>CM054165.1:27882822-27897822 GCA_028751875.1 Rapana venosa | reverse complement strand
TTCTTAACAAAAACGACAAATAATTCTCCACACACACACACACACAAAACCAAAAAGATTTGTCAACAGATCTGACTCAAAGGTTCAATCTCCGACACACACAAACTGAGACAAGTTTTCCTCACAGCGGCACACAGCTCAACTTCCCACACGTGATGACGACGACGACGACGACGACGACAACAATTATTCTCACTTAAGTGGAGGCGAAGTTTTTGGTCGGTTTCAAGCTCTGTTCGTTTTAAACACTCACAGCCAGTCTCCTTAACACAGGCATGTACAATTCATTCTCTCTGGAAACATTTTTTGGGGGTAAGATCTGTTTTGTAAGTGTGTGTGTGTGTAAGTCAGTGAGTGAGTGTGTGTGTGTTTGAGAGATACAGGGAGAGAAAGAGAGAGATACAGACAGAGAGAGAGAGAGACTATGTGTGTGTGTGTTTTGTATGTGTGAATGTTGGTGTGTGTGAGTTGTGTGTGGGTGCATGTGCGCACGTGTGTGTGGGTGTGCAAGCGCGCGCACACACGCATGTCAATGAATAATGGGAGGAGGTGGGGAGTGTTGGTATGTGTGTGTGTGTGTGTGGGTGGGCATGCGCGCACACACGCATGTCAATGAATAATGGGAGGAGGTGGGGAGTGTTGGTATGTGTGTGTGTGTGTGTGTGTGAGTGCATGCGTGCACAACACGCATGTCAATGAACAATGGGTGGCGGTGGGGAGTGTTGGTGTGTGAGTGTGTGTGAGTGCATGCGCGCACACACGCATGTCACTGAACAATGGGTGGAGGTGGGGAGTGTTGGTGTGAGTGTGTGTGGGTGTGTGTGTGGGTGTGCATGCGCGCACACACACACGCATGTCACTGAACAATGGGTGGAGGTGGAGAGTGTTGATTGGAGTGTGGATGTGAGTGTGGGTGTGCAAGCGCACACATGCATGTAAATGAATGGATGGAGGTGGGGAGTGTTGTGTGAGTGTGGGCATGTGCATGCTCACACACGCATGTCACTGAACAATGGGTGGAGGTGGGGAGTGTTGGTGGGAGTGTGTGTGGGTGTGGGTGTGGGTGTGCATGCGCGCACACACGCATGTCACTGAACAATGGATGGAGGTGGGAAGTTTGGTGTGTGTGTTGAGTGTGTGTGTGTGTGTAAGCGCACACACACATGTCAATGAACAATGGATGGAGGTGGGGAGTGTTGGTGTGTGTGTGGGTGTGTGGTGTGTGTGTGTGTGGGTGGGTGTGCATGCGCGCACACACACGCACGTCACTGAACAATGGGTGGCGGTGGGGGGTGTGGTCAGTTGTCCATTCCCTGAGTGAAGGTGTTGATCTGGGCGTTCAGTCGACGCTCCAGTTCTGAGGCGTGTTCGTGCTCTTTCTCGAAAAATGCCTGCGTCGCTTCTTCCGCCATGTCTGGCAGCTGTGCGAAAAATGATGATAACGGTATGAACGATGATGATGATAATAATAACAAAGGTTTTTAAAAACAAAGTGTTCTCATAATCACTCATACACACATACAACACATACACACACACATGTGCGCACATGCACACACACACACACAACACAACTGGCACACACAACACACACACAACACACAAAACACACACACCGCTTACACACCACACACAACACATACTCACACATACACACACACACACACAACACACACTCCAACACACACTACACTCCTATGCACAGACCCACACACACACATACACATTATGCAACCCCTCCTCCCAAACCAACCCCTGCCCCCCCCAACCCTCCAAAAAAAAACAAAACCCACACACTTACACCACACACACACATATACACACAACACACCCACACAACACATACTCAAACCCACACAACACATACCCACATCCACACACATACACAACACACATACCACACACACATACTCACACCCACACACACACACATACACACACACACACACACACACACACACACACACACACACACACACACACACACACACACACAAAACACACTCCTTCAGATGAGACTATAAACCAAGGCCCCGTGCGCAAACACACGCACGACATCTTGCGCACACGTTAAATCCTGTTCCACTTTTCGTAAGAGTAGGCCAGAGTGTGCTGGTGGAAACAAGATGTCAGAATTTACAAAACTGCATACACACGGGGAGTGGATGTTTAAAAAAAGCACACAAGCGCTTATTTCATTATCCTCGATCAAAAAGAATAAAATACATTTTTTTAAAGCACACACACACACACCCACACCCACAACACACACACACCCACATATGCACACACACAACACACACACACACACACCCCACACACACCCTACCCCCCCCACACACACACACACCCACCCACACAACACACACGCACATACACAACACACCACACACAACCCACACAACACACACACAACACAACACACACACACACCAACACATACACACACACACACCACACAACACACACACACACATACACACACGCACACATACACACACACAAACACCCACCCACCCCACACCCCACACAACACCCACACAACACACACACAACACCACACACAACACACACACACACTACACACACACACACACACTCCCACACACAACACACCCACTCCACACACATACACACACCACACACACACACCCTCACCCCCACACCCACAACACACACACCCACCCACACCCACACCACCACCACACACCCACCACCCCCCCACTCCCACACATACACCCCCCCCCACACACACCACATACACCCCCCCACCACCACCCCACCCCCCCCCCCCACCACACCCCACACCACACCCACCCCCCCCCCCCCCCACCCACCCCCCCCCCCCCCCCCCCCCACAACACCTCCCCCCCACACCCCCACCCCCCTACCTCATCCTCGGAACTGGAGTGCGGTAACTCCAGGCGGTCGACCTTAGGGGGCAGGTGGTGGTGGCGCTGCTGTGATTCGCTGACCAGCGACATGGCCTCTGACCCCTGGCTGTCGTCAGGCCGATAGACAAACTGCGGCGGCCGTCGAGACCCTGCCTCATGCAGCTTGCGCTCCTCGGCCACCACCCCTGGCCATGAGAATAACGATGATAGTAGTGATGATGATAGTGATAGTAACGATGATGATAGTAGTGATGGTGATAGTGATAGTAACGATGATGATGATAGTGATGATGATAGTGATAGTAACGATGATGATGATAGTGATGATGATGATAGTGATAGTAACGATGATGATGAAGTGATGTGATAGCGATATACGAATGATGATAGTGATGATGGTGATAGTGATAGTAACGATGATGATGATAGTGATGATGATAGTGATAGTAACGATGATGATGATAGTGATGATGATGATAGTGATAGTAACGATGATGATGATAGTGATGATGATAGTGATAGTAACGATGATGATGATAGTGATGATGATAGTGATAGTAACGATGATGATGATGGTGATGATGATGATAGTGATGATAGTAACGATGATGATGATGATGGTGATGATGATGATAGTAATGATAGTAACGATGATGATGATGGTGATGATGATGATAGTGATGATAGTAACGATGATGATGATGATGGTGATGATGATGATAATGATAGTAACGATGATGATGATGATGATGATGATAGTGATGATAGTAACGATGATGATGATGATGGTGATGATGATGATAGTAATGATAGTAACGATGATGATGATGATGGTGATGATGATGATAGTGATAGTAACGATGATGATGATGGTGATGATAGTGACGATGATGATGATGGTGATGAATGATGATGATAGTATGATAGTAACGATGATGATGATGGTGATGGTGATGATGATAGTAATGATAGTAACGATGATGATGATGGTGAAGATGATGATAGTGATAGTAACGATGATGATGATGGTGATGATGATGATAGCGATAGTAACGATGATGATGATGGTGGTGATGATGATAGTAATGATGATGATGATGATGGTGATGATGTGAATGATAGTAACGATGGTGATGATGGTGATGATGATGATAGCGATAGTAACGATGATGATGATGGTGGTGATGATGATAGTAATGATATAAGATGATGATGTGTGATGATGATAGTGATAGTAACGATGATGATGATGGTATGATGATGATAGCGATAGTAACGATGTGATGATGGTGGTGATAGATGATAGTAAGATGATGATATGATGGTGATGATGATGATAGTGATAGTAACGATGGTGATGATGGTGATGATGATGATAGTAATGATAGTAACGTGATGATGATGGTGATGATGATGATAGCGATAGTAACGATGATGATGATGTGGTGATGATGATAGTAATGATGATGATGATGATGGTGATGATGATGATAGTGATAGTAACGATGGTGATGATGGTGATGATGATGATAGTAATGATAGTAACGATGATGATGATGGTGATGATGTAATGATAGTAACGATGATGATGATGGTGATGATGATGATAGTGTAGTAACGATGATGATGATGGTATGATGATGATAGTAATGATAGTAACGAAGATGATGATGGATGATGATGATATAATGATAGTAACGATGATGATTATGGTGAGTGATGATGATAGTAATGATAGTAACGATGATGATGATGTGAAGTGATGATAGTGTAGTAACGATGTGGGATGGTGAGTGAAGAATGATAGTAACATGATGATGATGGTGATGATATGATAGTAAGATAGAACGTGATGTGATATGATGGTGATGATGATGATAGTGATAGTAACGATGATGATGATGATGATGATAGTGATAGTAACGATGATGATGATGGTGATGATGATGATAGTATGATAGTAACGATGATGATGATGGTGATGATGATGATAGTAATGTAGAGATGATGATGTGATGAGTGATAGTAATGATAGTAACGATGATGATGGTGGATGATGATAGTTGATAGTAACGATGATGATGTGGTGATGATGAGATAGTGATGAAATATAAACGATGATGGTGTGGTGATGATGAGATATGATAGATATGATAGTAACGATGATGATGATGGTGATGATAATGATAGTAACGATGATGAGATGGTGATGATGATGATAGTAAGATGGTGATGATGATGATAGATAATGATAGTAACGATGATGATGTGAAAGATATGATAGTAACGGGTGATGATGGTGGTGATGATGATATAGTGATAGTAACGATGATGATAGTGATGGTGGTGGTGTGGTGGTGGTGTGGTGGTGGTGGTGTGGTGGTGGTGTGGTGGTGATGGTGGTGGTGGTGGTGTGTGTGGTGGTGGTGATGATGGTGGTGTGGTGATGATGATGGTGGTGTGTGTGATGATGATAATAGTAATGATGATGATGATAGTGATGATGATGATAGTAATGATGATGATGACAATAGTGATGATGATGAAGTAGTGATAATAATGATGATGATAGTAACGATGATGATGATAATGATGGACGATAAAGATGATGGTAGTGATATGATGATAGTATGGTAAGATGATGATGATAAGTAACATATGATTGATGATAGTGCTGTGATGATAGTGCATGTGTGCTGCTGATGATGATAGGATGATGATGATAGTGACGATGATGATAGTGATAACGACGACGAGATGATATGATTAGTGATGAGACGATGATAGTAATGAGATGATGATATATGATGTATGATAGTAAATGATGATGATGATAGTAATGATGATGATGATAGTAATGATAATGATGATACTTACGATGATGATGATAGTAATAATGATAATAACGATGATGTTAATGATGTTGTTGTTGTTGTTGATGATGATCATCATCATCATAACCATCATAATGATGATAATGACATAGTAGTGGTGGTGGTGGTGGTGGTGGTAATGATGATGGTGGTGGTAGTTGTGGTGGTGGTAGTTGTGGTGATGATGATGATGGTGGTGATGATGATAGCGATGATGGTGGTGATGATGACGACGATAGTGATGATGGTGGTGGTGATGATGATGGTGGCGATGTGGTGATGATGAGGGGCGATGGATGGATGATGATGAATGATGACTGACGTGGTAGTTGTGGTGGTGATGATGACAGTGATGATGATGATAGTTGTGGTGATGATGATGGTGGTGGTGATGGTGATGATGTGGTGGATGATAGTGATGACAATAGGGGTGATGGTGGTGATGATGATGATGGTGATGATGATGGTGGTGGTGATGATGAATGTGGTGGTGGTGGTGATGATAATGAAAATAAGGGGGGGAAATCACAAATCATCATAGTACAAAAACTAGCAATGACAATGGTAATACTAATTACACAAAACAATATTGACAGATATTGAAAAAATAACCCCTAAGAATACACAGACCAGGAACAATACGGACAACAATACTGATACTTCTGCTACCACCACTGTAACTTTCACTACAGCGAAAGTGACGATGCTGATGATAAGAAGAAGAAGATAACGCAACAATAACAACAATGATAAAAAGTACAACAACATTCTGATTTTTATCATCAGCCTAGTGGTTAGAACATTGCACTCGCAATCTGACGACCTGCGTTCGATTCCCGTTCAAGGGGATATTTTCCCCTGGAGTTAACATCAGTGCAGACTCCACTCTCCCCAAAAGTCCTTTGGATGAGACTATAAACCAAGGCCCCGTGTGTGAACGCACGCAGAACATCTTGTGCACATGTTAAATCCTGTTCCGCTTTTCGAAAGAGTAGGCCATTGTGTGCCGGTGGGAACAGATGACAGAATTTATAAAACCGCATACACACAGGGACTGGATGTAAAAAAGCACATGAGTGCTTATTCCATTACCCTCGATATGAAAGAATAAATGAATGAATAAGAAGAAGAAGAACAAGAAGAAAAAGCAGCAGCAGCAGCAATAGCAGAAGAAGAAGAGAAAGAAGAAGACGAACAACAACAACAGAAACAACAACAACAACAAGAACAACGAAAACTAACAACAGACTGAAAAACACACACACAAACACTTTTGCTTCACATCCACCTTTACAAACAACCCCACCCCAACCCACCACCACCAAAAAAAAACCCAACCCCCAACGGACAAAACCAAAATCATATCGATCCATGTTTATGGGGTAGGAAGAAGGGGCATACGGAGGTTCTGGCGGGAGCTCTGACTCATCTGAGCCTCCAGACGAGCCTTCTGCGCCTCCAGGAACTGCAGCTGGTCGTCGTAGCGGCGGATGCTGGACTCCAGATAGTCGTCCATGGCGCTGAACCGCTCCGACCCTGATTCCGTGTTGCCCAGGGAACCGCTGGGACAGAATCGAGCGTTTTTTGGTGGAGGTTTAGCTTACCGATTGGTACCGTTCTTTCTTTTTTTTTTCTTTTTTTTTCTGTGTACAGTTTGTGATCGGGGACGGGACAGCTCAGTGGTCGGAGAACTCGCTTTCCCCCCAGCTAAGGTTAAGCAGCGTCGAGCTTTGGTTACCAGTTGGATGGGGTGACCGTTTGCGCCGTGCCTTGGCTTCAGTACAGTTTTCCCCCCAGTTCACCCAGATGTAAATGGGTACCTGCCCTCTTTTAGGGTCAGGGAAGGTAAAGCAGCGAGGGAGAGGAGATGGGCGCCGCTGCCCTCAATATGCTGGCCCCTGGAGAAGTTGAGGTCTCTGACACCTCGCTCCCATACGACCTTAATATAGGTTATGGGACTCCTTTACCTTTTTTTTGTTGTTGTGAAAAATCATGTATTTATTGGGGGAGAGGAGATAGCCTAGTGGTTTAGAGTCCTTTGGATGAGACTATAAACCGAGGCCCCATGTGCGAACGCATGCAGAACATCTTGCGCGCAATTTAAATCCTGTTCCGCTTTTCGAAAGAGTTAGGACGCTGTGTGCCGGTGGGAACAGATGACAAAATTTACAAAACCGCATCAGTCCCCATGTGTATGCGGTTTTGTAAATTTTGTCATCTGTTCCCATCAGACTGTGAGTCAGACACTTTAACCCCCCCCATCCTACACTACCCCTCCACTCCCCTCTCCACACACACACGCACGCACATACACACACCACCTTCCCTTCCGATTCCCTATCCATCCCCAATACCCGCAATAATGACATGCATGTATGTGTGTGTGTGTGTGTGTGTGTGTGTGTGTGCGTGTGCGTGTGGTGTAGTGTAGTGCAGTGTAGTGCAGTGCAGTGTAGTGTAGTGTAGTGCAGTGCAGTGCAGTGTAGTGTATGTGTGTGTGTATGCGTGTGTAGTGTGTGTGTAGTGTAGTGTAGTGTGTGTGTATAGTGTGTGTAGTGTGTGTAGTGTGGGCAGTGTGGGTAGTGTGTGTATAGTGTAGTGTGTAGTGTGTGTGTGTTGTGTGTGTAGTGAAGTGTGTGTAATATGTGTTGTGCGTGCGTGCGCGCGCGCACATGCATGCGCACACTACCTGTGCCTGTCCGAGGGCAGACTGGTGTGGGAGGTGTCGGTGCGTGCGGAATTCCGCATGATCTGTTCCACATCCTCCACACTGTTCCGCAGCACATTCATTTCTCGCCGCATCACGTGGTTTTGAGTCTGATCACCACACACACACACACATATAGACACACACAAGAGGAATACACCAAAGAATAAGAATTTTTTTAAAAAGTATACGTACATATATATATATATATATATATATATATATATATATATATATATATTGTAAATATGAATTTGACACAACGAAGGAATTGCGCATCACTTTTAAAACAAAATTTACATACCCAATCCCCTCCCCTACACACGCGCAATACAGAGTGCACGTGTTACACACATGCATGCACACAAGCACACACACGCATGCATGCATACACACACACACACAGAGTTTCTTCAAAGCAACACAAAATCATAATAATGAATTTAAACAAATTCTTTAAAACCTCCAATTTCATTTGTTCAAAATCCCATAAAAAATTATTTTAAAAAGCCAAAAAAAAAAAATAATAATAATAAAGAAAAGAGACAGGAACTATTCTTCTAGTGAATATAAATTACAAAAACAGTCATGATGGATTCATAACCATACACACACACAGTCACACTCACTTTCCTTGTAGCAATACAAAATTAATAAACAAATTTCTATACATTCTTTAAAATCACATTTCCCTTCTTTCCCCCCCCCCCCCCCCACCCCTCCTCAAAAAAACAACCAACAACTCCCAACAAACCCAACCAAACTTTCTTTGACGATACTCCTAAGTTCTCACCAAGAAGATCTGACAGGGGCAGGACAGCCTAGTGGTTAGAGCGTTGCGCTCGCGATCAGAGAGCCCAGGATCGAGCCCCCACAGAGGCGCCCGTTTCGGGGAATTTTGCCCCGGAGTTAACATCAGTACAGACTCCACTCTCCCCAAAAAGTCCCTATGGACGAGACTATAAACCGAGGCCCTGTGTGCGAACTCACACAGAACATCTTGCGCAGATATTAATTAAAAACCCGTTCTGCCTTTTCTGATGAGCTCGCCACTTTGAGATGGTGGTAGGAACAGATAACAAAAATAAAAAATAAAAATAAAAAATAAATAATGCATGCACACAGGTGTCGTGTTTAGACACCGTCCTTAAAGTCAGAATGCGGCTACCTTAAGGGTGCATCAAAATGGTCGAATACGGAAAAAAACAAAATTCTCATCATTGGTAAACCTCAAAACTCTACTTCAGAAATGAACAAAAAAAGAAGACAAACACTTTGTTCAAATCAGGTTCATCATCAGATAACAATCGTCAAAAAACTAAATTCCTTCCTTCACAATAAACTCCAAATTTCTGTTACGTCTGTCAGTATAATTATGTTGCTCACAACACCACCATCACCAAAAACAAAGCAAACCACACAACAACAACAAAAATAAAATCTACAACTCAAAAACCCAGAAACCCCCATGGTGAGATCCCAGTTGTTATTGTGTATAATCTCACAAAAAGCCACCCACGTCAAACAACACTGCACCATCACCAACTCTCTGTCACATCCATTGAAAGCAGTTACCTCACCTCAGTTCACAATGATGATGTGATTTATTTCTTTTTTCTTTTTTAAAATGATGATGTGATTTTTTATGAAAAGTAATGCTGTGATTACTTAGCTGTCGTTAAGTCGTTTATTATTTATTAAAACCAAACACAGACATACAGATGTGTGCACACTCAGGTGCACACAAGCATGCACACACACGCACACGCGCACACAAACACACACTCATACACTTGCATGCACACATGTATACACACACACACAAACTCACACACATACACACAAACGCACACAAACACACAAACACACACAAACTCACACACGCACACAAACTCTCTCTCTCTCTCACACACACACACATAAACTCACACACACACATATAAGAGACTATAAACCGAGGTCCCGTGTGCGAATGCACGCAGAACATCTTACCCACACGTTAAAACCCATTCCGCTTTCCGGAAGAGTAGGCCATTGTGTACCAGAGGGAACGGATGACAAAAGTTACAAAACTGCATACACATGGGGACTGGATGAAAAAAAGCACATGTGTGCTTATTCCATTATCCTTCAAATAAAAGAATGAATAAATAAAAAAACCACACACACTCACACTCTCTCTCTCTTGCTATTTCTCTCTCTCATATGCACCACAGAGTAATGCAATATAATGTGATACTATGCACCAAAATAGAACACAAACATGACCTAACACAATATCATACAACACAACAATCACATTATGGCACTTTTCACAACAAACCATTGGAACTGGCGCTGACTGTGAACAATGTTCATCCCCTAATAAATTTCACAATACTTCATACAAATCGGTAAAAGATACATTTGCTCTATTCTTCCTTCTTTCTTTGTCCTAACATTCCCACTGAGAATGTTCGATGTTCATCAAATAAGGAAACTGAACAAACATTCTTTGAATGCGAAAATGAGTTTTAGAATTTTTTTTGGCATCTAGGTACACCCTATTGTTAAGCAGGTAAGGGTCTTAGCCAACCCACCACCTTAACACCATGATGATGTCATAAACTATTAATAGCTTTGTCGGCCTTTTTTTTTCCTCTTCTCCAAAAGTAAATAAATCAGAACAGATTTCTTTGACCTTTGTGTGTTTGTTAATTAAGGTATGTTTGTGACCCGATCCTCGATGCATCTCATTAACATAATTCTCAGAAATTAGGAAAACTTTTGATTGAAGAAGTGGTTATTATTTCAACCTGAGAAAGCTTCTTCCTCATTGAATGTTTAGACAGCTACTACTGTTGTCTGTCGTAGGAGCCAAAATGTGTTCCGCTGCCGTGAGGCGCCTGACAAGTCAGGCCCAGCACGACCAACTTTGGCATGGGAGAGAAATGTTATTTTTTAAGTCTTTCTGGTTCAAAAAAAAAGGAAGGGGGAGGGGGTGGGGTGCAGGAGAATGGACCAAGAAGGCAGAAAATTGATAAGGAGGAGGTGACAGGAAGAAAAGGAGCAAGGCAGAAAAAAGAGAGGGATAGAAAAGAGGGATTCCTAGCACAGAATTTCCAGAAGGTGGGGGATGCTATCTATACTGACAGGACCCCTGGCATCCACATGGATGGGGGATGGGGGGAACCTTAGTATGTTGTTAATGTTATTACTTTTTTTGTAATTTCTTTCACTAACTAGCCATCACTTTTTTAAAACTTCTTAACTGCCAAGTGCAAATGCACCCTGTATGCCAGGGAATAAAATTCTTATGTACCACTTGCTATGTTCATGTCCGTGTTACTCAGAAATTACTCCATGAATAATCCTGATAGTCTGCCCAATGACAGTATATATATCGTAGATTGATTTCGGGCAAGCTCAAAGTAGTTAGCATGGTATTTCACTACAAAAATATATTACTATTTTTTATTATTTTAAAGATGAAAATACACTTTCTTCATCACCACTGTCATTCTGAGTACCCCCATCTCAATAGCGGCACACATAAGTCAAGGCAAAATCTCAGTCATTTTTTTTTTTTAATGCACTATCTCCTGAATCATACATGATCGTTTTCATCACTGTCAGGATTACCTAAAAATTGTATTTGCTACTTCTTCATCTGTATAAAGTCATTGATACGTTCAATGAGAAGAGTCAGCCATTTTGAACAAGAACTGACCAAGCAGTTATGCAAAATAACACAAAACATGAGCTAAAAAACCCAACAAAAAAACCCATCGTTTTTGCAGCTGGATGCTGCCAAGCAACAGGAGAGTGATCTCCACTAACTTTGGAGTTCTTTCCCTTTAAATGTAGTCAAGTGAGCTGGCTTTGTTTACTTTAGTTTGAAACCCTGAAAAAATTTCTGGGTTGTTGACATATAGAGTGCACATTTAGTCACGGAAAATTTCCAGGTTGCTGGCATATAGAGCGCACATTTAGTCACGGAAAATTTCCGGGTTGTTGGCATATAGAATGCACATTTAGTCACGGAAAATTTCTGGGGGTTGTTGGCATATAGAGCGCACATTTAGTCACGGAAAATTTCCGGGTTGTTGGCATATAGAATGCACATTTAGTCACGGAAAATTTCTGGGGGTTGTTGGCATATAGAGCGTACATTTAGTCACGGAAAATTTCCGGGGCGGGGCAGTCAAGCGGTCAATGAATTAAAAAAAAAAAAATTTTTCTTTTTCTCTTTTTTTCTAAACCCTTACCAAGGTACTAGAGCTTACATCAGAGGAGTAACTGCCGTTGTTGTAATCGCGCTCTTTGTGCAAGAGCTCTTGCCTCAAGCGGCGGTTTTCCTCTCGCAGCGAATCAACTGCCAAGCGCGTGTCCTGTGAGGTTAGAGAGGAAGAAACCCACACGCGCGCACACACAGAGTGACACACACACACACACACATACGTACGTGCACACAGTGTGATTAGACTGCACAGCAAAAAGGGGACACGTTTAGTTGGTAGGCATCAAGGGGGGGGAGAAAAGCCACACTCGCACACTGTTTCATACAACAGCGGAGGACGCTGCCTTAAAAACACATAAGAAATGAGATGACTGACGCTGTAGCTAAGCGGTTAAGACGTCTTGACTTCAATCCCAAAGGTCCACAAAGTCGTGGGCTCGAATCTTGGCGGCATTGGGTGAATTAAGGTACAGGACTTTTTTTTACAAACCTCCCAGGGTCAACTTCAAGCGCAGACCTGCCAGTGCCTCGATTCCCTTTGTGTGTATATACATACACATGCAGAAGAACAAAGTACGCACATTAAACTTTCTTTTTTTTTTAAAGTTCGCACATTAAAGATCGCATAATTCATATCAGCATACAGTGGATTACGGAAACACGAACATTCCCAGCATGCATTCCACACACATTTTTTAAAAAAAGAGCTGCTCTGAAGGTGGAATGTGCCAGCTGAGGCCAGCGGGCAGACAACTCCTGCAGAGTGACAAGCACAAGAGAGAAGACCAGGCACTACACACGCACCCCACCCACCCAGTAACAAGGGAAAGCAGAGAAGGGATGCAGACATAATTCGATGCCTTAGAGCAACAACGGTTTATCTGAAAAAATTAGCAATTTTCAATTTTTTTCATATTTGGTAGAATTTACTGTGAACTTTCAGATGACAAAAGTATAAAATAAAAGTGTTATTAATTTCAAAGATATTTGAAGAAAACCTTTGTTGCACAAAATTACCTACTAGCAAATTTCACAGGGTACACTGGACTACCGAACAGCATTTTCCTCTAAAGCCTTTAATGCCAATTTAACGCCAATTATCTGGGACAGGGGTCTGCAACAGCGGACATCCAGCTGTGCAAACCCTTCTTGCCTAGGAGTGGATACACTTGGACTACTGGGCAGGGTTTATGTAACACTGGCAGGCCTGGAGATTGTGTGGTTCTTCCTGCTGAAAACTGACGGCTGGAATGTGATCTTATCTGGGAAAGAGGGTCAAGCTTTGTGCCATGCCTGCTGTATTTTATCTGCAAGTAAGGTGGTCTACCTTCACTGCCAGTGTTTTTGCTATCCTGGCCTTTACAAGAAATTCCACTTTCTGCACTAGCCTAGCCTAGCATCACTTTGAGAGGACCAGAATTAGTGGACATCAAAGTTTCACATGCAGACTGCAAGAAAATTCTGGGCAAAAACAGGCCACCAGTTGTAAATATGCATTTATGCGCTTTCTTCTACATGTATTACAACATTAAGATGCTATGATAAAAGATTGCATCAATACCCATTCTCTTTCCAAAAATGTAATACTTCCATTCAATCGTCGATTTGTTCTGACCTTTCAAACTTTTCAAATGAGTGTATCTCAAAACTTTTCGAAAATGGCCGATCTGTCAATAGACCGTTGTTGCATCGAATTATGAACCTCCCCAAAGCCCACAATCTTGGACTGTTTTGGGACAGAAGTAGCGCCACGACATGAACAGGCTTTTGTTTCTGTTTTATTTTGGTCTGGGTTCTTTTCCCCTGTTCCTTTGGCTAGAGCTCCAACGTTCGCCAACAGTGCGATTCTGCGTATGCCACCCTTTAAGCCCACCACGAAGGTAGCTGCATTCTGACTTCAGGGATGTAGACTAGGTTTGTCCATGCTTCCGTAACCCACCGAACGTTGACATGAACTACAGGATTTGTAACACACATATTTGATCTTCATAGGTATATATACACACAAAAGGAATGAAGGCACTGGCAGGCCTGCACTTGAAGCTGACCTGGGAGATCGTTTAATTCCCCAACCCTTAATTCACCAGACACACGCTACCAAGATTCGAATCCACGACTTCATGGACCCAAAGGACTGAAGCCAAACAGTTTGAACCACATCATCCCCTAGAGCGTCCATCAACACCACGACACGAAAATGTTGATCTTATGTATAAAATGTACGGGCTACATTGCGTAAGGTAACACTGTACACCAACCTCAATCCTTTACAACAAAGTTCTTCTTCTCAGCTGTTCATCAAGATAT
>CM054165.1:27872822-27877822 GCA_028751875.1 Rapana venosa | reverse complement strand
CTCTCTCTCACATACACAGACACATACACACCCACGCACAACACACAATATTACATTATATACATTCTCTTCTGATTCTCTCTCTCTCACATACACAAACACATACACACGCACGCACACACACACACAATATTACATTATATACATTCTCGTTTCTGATTCTCTCTCTCTCTCACATACAGAGCACATAGACACAGACAGACACATATATTACATTAATATAACATCCTTTCTGATTCTCTCTCTCTCACATAATGAAGGGTAATTATAGAGAGAGAGAGAATCAGAAAGAGAATGTATATTAGGCTATGCCTAATGAATACAATCATCCAAATCCGAAATCTCTCTCACATACACAGACACATACACACCCACCACACAATATTACATTATATACATTCTCGTTCTGATTCTCTCTCTCTCACATACACAGACACATACACACCCACGCACCACAACAATATACATTATATACATTCTCGTTCTGATTCTCTCTCTCTCTCACATACACAGACACATACACACGCACGCACACACACAATATTACATTATATACATTCTCTTTCTGATTCTCTCTCTCCTATCATCATACACTGAAAGCACAGACACACGACACAAAATGATTAGGCATGCCTATATAACATCCATCCTCTCTCTCACACACAACACAACAAAGCACACACACAATTATCTACAATATAACATCCATCATCTCTCTCACATACACAGACACATACACACCCACACACCACAATATTACATTTATACAATTCTCTTTGTCTCCTCTCACATACACAGACACATACACACCACACACACAATATTACATTATATACATTCTCTTCTGATCTCTCTCTCTCACATACACGACACATACACACGCACACACACACAATATTACATTATATACATTCTCTTCTGATTCTCTCTCTCCTCACATACACAGACACATACACACCACACACAACACACTATTACATTAATACATCTCTCTTCTGATCTCTCTCTCTCTCTCACATACACAGACACATACACCAACACACACACACACACACACACTATTACATTATATAACATTCACTTCTTTCAATGTATTATCTGAAAATCAAAAGTTATTAGCATGCAACACACAACATCAACACGCCACACGACACATACACACACACACACACACATATACATTATATACATTCTCTTTCTGATTCTCTCTCTCTCACATACACAGACGACATCAGCACGACGAGCAACAACAACAGCCAATCAATAAACCCATCCGATCTCTCTCACATAAGAAGCGTATTAAGACGAAAGACAAAAACTATTACATCCTATATACATCCATCGATCAAACTCTCTCACATACACAGACACATACACACGACAACGCACACACACACACAATATTACAATATATACATTCTCTTTCTGATTTCTCTCTCTCACATATGACAGTACATTACAAGTGCACAGCGTCATATCTATGCCAAATATTCATAATCATTCTTCTGATCTCTCTCACATACACAGACACATACACACGCATGCACACACACACACAATATTACATTATATACATTCTCTTCTGATTCCTCTCTCTCACATACACAGACACATACACACGCAGCACACAACACAATATTACATTAATACATTCTCTTCTGATTCTCTCTCTCTCACATACACAGACACATACACACGCATGCACACACACACAATTTACATTATATACATTCTTCTCTGATTCTCTCTCTCACATCCACACATACACCAACACATCACACCACACAATATTACATATATACATCTCTTCTGATTCTCTCTCTCTCACATAATCAAACATATTAGAAGAACGAAAGACAATGTTCATATATACATTATTGTCTAAGATAATAAACCTCTCTCTCACATACACAGACACATAAAACCCCCACACAATATTACATATATACATTCTCTTCTGATTCTCTCTCTCTCACATAATGAGGTACATACAGCCAGAGCCACACAATGATACAATATAACATCGCGAATTTTTCTCAGCTAAAAAGCCTGAAATGAAAACTTATTTCAATCCCTGATATCTCTCTCACATACACAGACACATACACACACGACACCAACACACAACACACAATCAATACATTTCAACACCCTGATCCTCTCTCTCTCAAACACAACACCTCTCACTCCATACTTCTCACAGACACTGTCACAATACTACTCACTCACACACACATTCCCTCGATCTCTCTCTCTCTCCTACACACACTGTAACACTCTCACACACACACACACACACAATATACACACATACACACTCTCTCTCTCTCACACACACACTCTCTCTCTCACACACCACACACACACACACGCACAACCACACACAGACCACACACACTGATGAAAACAAGACAAATGCACTGCTTATTCAATGTACCATCTGAAAATAAAAGTTTGACTGACACACTACCAACACACACACGCCACACACATACACCCACACACACCATCACTCACACACACGACGCACTGCACACGCACACACATCACTGCACGCACTGCACGCCACACACACACACACACACCACACACACTCACACACACACGCCACACGCCACACACATCAACAGCGCTGCTAGACTAGACAAAACCGCTTAACCCATTACCATTCGCATATCTTACAGAGAAACTCTCTGTAGTATTCGAAAATTCACACAGCTTTTTTAAGAGAATAAGGTACCTCAAGTACACATAGTGCTGTACAGTTACCATTGTTCGCACAGCGTTCATATTTGGCCAAAGTATTCATATGATGTCATACTTTGTTCTGCACCCCAAGATGTGTGTCCTACCTACATGTGTCGTGCTGCTGTCCCTTCTTTGTCACCAAATACAGGTAACATTGCAGTGGCATCATGCTGTTAGTCTACAACTACCCTCTAACATGCGCAATATATGTATGTGATTTATATATAAAAAAATTGTGGTCCTACCTGAATGTGTCCTCCATCACATCCACCATCATGGTAATCCAATCAACCATTCACACTTGTCACAAAATTACTGTCACCAAGTCTACATTTTCTGAGTGGAAAGTATTCAAACATATTGAAAACAATGCTGACTAATGCGCATATATACATTATTTACAAATATATGCTCATGCCTACTATTTACAAAAACACTAGTGTGTCCTTCACCAATATCTAGTTACATGGCTGTCACAATGCAGGTGTCACAGCCCAGTGTCGCGTCCAGGTGTGTTGGCGTGTTTCTCAGGTGAAAATACTGATTAATTTGAGAAATCTGGTTTTCATCATAATATTACCGATCCATGACTCAGAAAATCTCAAATCAGTAGACCAGTAGAGATGAAGCCTTGGCAAACGCTTGATCCCCATCATGATCAAAACTGACAGGTAAGCCCTAATGTCATCAGGTGTTGTTTCTGTCCATAATGGATCTATGACTAAGCCTTCCACGGCGATCTTTTGCCTGTCATGATTTTTAGTTTTATCTGCTACAGTTTTTAAAAAAATGTTGGGGCGCAAACAAAACAAAGTTATCTAAGGGCTTGGCATTCAGTGGGAGAGTTTGTGCCGGCCCAGTCAGCAGCGTGAAGTCTTGCACTGTGCAAGGCACTTGTGCGCCGCGCCATGTCGTCTGCTATGGAGCCAATGGAATGTTATCCTCAGCATCACTTTCCGACTCACTACCTTCTCCTATTTCATCTCCCTCTTCTACATCTACTTCAACATCAGATTAAACATTTTATTCTCGTTCAAACTGTTCCACTTTAGCCAAAATAGCTTCAATTTCCACATCAGTATATTCCTTCCAAATTGAATCCTCAATCTTTGCTGCCATTTTTAGCTACAAGAAAGCGTGGGAAAGACAAAGCCAGTCACTGGCCAATTTCTTGTGAACGGGAGGCTGTGTAGCACTGAATTTGGTGCCCATTCCTTCCTTAGGTTATGCTGACCTCAGTGGAATGCTCATTCATGGTGTGTGTGTACTAGGTAGAGCTTAGTGCGTGAGGGAAATTTCCCGCTAGGCTGAAATGACGTCAGGCGGGCTGCGGCGGGTAAAAATGGGAAAGGGTTAAAGAGCGGTCAGAGCACTCGCTTCACCTTCCCCCCCCCCCGAGCTAAGGTTAATTAATTTAATTTATTTTTATTTTATTGTTTTATATCGAGGATAATGGAATAAGCACTTATGGGCTTTTTTTTTAACATCCAGTCCCCGTGTGTGTATGTGGTTTTGTCCATTCTGTCATCTGTTCCCACCGGCACACAATGGCCTACTCTTACGAAAAGTGGAAC
This sequence comes from Rapana venosa, assembly GCA_028751875.1. Classification (NCBI taxonomy): domain Eukaryota; kingdom Metazoa; phylum Mollusca; class Gastropoda; order Neogastropoda; family Muricidae; genus Rapana; species Rapana venosa. The sequence continues at coordinate 27,873,500 of CM054165.1, read as the reverse complement.
AGGATTTACCGTGTGCGCAAAGATGTTCTGCGTGTGTTCCACATGGGGCCTCGGTTTATAGTCTCATCCGAAGGACTTTTGGGGAGAGTGGAGTCTGCACTGATGTTAACTCCAGGGGGAAAATATCCCATTGAACGGGAACCGAACCCGGGTCGTCAGATTACGAGCACAGTGTTCTGACCACCAGGCTGTCCCGTCCCCCGTGCTGCCTGGTTAATTAAGAAGCGTCGAGCGTGGTTACCACTTGGATGGGTGACTGTTTGCTGCCTTGGCTTCAGTACAGTCCCCCAGTTCACCCAGCTGTAAATGGGTACCTGCCCTCTTTAGGGTCAGGGAAGGTAAAGCAGCGAGGGAGAGAAGATGGGCGCCGCCCTCAATACGCTGGCCCTAGAGAAGTGAGGTCTCTGACGCCTCGCTACCCTTCGACTACATAAGTTATGGGACACCTTTACCTTTTTTTACATTGAATAAGCAATCTGTTTGCTTTTTTATATTTTCATCAAGCCATCTATCTAGGAACATTAACAACTTATCAATAATATCTAAGTTCATTATTACACAACCCATAACAATACAATCCACTCCATAAAAAAACAAAACAAAAAAACCCTCCAATACACTGCATAACTTGTACATAGACACACACACACATTTATTTATTTATTTATTTATTTATAC
>CM054165.1:27850322-27867822 GCA_028751875.1 Rapana venosa | reverse complement strand
GCACGACGCATTTTTCGCTCCTATGACAAGACTCTAATAGTCGCTGTTTCGAGTGTTTGACAAAGAAGAAGAAAAAACTATGCAGCTGTGTATACATCAACCCTCAACACATCCACATGCATGCATGGATGTGTATATGATGCGTGTGTGTGTGTGTGTATGCACATGCGTGTACCTGCGCATATATATATGCATGCACTCACGCATGTATACAAGCAACTGTATGTTAATTAAAGACAAGACAAACAAGGATTTCTCAGACTCTCACTCTCCAACAAGACTTTTTTTCTCTCTGTTATTATTATTATTATTATTTATTATTATTATCATCCCACAGCAAAAACCAAAGCAGTTGTTAGTTTTGTAGCTGGCTACACTCGTCTTTGGTTAAAACAGCGAAACCAGTACCAGCTTTGTGGTCAAAATATATTCAGTTTTCTCAGTTCTCTATGTAAACTGTCATTATTATGCTAATAATAATAATAATAATAATAATGTATGGAATTTATATAGCGCTGAATCTTGTAAAGCAACAAATCAAAGCGCTCAGATTTTATTTCATACCACTTTAAGTCATGGCAGATTTCTCTCCGTGAAATTCGGGCTGCTCTCCCCGGGGAGAGCGGGAGAACGCGTCGCCACTTAGCGCTGCGCCACCCTTTCACCCTTTTTTTTTTTTTTTTTTTTTTTTTTTCTGCAGCTGTATTTGTTTCCCTAATGATATATTTGTATTTTTATATTTAGCATGTTATCAAAATATGTTTATTTTCCAATATCCTGATGTAAAAAAAAAAAATCATTAAGACAATTCATGTAGACAACATTAAAAAGAACATAAAGTAGATCAAAATACAAACTAATTTAATAATTAGTTACAGAAATGCACACACAAGTGCATTGGAAAAAAAATTTTAAAAGAAAAAAAAGAAAAACGTTGTTGTGTACGATTTGCTTCAAGATAAAACGTTGTTGTGTACGATTGGCTTCAAAATGAAAAACGTCGCTGTGTACGATTGGCTTCAAAATGAAAAACGTCGTTGTGTACGATTGGCTTCAAAATAAAAAACGTCGTTGTGTACGATTGGCTTCAAAATGAAAAATGTCGTTGTGTACGATTGGCTTCAAAATGAAAAACGTCGTTGTGTACGATTGGCTTCAAAATAAAAAACGTCGTTGTGTACGATTGGCTTCAAAATGAAAAACGTCGTTGTGTACGATTGGCTTCAAAATGAAAAACGTTGTTGTGTACGATTGGCTTCAAAATGAAAAACGTTGCTGTTAACGATTGGCTTCAAAATGAAAAACGTTGCTGTTAACGATTGGCTTCAAAATGAAAAACGTTGTTGTGTACGATTGGCTTCAAAATGAAAACATTGTTGTGTACGGTTTGCTTCAAAATGAAAAACGTTGTTGTGTACGATTGGCTTCAAAATGAAAAACGTTGTTGCGTACGATTGGCTTCAAAATGAAAAACGTTGCTGTGTACGACTGGCTTCAAAATGAAAAACGTTGCTGTGTAAAGATTCGCTTTCAAAATGAAAAACGTTGCAGACGGCATTTTTCATGGCAGACATCGTTCGTCAACAGAGGAGTGAAGGGGTTAATTTCACACACACACACACACACACACACACACACACACACACACACACACACACACACACACACACATCTACCTGGGAGTGAGACAATTTCTGGTGAAACGGCTGCAAAGTGAAAAGCAAAGCACCACAAAAGTAACACACACACACACACAAGGGAGACGGGATAGCCTGGTGGTTAGCGTGATGCGCTTGTGATCTGCTGACCCGGGTTCAATTCCCATTCAAGGGGATATTTTCCCTCTGGAGTTAACATCAGTGCTGACTCCACTCTCCCCAAACATCTTTTCGGATGAGACTATAAACCGAGGCCCCGTGTGTGAACGCACGCAGAACGTCTTGCGCACATGTTAAAACCAGTTCCGCTTTTTGGAAGAGCAGGCTATTGTGTGCCAGTGGGAACAGATGACAAAGTTGACAAAACTGCATACACACGGGGACTGGATGTAAAAAAGCACACAAGTGCTTATTCCATTATCCTTGATATAAAAGAATAAAATGAAAAAATAAAATTAAAATAAACAAAATAAAAATAAATCACACACACACACACAAGGGAGACGGGATAGCCTAGTGGTTAGAACATTGCGCTGGCAAACTGAGAACCCGGGTTCGATTCCCATTCAAGGGGATATTTTTCCTCTGGAGTTAACATCAGTGCCGACTCCACTCTCCCCAAACGTCTTTTCGGATGAGACTATAAACCGAGACCCCGTGTGCAAACGCATGTAAAACATCTTGCCCACATGTTAAAACCTGTTCCACTTTTTGGAAGAGCAGGCCATTGTGTGCCGGTGGGAACGGATGACAAAGTTGACAAAACTGCATACACACGGGGACTGGGTGTAAAAAAAAAGCACATGAGTGCTCATTCCATTATCCTGGAAATAACAGAAGTTAAAAAGAAAAAAAGAAGAAAAAAGCAAGCAAGCAAGAGCATAAGCCAGGAGGGGAGAAGAACGCAAGCAAAGTGGAGAAGCAAGAATGGGGACGGTTATTACAGCGTGTCTCGTGTGGCGCTGTGTTGCTTTAAAATGCGCTCTAGTGTTGTGTCATATTTATTATTATTTATTAGTATTCTTTTATATCGAGGATAATGCAATAAGCACTTATTTGCTTTTTTACATCCAGTCCCCGTGTGTGTGCGGTTTTGTCAAATCTCTGTCATCTGTTACTACCGGCACACAATGGCCTACTCTTACGAAAAGCGCAACAGGATTTAACGTGTGCGCAAGATGTTCTGCATGCGTTCGCACCCGGGTCGTCAGATCGCGAGCGCAGTGTTCTAACCACTACTAGGCTATCCCGTGTCATATTTCACTGCACTGTACACCGTTGTGTTGGTACTGTGTTGCATACCTTCTTTACTTCTTGTTTTATCTTAGTTTTTTATTCCCTGAAGTCGGAATGCAGCTACCTTCATGGTGGGTAAAAAAACGGTCATGTATGTAAAATCTCACCATTGGTGAACCTCAGAGCTCTAAGCCAAGGAACGCAAATTAAAAAAATTTTATTTGCAAAGTATTCCATTGCATTGCACGACACAATGTTTATTTATCTTTTATTGATTTATTTGTTCTTTTATTTTGAGGATAGTGGAATTACCACTCGTGCTTTTTTAAAATTTTGTACATCCAGTCCCTGTGTACATGCAGCATAGAACGATGAAAACTATTGCGCAAATGCTTAACGCAAGAAGGAAGGTGGCAGAACGGTTAGAAGACGTCCACCTGCCTTACAAAGTTAAACCGTGAAGTTCTGGGTTCCATTCCCAGCCTCGCCCTTTCTTCTAAGTTTGACGGGGAAAAATCCAACTGAATTAATCAAGTCTTTCGGAAGAGATTCTAAACCAGCCAGACTCGTGTGCTTATGGACTTGCGTGTGTCAAAAGAACCCACGACAGTTGAGAATCGGAAAGGAGCAAGAGAGACCTCCTGACTGTCCTGGCAAAATGGGCAGGTTTGTCTTCTTCTCATAGTTTTTGCCTGCCCTCAACAGCCAAGATTCTATCGCCCTGCCAGGGTGTGTGTGACCTGTGTGTGTGTGTGTGTGTGTGTGTGTGTGTGTGTGCGTGCGTGCGTGCGTGCGTGCGTGCGTGCGTGCGTGCGTGCGTGCGCGTGCGTGCGTGCACATTTGGACTTGGTGGAACTATGAATTGTTACTGGGTTGTATGACTGTGTAAGAACAAGTTGAGTGCAAGCGCTTCGATTTGTCTCTGCAAGATATAGCGCTATATAAATTCCATTTATTATTCTTATTATCATTATTCTGCATTCGCTGGATGTTGCCAAACTTGAGTCTGGTCAGTCACACTGACCCTGTCAGCCCCCACAGCTCTGTCTGGAGCTCTATACTGGGGTTGGGTCACGTCTGGTGCTTTATGGCAGATTCAATTCCAAACTTCTTCTTCTTCTTCCTTTTCTGTCATGTTTCTCCCAGGGGAGGTTTGACATTGACGAGCCTTCTCCATCTCTCTGTTTCGAGCTTCCTCCTTTTTTCATGCCCCTTTCTCTAAAGATCCATCTGCAATACAGGCAGCCCAGGTTTAGCTAGGTCTTCTTCCCTTTGGTCTCTTTCCATCCACGACCAAGTTCATTGCTCTTTTTATGATGTGGTGGTCTGCTTTCCGTTGAACGTGCCCAAACCAGCGCAGTCTATTGGTACTACTAGCTACAGACTTCAGATCATCAACTTTGCACATTCTCCATAGTTCTTCATTCGTGATCCTGCATTCCCAATTGATCTTTGCCATGTAGTGAAGCATTCGGTTTTTACAGCTCTTCAACAATAGCAGTAGGAAAACAAAAAATTCCCTTGTTCAGTATATTCCCGAGACTAGGCAAGTGATTGTATCACTCCGTAGTTGCTGACAGAAAAAAAAAATGAAATCTGATCTCCGACAACAACAACAACAACAACACACACACACACACACACACACACACAAAGACACAGAGAGAGAGAGAGAGCAGACTTACTTCAGATCGTCTCGCGCATTTTGCAGAGCATCCTTCAGACGCCGCACTTGCTCCGACTCCTCAAAGTCATGACTGTCACTCATGTGTCTGCAACGACAGAAGAAGAAGAAAGAAAAAAAAATGAACAAACAGCTGTAGACTTGATCTACTGTACTGGGGGGGACGGGATAGCCTCGTGGTCAGAACATTGCGCTCGCAATCTGACGACCCAGGTTTGATTCCCGTTCAAGGGGATATTTTCCCCCTGGAGTTAACATCAGTGCAGACTCCACTCTCCCCAAAAGTCCTTTGGATGAGACTATAAACCGAGGCCCCGTGTGCGCCAAACACATGCAGAACATCTTGTGCAACACGTTAAATCCTGCTCTGCTTTTCGTAAGAGTAGGCTATTGTGTGCCGGTGGGAATAGATGATGGAATTTACAAAAACCGCATACACTGGATGTAAAAAAAAGCACATTAGGTGCTTATTCTATTATCCTTGATATAAAAGAATAAAATAAAATTTAAAAAAATAAAAATACTGTACTGTCAGACAGACACTAAGGCCAAGTGGTTAAAACCCATCTTGACTTCCACCCCGTGCGTGGGTTCGAATCTTGGCGTTGGTGTCTGGTGAATTACTGGTGGAGAGGTTGTTGGTTTTTTTTAAAATGATCTCCCAGGTCAAGTTCAAGTGCAGACCTGCCAGTGCCTGTCCAAAACAGTGTTGAATGGTTTCGGTAGTAGCAGATTTCTCTTTGTTGCGTATTTATGCTTGGACTTGTCTCACACACACATATACATGCATGCTCACATGTGTACATGTGTTGATATAAACATGCACACACATACACACACACACACACACATTCCTATCCGACACACTCACACATACACACACATGGGCGCACATGCACACACACACACACACTCACACACCTCTTTCACTTACACAGAACATCTTGCGCACACGTTAAAACCCTGATGAGGTTAAAACCTGTTCCACTTTTCAGAAGAGTAGGCCATTGTGTGCCAGTCGAACGGATGACAAAAATGTACAACCGTATACACATGGGGACTGAATGCAAAAAGAGCACATGAATGCTTATTCCAATATTCTTGAAATAACAGATTTTTTTTTAAAAACCCACACACAAATACACACATACACACACACTCACTCACACACACACACACATATACACACACACACATCCTCCCCTTGAAAAATACACACTTCCACCAACATCCCTCCCCACCCCCACCCCCCCAACCACCATCACACTTCCCCTCCTCCTTCCTCCCACCACCACTCACACCACCACCACCCCCAAAATCCCCCCCCCCCCCCCCCCCCACACACACAGTCACATACACTTCCTCTCCTCCCACCACCATCCCCCAACACCAACTCCACCCCCACACCCCTCCTCCCCCACCCCCCCCTTTAAACCCCTCCTCCCCTATCCCCCCCTACCCCTCCTCCCCCTTTACCCCCCTCCTCCCCCCTACCCCCTCCCCTTCCCCTTCTCCCCCAAAACCCCTCCTTCCCTTACCACCACCACCCAGCCCCTCCTCCCCCCCCCCCCCCCCCAACCTCCTCCCCTTCCCCTCCTTCCCCTACGACCGCCCCCCCTTACCCCTCCTCAAACCCCTCCCCCCCCCAAGACCCCTCCTCCACCCAAACCCCTCCCCCTCCTCCCCACCATCCCCTCCTCCACCCCAAACCCCCCTCCCCCCCCCCCCTACCCCCCAACCCCACCTTCCCTCCCCACCTCCATACCCCCCCCCCCACCCCCCCCCAACCTCCTCCACCCCACCTCCACCCCCACCTCCCACCCCCCCCCCTAACCCCTCCTCCCCCCCCCCCCCCCCCATACCTCCCCCCCCCCCCACCAATCCCCAAACCATGTAGGGGAGCCACCCACTGTCTCTGCCCTGCCCGCCCTGCCCGCCCTGCCCGCCTCACTGCCTCACGGCCTCACTTGATGATGTTGTCCTTGGCATTGAGGGTCAGCTCCAGGCGGGAGAGGTCCTGGGCGTACTGCCTCGAGTCCTCCTGCGCCCGCTGTACCTGCTCCGTCTGCCGCCCCAACTCCCCCTCCAGCTCCGCGATCCTCTCCTCCAGCATCTGCCCATCCCCAACCACACACAGACAACCACAGCCCCTTAAAATCATATGCCAGATAATATCCTTTTGGGATTGATTTGACAGAATCAAAACCCGACTCTTATATCAGAATAGTATACGACTATATGTATCAGACGAATCTATCTATCTATCTGTCTGTCCCGTAGTCTGACGTCCGTGGGGGCACCCTCAAAGACTCAACAACCAGTTCCCTCCATTCCTCTCTCTGTTCTGCCTTTCTCAGGGTTTTGTTGAGTTCTAGGCCTGTCCATTCGCTGATGTTATCCTCCCAGTTCTTCCTTGGTCTGCCTCGTCTTCTTCCTCCTTGGACAGTGCCTTGTAAAACTGTCTTTGCAAGTCCTTTGGATCTTGTGACATGCCCATACCATTTAAGTTTACGCTTTTTCACGATCGTTAGAAGGTTCTCATAGGGTCCAATGGTTTGCTGGATTCTGTTATGCACGCTTTCGTTGCTTATGTGGTCTTTGTAGGAGATGCCCAAGGAGTCTCCGAAAGCATCTCATCTCCACCCCGCCTGTACTCTTCTCTCCAAATCTGCAGTCAGGGTCCATGATTCACAGGCATACAGAAATATGGATATGACAAGGGAGCGCATTAGTCTGATCTTGGAGATAAGTGAGATATTTTTATCTCTCCAGATGGTGTTTAGTTTTGACAGTGCTGTTATTGTCTGTGCAGTCCTGCATACTACTTCTGGCTTGGATCTGATACAATGGCTCCCAGGCACTTGAAGCTTTGAACTGTTTCCAGCTTCTGGTCATTAACCCTGATATCAGTGCTAATGCCGTTGGTGTTATTAGTCATCAGTTTGGTCTTCTCTGCACTGATTTCCATGCCGTATGTTTTGGAGGCCTTATTCAGGTGTTCTGTTAGGCTGGCAAGCTCTTTTTCTGATCCTGCTATTCCATCAATGTCATCTGCGAAGTGGAGGTTTGTGATCATTCTGCCACCAATGCTGACTGATCCTTCATGATGTTCCAGTGCATCAGCTATGATTCTCTCAAGGAAGATGTTGAAAAGAAGAGTGGGTGAGAGTAGACAGCCCTGCCTTACTCCAACTGTTGTTCGAAACCATTCTCCAATGTTGTTGTTGCAGTATACTGCACTGGTGGCCTCTCTGTACAGCTATTTGATGACTCTGATCAGGTTTGCATTGATGCTGTACAAATTCATGGTTGCCCACAAAGCTGCATGCCACACCCTGTCAAATGCCTTCTTAAAATCGATAAATACATGGTAAAGGTCTTGTTGATGTTGAAGGTACCGCTCACATAGTATTCAGAATACATACGATAAATGGATCAACACAGTGAAAAATATTTTGTACACAATGTCTGTTAGAACCAAAGTACTCTTAATGTTCATCGGTTGAGTTATGCTGTTAGAAGAAAGCTTGAGGACATGTATAAAACATTTGGGATCTACCAGAAGAAAGAGTTAGCAAAACTAAAATTTTATGATTATGCTACCAAAGAATACAGACTGGAACCATATTTAATAACCTATGAAAACAAAATCCATAAGAAGACGTATTGTAAATTTCGCACAAGCTCTCACAATCTAATGATAGAGAAAGGGAGGCACCAAAATATATCCAGAGAGGACAGAAAATGTAGATACTGTAACAAAATAGAAGATGAATTTCATTTACTTGGTGAATGTATTTTATATGATGAACTCAGAAATAATTTGTTATTAAAAATCAAAACGAAAGACAAAGAACGCAAAAACTGTGAACATAAATTAAGTGACATAATCACAGTTGATATATATCAAGCAGATATCATCAGGTATGTGTATGAGTGTTTTGAAAAAAGAGAAAAAGAGAAGTAGAATACAACATGTTTTTTTAGTGTACATCACTTTTAGCCAAAATAGATAATAATTATAAATGATGTTTTTGTTGTGTCAAATAAGTCTACATGACTTAAATGGCAATAAAATATTCTGAACCTGAATCTGCCAGGGGATGAGCGAAAACGCTTACAAGGATTATTTATTTATTTATTTCATTTATACTGCTGTTTGTTTGTTTTTTATTCATTTTTTTTTTATATCAAGGATAATGGAATAAGCGCTTTTTGCTTCTTTTTTTTTACATCCAGTCTCCGTGTGTATGCGGTTTTGTCAATTCTGTCATCTGTTCCCATTGGCACACAATGGCCTACTCTTACGAAAAGCGCAACAGGATTTAACGTGTGCGCAAGATGTTCTGCGTGCGTTCAGCGCACATGGGACCTCGGTTTAGAGTCTCGTCCGAAGGACTTTTTGGGGAGAGCGGAGTCGGCACTGATGTTAACTCCAGGGGAAAATATCCCCTTGAACGGGAATCGAACCCGGGTCGTCAGATTGCGAGCGCAATGTTCTGACCACTAGGCTAAGTCAGGGCAGAGTTCTCTCTGCCTGAGGGGGGATGGCATAACAGCCTAGTTAGCCCTGTTAGTTGTTACAACCCCCCTCCCCACCACCATCCCCTCCCCACCATCCTCCCCTCCCCACCCCCCACCAATCCTCATACCCCCCCCCTCCCCCCCACCATCCTCCACCCCCCCACCTCCACCCCCCAAAAACCCAAAACCAAAAGCAGACACAGACTGACCTGAATGGTTTCGTTGGCTTTCTGCAGGTCGGTCAGCAGCTTCTCGTTGTCCCCCATGGTCTGTTTATGGCTGCCCATGGCGTCTTCCAGGGACCCCTTCAGCTTCTCTATCTTCTCCTTCTGCACACATACACACCACCACATACCACACTGTTACTACTGTTTGTCTCACACACATACCACACCACACTGTTACTAGTGATTGTCTCACACACACCACACTGTTACTAGTGATTGTCAAACACACACCACCACATACCACACTGTTACTACTGATTGTCACACACACACACACCACTACACTGTTACTACTGATTGTCTCAAACACACACACACACACACTCTCTCTCTCCACATACCATACCACACCACACTGTTACTACTGTTTGTCTCACTCACATGCACGTACGCACACGCACACACACACACCACACTGTTACTACTGATTGTCTCAAACACTCACATACCACACCACACACGCATGCACGCACACACGCATGCACGCACGCACGCAAGCATGTGCGCACACACACACTGTTACTACTGTTAATCACACACACGCACGCACACACACACACCGCACTGTTACTACTGTTTATCACTCACATGCACGCACACACACCACTCACTGTTACTACTGTTTATCTGACACACACACACACAAACACACATGCACGCACGTGCACACGCACGCACACACACACACACATTCATCTCATATCACTTATGTGGAGAGACATTAAATTGAAGAACACACACACACACACACACACTCCACACACTGTTACTACTGTTTATCTCACACACACACACACAAACACACATGCATGCACACACACACACACACACACACCACACACACACACTCACACACATTCGTCTCATATCACTTATGTGCAGAGACATTAAATTGAAGAACACACACACATACACACACACACCACACACCACACTCTGTTACTACTGTTCATCACACACACATAAACACACACCACATCACACACCATAGCCATGTTTCATCGATTTGCCCCCCCCCTCCCCTTCCCTCCCCTCCCCCCACCCCTAATAGGGCCTCTGTAGTCAGTGGGCCTGGCTATCATCAACAACAACAACAACAACAACAACAACAACAACAACAAGATAGGAGGACTGCATCCATTTTGATGAAGCTGCCCACTTGTTGATCACGGCTGACTGCATCTAGAGAGAGAGTGGTGTGACTCCCTCCCTCCCTCCCTCCCTCTCTCTCTCTCTCTCATCTCTGTCTCTCTCTTCTCTCTCTCTCTCTCTCTCTCTCTCTCTCTCTCTCTCTCTCCTCCCTCCCTCCCTCCCTCCTCCCTCCCTCCCTCCCTCCCTCCCTCCCTCCCTCCCTCCCTCCCTCCCCTCCCTCCCTCTCTCTCTCTCTCTCTCTCTTCTCTCTCTCTCTCTCCTCTCTCTCTCTCTCAGGCCAAAAGCTGTGTCAGTTCTTGATGGAAGATAATTCCATCTGCTGACCTGGCTTCGAATCTCGTTCAAGAGAATTTTTCCTCTGGAGTTAACATCAGTGCCCACTCCGCCCTCCCTTAAAGTCCTTCGGATGAGACTATAAACCGAGGCCCCGTGTGCGAATGCACGCAGAACATCTTGCGCACATGTTAAAACACATTCCACTTTTGGGAAGAGTAGGCCATTGTGTGCCGGTGGGAATGGATGACAAAATTGACAAAACTGCATACACACAGGGACTGAAAGTGTTTTTTTAAAAAGCACACGAGTGCTTATTCCATTATCCTCAAAATAAAAGAATGAGTGAATGAATAAATAAATCAATAGACAGATAGACAGATAAATAGATAAGTACTGAGGCCTGTGGTGATGATAAAGGGGAGGGGTAGCCTGGCGGTTAAGAGCAGTGCACTCCTGATCTGACACACTCCTGATCTGACACAGTCCTGATCTGACACACTCCTGATCTGACACAGTCCTGATCTGACACCGTCCTGATCTGACACAGTCCTGATCTGACACACTCCTGATCTGACACACTCCTGATCTGACACACTCCTGATCTGACACACTCCTGATCTGACACACTCCTGATCTGACACAGTCCTGATCTGACACCGTCCTGATCTGACACACTCCTGATCTGACACACTCCTGATCTGACACACTCCTGATCTGACACACTCCTGATCTGACACACTCCTGATCTGACACACTCCTGATCTGACACACTCCTGATCTGACACACTCCTGATCTGACACACTCCTGATCTGACACACTCCTGATCTGACACACTCCTGATCTGACACACTCCTGATCTGACACACTCCTGATCTGACACACTCCTGATCTGACACACTCCTGATCTGACACCGTCCTGATCTGACACACTCCTGATCTGACACACTCCTGATCTGACACACCCCTGATCTGACACAGCCCTGATCTGACACGGTCCTGATCTGACACGCTCCTGATCTGACACGCCCCTGATCTGACACTGACACGATCCGACACTGTCCTGATCTTGCACGGTCCTGATCTGACACACTCCTATCTGAAATAGTCCTGATCTGACACACTCCTATCTGACACACTCCTGATCTGACACACTCCTATCTGACACAGTCAAGACCTGACACAGTCATGGTCTGGCGCACTCCTGATCTGACGCACCCCTGATCTGACACGCTTCTGATCTGACACAGTCCTGATCTGCCGCACTCCTGATCTGACACCGTCCTGATCTGACACACTCCTGATCTGACACACTCCTGATCTGACACACTCCTGATCTGACGCACTCCTGATCTGACGCAGTCCTGATCTGAGGCACTCCTGATCTGACACCGTCCTGATCTGACACCGTCCTGATCTGACACACTCCTGATCTGACACACTCCTGATCTGACGCACTCCTGATCTGAGGCACTCCTGATCTGAGGCACTCCTGATCTGAGGCACTCCTGATCTGACACAGTCCTGATCTGACACACTCCCAATCTGACACACTCCTGGTCTGACACACCCCCCCCCCACCCCCCCCCAATCTGACACACTCCCAATCTAACACCCCCCAGATCTGACACACCCCTGATCTGACACACCAGTCACACACTCACACCTGCATGTAAGAAGGAAGGAAGGTGGCAGGATGGTTAAGACCTTCACCTGCCTAACAAGTTAAACCCGCGAGGTTCTGGGTTCCATTCCCCGGTCTTGCCCTTTCTTCCCCAGTTTGACAGAGAAAAAAATCGAACTGAATGTCAAAGTCACTTCGGACAAGGCTATAAACTGAGGCCCCGTGTGCGAACGCAAACTGAACATCTTGCGCGCACATTAAAAAACCCTTTCTGAAGAGTGTAAGCCATGTTGAGTCAGTAGAACGGATGACAAAATGTCAAAAAAATGCATGCACACACATACTGTGTTTAAACGTTTAAACACCATAATGCAGTTACCTAAAATGGTAGCCCTGGGGGGTGGAAGACATTTGCATATGCAAAAATCTCACAATTGGTGAACGTCAAAGTCCTTCGGACGAGACTATAAACCGAGGAGGCCCCGTGTGCGAACGCATGCAGAACATCTTGCGCACACGTTAAACCCTGTTCTGCTTTTCGAAAGAGTAGGCCAGTGTGTGCCGGTGGGAACAGATGGCAAAATTGACAAAACCGCATACACACGGGGACTGGATGTAAAAAACCACATGGGTGCTTAATCCATTATCCTCGATATAAAAGAATAAATAAATATTTTTTTTAAATAAAAATAAAAACCTCGGAGCTCTAGCCGAGGAAACAACAACAACAACAACAACAACAAAAAACCAACCCTCACCTCCAAACAAACAAACCAAACAGCCAACCAACCAACCGTCTAAAGCTGACAAAAAAGACCAACACAGCGCGGTCACCTGGGAGACGATGGTGTGTGTGCTGCGATCCACGTTGGCCTCCAGCTGAGCGATGCGCGACTTCAGGCTGTCCTCGGCCGAATCCTGCATCTCCCTCCTCCGCCCCACCTGCGACTGGTACGTCTGGGCCTGTTGCTGTCAGCGACACACATGCGCGCGCACACACATACACACACACACACATTTGTATGAGAATTTTCATGTAAAATTTTGTAAACAAATACTAGGCGTTCCCAAAAAAGCATTAGTACTACCCACTTTGGGTGAATTAGGAAGATTTCCACTGACCCTTAAAATCATATGCCAGATAATATCCTTTGGGATTCATTTGACAGAATCAAAACCCGACTCTTATATCAGAATAGTATATGATTATATGTATCAGACGAATACATATGATAAATGGATCAACACAGTGAAAAATATTTTGTACACAATTGGATTCAAACTTGTCTGGAAGAACCAAAGTACTCTTAATGTTCATCAGTTGAGTTATGCTGTTAGAAGAAAGCTTGAGGACATGTATAAAACATTTTGGATCTACCAGAAGAAAGAGTTTGCAAAACTAAAATTTTATGATTATGCTACAAAAGAATACAGAATGGAACCATATTTAATAAACTATGAAAACGAAACCCATAAGAAGACGTATTTTAATGATAGAGAAAGGGAGGCACCAAAATATATCCAGAGAGGACAGAAAATGTAGATACTGTAACAAAATAGAAGATGAATTTCATTTACTCGATGAATGTATTTTATATGATGAACTCAGAAATAATTTCTTATTAAAAATCAAAGCGAAAGACAAAGAACTCAAAAACTGTGAACATAAATTAAGTGACATAATCACAGTTGATATGTATCAAGCAGATATCATTAGATATGTGTATGAGTGTTTTGAAAAAAGAGAAAAAGAGAAGTAAAATACAACATGTTTTTAGTGTACATCACTTTTAGCCAAAATAGATAATAATTATAATTGATGTTTTTGTTGTGTCAAATAAGTCTACATGACTTAAATGGCAATAAAATATTCTGAATCTGAATCTGAATCACACATGCACATGAGTGCTTATTCCATTATCCTCTATATAAAAGAATTTTTTAAATATTAAAAAATTAAATCTCTGGAGATAAAGACGATTTTTTTCACACACACACAAAAATACATGTATACTGATATCACACACAGGGGACGGGATAGCCTAGTGGTTAGAACATTGCGCTCGCAATCTGACGACCCGGGTTCGATACTGTTCAAGGGGATATTTTTTCCCCTGGAGTTAACATCAGTGCCGACTCCACTCTCCCCAAAAGTCCTTCGGATGAGACTATAAACCGAGGTCCCTGTGTGCGAACGCACGCAGAACATCTTGCGCGCATGTTTAACTCTGTTCTGCTTTTCATAAGAGTAGACTGTTGTGTGCCGGTGGGAACAGATGACAAAATTTACAAAACCGCATACACACGGAGACTGGATGTAAAAAAGCACATAAGTGCTTATTCCATTATCCTCGATATAAAAGAATAAAATAAATAAATAAATAAATAAAAATATCACGTCAAATTTGGAATGCGGCCACCTTAACTCAATGGAGTCGCAGTGAAATGGATCCCACCATTTTGTGGTGACGTGTGATTTTGGCTATATTTGAAAAATTCAGCAGACTTGCCCAACATAATAATGACATACACATTGTACATCATTGAAAAGTTTATAATATCTACTTTTGAGATTGTTTCAGTTTTTCAATAGATGACTGTATTTAGTTTTTACAAATTTTCAAAATATGTCACTGAATGCTGAAAAATAAAGTTTTGAAAATTAGGCCTGCTTATCTTACATGGCTTGAACTGTTCATCAACTAGTCCCCTTGAAACAATGAGATGATTTTTCACCAAAGTAAAGTTCCCTGAAGTTGGCTGAATCCATCTGATGTCACTTTTTGTACAACAGATTTTTTTTTAAAGAATCATAACACTGGAGAGCCTGAAATCCCAAAGATATCACTTGTTGACATGTCAAACAAAATTAGCCTACAGACACAAACTATGCAAGCTCATGGTCAAGGAAAGCAACTGTGTTTAAAAAAACGATTGCCCTACAGGCCAGAGTACTTTCCCTTGAGTTGAACATTGCTTAGTGTATTTTAAAAAATTCGTAATTCTGCCGAATCTTAAGCTTCGGCACATCACAGTTAAGGAGAGGAGTGCCAAAGCTTAAGATTCGGCACAACCTCATTGAGTTAATGGTGGGGGGAAAAAAACAACAGTGGCATACGCCCAAATAAAAAATTTCCATGGGTGAACCTCTGAGCTCTAGCCAAGCAAGAAAGAAAACAAGAAAAGAACCACACACAAAAAATCACGTTTAGAGATTGCCTCTGAAGTCAGAATGCAGTTACCTGAAAGGTGGAGTAGGTCAGATCCTCACCAGGGGTGAACTTCGGAGCTCTAGCCAAGGAATGGGAACCCCCCCTCCACTCCCAACCTCCCCCCAAATAAAATGGAACCCCCCCCACCACACCCACAGAAAAGTTGACTTCTCTCCCTGAATTTCTTGAGGAATGGGGTTGGGGGGCACTGCAGTGCACTGAAGAATTTTTTCAGGTAACAAGTGTGTCATGGACAACGTTGAACCCGGCGGAGCCTATCCCTAAGTAGCAGGATGCATGCTGGATATGTTTGGTGTCATCCATACCGCTGGCCATAGCTGGTTTGCTCTTCGACGAAAGTTGAAGGGGGTGTTATAGCGTACATAGGCACAAGATGTTCCCCGGGTGTTTGTCAACGGAACCCTGGTCCACAGTCTCATCTTCTCTTTCTTTTTTGTTTTTCTTCATCAGGAAAAAAAAAGCTTTGCCAGTCACTGACATCAGCTGGGTGCCAAGACCTGCATTAAAATAGCTTTACAAAAACAAAACAAAAAGGGAAGGTGGCAGAATGGTTAAGACCTTCACCTGCCTAACAAGTAAAACTGTGAGGTTCTGGGTTCCATTCCCAGGCTTGCCCTTTCTTCCCAGCTTGACAGGAAAATCCAACTGAACGTCAAGTCTTTTGGAGATGACTCTAAACCTGTCGGACCTATCTGTTTAAATTTATAAATTTATATACATGGGCAGGTGAACATCAGACCTGTTCTCCTGTATGGCTTGGAGACGTGGGGTTTTTTTAAGCGCTTCGATTTGTTTGTTTTACAAGATTCAGCGCTATATAAATTCCATATTATTATTATTATTTTCACAAAAAACGTCGAATGTTTGTTGAAAAGCTGTGAAACCCAAATGCTACGCTACATGACAAAGATCAAATGGGAAGACAGGATCACGAATGAAGAACTATGGAGAATGTGCAAAGTTGATGATCTGAAGTCTGTAGCTAGTACCAATAGACTGCGCTGGTTTGGGCACGTTCAACGGAAAGCAGACCACCACATCATAAAAAGAGCAATGAACTTCGTAGTGGATGGAAAGAGACCAAAGGGAAGACCTAGCAAGACCTGGGCTGCCTGTATTGCAGATGATCTTAGAGAAAGGGGGCATAAATAAGGAGGCAGCTCAAAACAGAGAGAGATGGAGAAGGCTCATCAATGTCAAACCTCCCCTGGGAGAAACATGACAATAAAAGGAAGAAGAAGAAGAAGAAGAAGAAGAAGAAGAAGAAGAAGAAGAAAGAAGATCGAGAAGAGCAGGGAGGTGCCCTTCCGACTGCTCTGGCAAAAATTGGAAGGTACAAATCCCAACTGTATCCCTGAAGCCTGGATGTGGCTACCTTAATGGTGGCAAGAAAAAACTCAAAAGGGGTCACATATGTGACGCTCTACCACATAATCATATATTGAGTCGCATTGCACTGGAGGTCAACTTTTAGTGGATAACACGTTATTAGTTTGCCATGAAAAGGCTATTTCATAATTTTTTTTTTTTGGTTAAACAGATTGCAAACTGGACAATTCTATAAACAGTTATTACAGATTGAAATGATACACAACAGAAAGTGACCAAATGAGACATTGGCACGTTTTGCATGGTAATAGGTGGCCAGAATGAGAGCTTGGGTGTTTTTAGATGCGTTTTTTAAAACAAAAGAAATTTAAAAAATTATGCCCTGATACTTCAGTACAAGGTAGAAGAACAGCTATAGCTTTATAATCAATCAAAACCTCAAAATCAACAACCTGAACCCCACCTGCCTAAAATGGATTCCTCGTGTGGGAAAAGTGGGTCACGTGCAACGTGACTCATTTCGTGGTAGAGTGTCACCGTACACAAAAACCTCCGAAGA
>CM054165.1:27787822-27845322 GCA_028751875.1 Rapana venosa | reverse complement strand
CTCCATCTCTCTCTCTCTGTGTTTTTGAGCTTCCTCCTTTGGGGACGGGATAGCTCAGTGGTCGGAGCACTCGCTTTCCCCCAGCCAAGTTAAGCAGCGTCGAGCGTGGTTACCAGTTGGATGGGTGACCGTTTGCGCGCCTTGGCTTCAGTACAGTTCCCCCAGTTCACCCAGCTGTAAATGGGTACCTGCCCTCTTTAGGGTCAGGGAAGGTAAAGCAGCGAGGGAGAGGAGATGGGCGCCGCCCTCAATATGCTGGCCCTAGAGAAGTGAGGTCTCTGACGCCTCGCTCCCCTACGACCTTATAGGTTATGGGACTCCTTTACCCTTTACCTTACCTTATTTATGTATGCCCCCTTTTCTCTTAAGATCATCTCTGCACTACAGGCAGCCCCAGGTTTTGCTAGGTGCCCAAACCAGGGAGGAGGAGGGAGAGGGGTTCACGACGGTTCTCTTTATTTGTCCGTTTATTTATTTATCGATTTATTTATTTCTACTGCTTTTAAGTTACGACCCAGGCCAAAAGCTGTGTCAGTTCTTTGAGGTCAGCTAATTTGTCAAAGCCTTCTCCTTCTTCAGCTAATTTTCTTCTTCCTTTTTTGTCACGTTTCTCCCAGGGGAGGTTTGACATTGATGAGCCTTCTCCATCTCTCTCTGTGTTTTGAGCTTCTTCCTTATTTATTTATGCCCCCTTTCTCTCTAAGATCATCTGCAATACAGGCAGCCCAGGTTTTGCTAGGTCTTCCCTTTGGTCTCTTTCCATCCACAACGAAGTTCATTGCCTAACACTAAAAAAAAAATGTTGAAGATTATGTTGTACAATGTTGTGTTGAGATTGTCCTTCAGGCCGTGACAAAAGCTCTTAACACAACCAACCTGCGCTCTCCTTTTGTTAAAGGAGAGGGGAAAAAAATCCTCTGAAGTCGGAGTATGGCTGCCTATATATGGCGAGGTACTTGAAAAAGTCATACACGCAAAACTTCTCATCCGATGTGTACTTCCTTATCTCACAGTGATTTCTAAGGTGGGATGTGGCATGTTCTGAGTGATAGACACCCAGGGTGTAAAGCTGGGGAACGCACAACAACAAAAAAACAACAACAACAGTCAGTGCAGATTTCTCTGCGTGAAATTCGGGCTGCTCTCTCTCCCCGGGGAGAGCGCGTCACCACAAGAGCAGCGCCAACCTTTTTTCTTTTCCCCCCCTGTCTGCAACTGTATTTGTTTCCCTATCACAGTGGCTTTTTTTTCTACAGAATTTTGCCAGGGACAACTCTCTTGTTGCCGTGGGTTCTTTTATGTGCTCTAAATAATTATGTGTAACACATGGGACCTCGGTTTATCGTCTCATCCAAAAGACTAACACCCAGACCACCACTCACGGTGTAATGGATGGGGGGGAAGTTTCGGGTCCAAACGGGATTCGAACCACCAGTCACTTCCGACCCGGACTTTTCGCTTTCTAGGCAGGCGCGTTACCTCTAGACCACCTGCCAAACAACTGAAGTGGATCGGTGGTCTACAGGTAATGCACCTGCCTAGAAAGCGAAAAGTTCAGATTTGAAGTGTGTGGTGGTTTGATCCTTGTTTGGGCCAGAGCCCCCCCCCCCCCCCCCCCCCCCCCCCCCCCCCCCCCCCCCCCCCCCCCCCCCCACTCCAACACCCCCGTGGCGGTCTAGGTGCTATTAACTGAGGCGATAAACCGAGGTCCCTTGTGTTATGCATAATTATTTAGCACACTTAACAGAGCCCACAGCAATAAAAGGAGTCATCCCTGGCAAAATTATGTAGAAAAAAGCCACTCTGATAGGGAAACAAACACACTTGAAGACAGGAAAGGGATAAAAAATTAAAATAGGTGGCGCAGCTCTTGTGGCAATGAGTTCTCCCTGGGAAGAGAGAGCAGCCTGAATTTCTTGCAAAGTGGTACACAATACAATACTATACAATTTACGATACGATACAATTCAAACAGTGAGGTTCTGGCTTGGATTCCCAACCCTTGGCCCATTCTTCCCAGTCTGATGGAAACAAATTGAAATGAACGCCAAAGTCTTTCGGATGAGACTACCTATCTGCATTCATAGTAATTATTACCACGTTAAACAGGACATCAATGACTGGGTTTTGTTGTTGTTTTATAAAGTTTTTAGGTTTGATTGCTTAGTGGTTGAAGACATAATAAGTGGGGTGGTTGGGTGGGTGTAAAGAGTTTATTATTATTATTTTATTATTCTTTTATATTGAGGATAATGGAATAAGAACTTATGTGCTCTTTTACGTCCAGTCCCCATGTGTATGCGGTTTTGTAAATTGTCATCAGTTCCCTCCGGCACACAATGGCCTACTCTTACGAAAAGCAGAACAGGATTTAACGTGTGCGCAAGATGTTCTGCGTGCGTTCGCACACGGGGCCTCGGTTTATAGTCTCATCCGAAAGACTTTTGGGGAGAGTGGAGTCTGCACTGATGTTAACTCCAGGGGAAAATATCCCCTTCAACGGGAATCGAACCCCGGTCATCAGATTGCCCGCACAATGTCCTAACCACCAGGCTATCCCATACACACCAAGAACAGTTACCCCTTCCTACTGACAAGATTAACTCCCTTACTTCTGATCTCTGATTGGAGACATGGTCTTCATATTCGTCCACGATGGCCTAGATTTACCCCCCTTACTTACTGACATTATTAGCTCCCTTAACTCTGATCTCATATTGGAGAGATGGTCCTCATATTCGTCCCTGATGGCCTAGAGTTACCCCCCTTACTTACTGACAGATTAGCTCCCCTTTCCTCAAATCTCAAGTTGGACAGATGATCCTCGTTATTTGTCTATGATGACCTAGAGTTACTCTCCCCCCCCCCCCCCCCCCCTTTCTTACTGACAGATTATTATCTCCCTTACCTCAGATTGGAGAGATGGTCCTCGTATTCATCCATGATGGCCTTGGGTTACCCCCCATACTTACTTACTGACAGATTATTAGCTCCCTTACCTCAGATCTCATGTTGGACAGATGGTCCTCGTATTCGTCCACGATAGCCTAGAGTTACCCACCCTTACTTACTGACAGATTATCTCCCTTACCTCAGATTGAACAGATGGTCCTCGTATTTGTCCACAATGGCCTAGAGTTACCCCCTTATTGACAGATTATCTCCCTTACCTCAGACCTCAGGTCAGACAGATGGTCCTCGTATTCGTCCATGATGGCCTAGAGTTACCCCCCTTATTGACAGATTATCTCCCTTTCCTCAGACCTCAGGTTAGACAGATGGTCCTCGTATTCATCCACGATGGCCTAGAGTTACCCCCCATACTGACTGACAGATTATGATCTCCCTTACCTCAGACCTCAGGTTGGACAGATGGTCCTCGTATTCATCCACGATGGCCTAGAGTTACCCCCCATACTGACTGACAGATTATGATCTCCCTTACCTCAGACCTCAGGTTGGACAGATGGTCCTCATATTCATCCACGATGGCCTAGAGTTACCCCCCTTACTTACAGACAGATTAGCTCCCTTAACTCTAATCTAAGATTGGACAGATGGTGCTCGTAGTTGTCCTCGATGGCCTAGAGTTACTCCCCTTATTTACTTTCTGACAGATTATGATCTCCCTTACCTCAGACCTCAGGTCAGACAGATGGTCCTCGTATTCGTCCATGATGGCCTAGAGTTACCCCCCTTATTGACAGATTATCCCCCTTACCTCAGACCTCAGGTTGGACAGATGGTCCTCGTATTCGTCCATGATGGCCTAGAGTTACCCCCCTTATTGACAGATTGTCGTCTCCCTTACCTCAGACCTCAGGTTGGACAGATGGTCCTCGTATTCGTCCACGATGGCTTTCTGGGCCTTGTTCAGTCCCTCCATCTGGTTCTTCATGTCCTCCATCTGCCCCGCACGTAAAACATCAATGGTCAATCACTCGCTTCTTTTTTTTCCTCCAGCTAACCCCTTCATTTTATTTTGTTTTATTTTTATATCGAGGATAATGGAATAAGCACTCATGTGCTTTTTTACATCCAGTCCCTGTGTGTATTCTTTTATATCGAGGATAATGGAATAAGCACTCATGTGCTTTTTTTTTACATCCAGTCCCCGTGTGTATGCGGTTTTGTCAATTCTGTCATCTGTTCCCACCAGCACACAATGGCCTACTCTTTCGAAAAGCGGAACAGGATTTAACTGTGCGCAAGATGTTCTGCGTGCGTTCGCACATGGGGCCTCGGTTTATAGTCTCATCCGAAAGACTTTTGGGGAGAGTGGAGTCTGCACTGATGTTAACTCCAGGGAAAAATATCCCCTTGAAGGGGAATCGAACCCGGGTCGTCAGATTGCGAGCGCAATGTTCTAACCACTAGGCTATCCCGTCCCCCATCAGTGCCATCAAGAGTGTCAATGAAACCAAAACAAGGTGGATTCCACAGCCGAGTGGTTAAGACCGTTTGACTTCAATTCCAAAGGGTCCACGTCGTCGTGGGTTCGAATCTCGGCAGCGTATAGCGAGTTTTTCTTCTTTATCGGACTCTCAGACAGCAACTAACATTTCACATGAATTTTTTTTTATTTTTTTTATTTATTCTTTTATACCGAGGATAATGGAATAAGCACTCATGTGCTTTTTTTTTTACATCCAGTCCCCGTGTGTATGCGGTTTAGTAAATTTTGTCATCTGTTCCCACCGGCACACAATAGCCTACTCTTACGAAAAGCGGAACAGGATTTAACATGTGCGCAAGATGTTCTGCATGCGTTCGCTTACGGGGCCTCGGTTTACAGTCTCATCTGAAGGACTTTGACATTCAGTTCGATTTTGTTGTCAAACTGGGAAGAAAGGGCAAGGAGGCTGGGAATCAAACCCACAACCTCACGGTTTACTTGTTGGCAGGCAAACGTCTTAACCAAAAAATGTGTTGTGCTGTTGTAAAGAGCCTGATAGGTCAGGCCCAGCGGTGTGGTGAATTACGGCTGGGGATTTTTTTTTAACGATCTCCAAGGCCAACTTCCAAGTGCAGACCTGCCAGTGCCTTCATTCCCTTCATACATGCAGAAGATCAAATATGCACGTGAAAGATCCCGAACTTCATGACAGCGTTCGATGGGTTAAAGAAACATGCCCAGCATACATTCCCGAAGTTGGAATGTGGCTACCTTCACGGTGGGCAAAAATGGTTGCACATGCAAAATCTCACCATCGGTGAACCTCGAAACTCTAGCCAAGGAACTAAAAAACGAAACAAAAAACAGCAAAAAAAATTATTTCACTTCCATCACCGCATGTGTTATCTATGTACACAACTTCCATTGCATGAGTATGGTGGAAGCTTGAGATTGTTGCTTTTCATTATGTATTAGTTAATGTTGAAAAAAAAGACGAACCCCCTCCCACCCCCACCCCCCCAAACAAAATCACATTTACATTTGAAATCTGCTAAGATGGTATTGTCAGGAAATGATTCTGTCAAAAAACACAACCCTCATCACAAAAGGATATATATATATATATAAAATTTGATTGTGGTAAAAAGATGATTTCTGTAAAGGATGCACTCACTTCTCGTGTTTTGATTTCCAAAGCCGTTTGTTGCGTGCGGAGTTCCTTTTCCTTGGCATGCAGCCGAGCCTGACCGTGACAGTCAACAAATGTTTACAGTTAAAACCGAGCTTTTAACAACAACAACAACATCAAAAAGATTTTTTTTTTCAATATACTACTTTTACTACTGTTACTACAACTACTGCTAATACTCCTATTGCTGCTGCTGCCACCACCACCACCACCACCACCACCACCACCACCACCACCACCACCACCAACAACAACAACAACAATTACTACAACAACAACTGCAACAACAAAACCAACAGTAACAATCATAACACGTAGAAGAAGAAAAAGAACTCTGTTACAGGGATGAAAAATCTATAGATGGAAATGAAAAATGCATGCGTGCATGTGCACGCACACACACACACGCACACACACACACACACACACTCACACACACACACACCCCACATGCAAACACACTCACACACACACTCACACACACACACACACACACACACACACACTATACTATACAAAGAATAAAAGAAAAAAAAGAATACCATACCATATCATACCATACAACCCTATGTCTTCATTTTAATGTCTACCCACTAAAAAGTGATACTAGACAAGTAAGATAAATGCCAGAATGCAGGTGTGTGTGTGTGTGTGTGTGTGTGTGTGTGTGTGTGTGTGTGTGTGTGTGTGTGTGTGTGTGTGGTCTGTGTGTCTGTGTGTGTCTGAGTGTGTGTCTGTGTGTGTGTGTCTGTGTGTGTCTGAGTGTGTGTCTGTGTTGTGTCTGTGTGTGAGTGTGTGTCTGTCTGTGTGTGTGTGTGTGTGTGTGTGCATGCATGCATGCATGCTTGCGTGTGTGCGTATGTGTTATGACAGGCAACGATTATCATAAGTAAACCACAATGAACCTGGAACAAGAATATAATACAATCAATACAAAACAAAAAAATCCACAAAACGCCAACTTCCAAT
Source organism: Rapana venosa (assembly GCA_028751875.1). Lineage (NCBI taxonomy): Eukaryota > Metazoa > Mollusca > Gastropoda > Neogastropoda > Muricidae > Rapana > Rapana venosa. The sequence goes on along the minus strand of CM054165.1, from coordinate 27,838,768 downwards.
TCCAACATCCCACCCTCACTGCCACCAACCCAAAAAGTCTACCTTAATGAACTTTAACCCCTCCCCTTCCCTCACACACGACGTCCTTGACCTCATGACCTCTGACCCACCTGCAACTCCTCGGTTTCCTGCATCCATTGCTGTTTCTTGGCCGACAGCATGACGTCAAGTTGATACATCAAGTCCTGCAACTCTGTTTTGCACGAGGACATCAGGTTACTCGACGGCAATCTGGGACAGAATTCACAGCACATACATGGATCATCGGTTCAACTTGAAAGAAACAGTGTGGTATACACTTTATGAAAAGCTAAACAGTTTCTTTTCTTTTTTTCTTCTTTCTTTTTGCTGCCTCATCTTCTGTGACCCAGATTCGGGGGCCCTGCACTACTGCTAGGTCAGTCTGGCGTTGTTCAGTGCTGTTCTGGCTTATTTCATTATCCTTGATATCTATCTATCTATCTATCTATCTATCTGTCCCGTAGTCTGACGACCGTGGGGGCACCCTCAAAGACTCAACAACCAGTTCCCTCCATTCCTCTCTCTGTTCTGCCTTTCTCAGGGTTTTGTTGAGTTCTAGGCCTGTCCATTCGCTGATGTTATCCTCCCAGCTCTTCCTTGGTCTGCCTCTTCTTCTTCCTCCTTGGACAGTGCCTTGCAAAACTGTCTTTGTAATTCCTTGGGATCTTGTGACATGCCCATACCATTTAAGTTTACGCTTTTTCACGATCGTTAGAAGGTTCTCATAGGGTCCAATGGTTTGCTGGATTCTGTTATGCACGCTTTCGTTGCTTATGTGGTCTTTGTAGGAGATGCCAAGGAGTCTCCGAAAGCATCTCATCTCCACTGCCTGTGCTCTTCTCTCCAAATCTGCAGTCAGGGTCCATGATTCACAGGCATACAGAAATATGGATATGACAAGGGAGCGCATTAGTCTGATCTTGGAGATAAGTGAGATATTTATCTCTCCAGATGGTGTTTAGTTTTGACAAAGCTGTTATTGTCTGTGCAGTCCTGCATACTACTTCTGGCTTGGATCCCTGGTCTGATACAATGGCTCCCAGGTACTTGAAGCTTTGAACTGTTTCCAGCTTCTGGTCATTAACCCTGATATCAGTGCTAATGCCGTTGGTGTTATTAGTCATCAGTTTGGTCTTCTCTGCACTGATTTCCATGCCGTATGTTTTGGAGGCCTTATTCAAGTGTTCTGTTAGGCTGGCAAGCTCTTTTTCTGATCCTGCTATTCCATCAATGTCATCTGCGAAGCGGAGGTTTGTGATCGTTCTGCCACCAATGCTGACTGATCCTTCATGATGTTCCAGTGCATCAGCCATGATTCTCTCAAGGAAGATGTTGAAAAGAGTGGGTGAGAGTAGGCAGCCCTGCCTTACTCCAACTGTTGTTCAAAACCATTCTCCAATGTTGTTGTTGTAGTACACTGCACTGGTGGCCTCGCTGTACAGCTGTTTGATGACTCTGATATAAAAGAATAAAATAAAATTTTTAAAATACCTTGTTCCTTTTCTTCCTGTCACTTCCTTTTTTTTAGGTGGGGGGTCTATATTCTGTCTTCTGGTTCCATTCTCCTGCCTTTTTTTTTTTCTAGGACTTCAAAGATAATTTAATTCAATTCTCTCCTATGCTGAAGTTGGATGCCCTGGGCCTGACTTGTCAGGCACTTAACGGCAGCGCAATGCATTTCTGCTCATATTACAGACAATAGTTGCTGTTTGAGAGTTCAATAAAGAAGAATAAAGAGGAAAGAAGGAAGAAGGAGAAGAAGAAGAAGAAGAAGAAGAAGAAGAAGAAGAAGAAGAAGAATGGAATTTATATAGCGCTATAGCTTGCAAATAAAAATCAAAGCGCTTGCATTCAACACACCCATACATGTATACAACCAATAACAATTAACAGAGTTAAACAAATTCAAATGTACATATATATATATATATATATATATTATATATACCTGCACACACACACAGAAGAAGAAGAAGAAGAAGAAGAAGAAGAACAAGAACAAGAACAAGAAGAAGAAGAACAAGAAGAAAAGAAGAGGAGGAGGAGGAGAAGAAAGAAGAAGAAGAAGAACAACAACAACAACAACAACAACAACAACAACCCACCACCACCACCAACAACAACAACCCACCACCACCACCACCACCAACAACCACAACAAGCGTGATGATGATTACCTATTAGCTTTCTGTAGTTCTGCCCAGACAGAAGACAATCTCTCCATGTTTCATGGAAGCAACTCCTCCTCACGTCTGTCCATCCAGTTGTCCTTCGTTCTGCCTGTCCCAGCCCTGCTCAGCATTCCCCACTGAGCAAGATGGCGCGATGAGCAGGGATCATGAGAGATTTATCCTGAAGATCAACAACAGAAAAGAATACATGGACATCTGAATAATGTTTTCTTGTTCTTGTTGGGGTTTTTTGGGGAGGAGGGAAAGGTTGTTTGTTTGTTGCGGGGGGTGGGGGGGGGGTATATTTTGCTGCCTCATCTTCTGCTGGAGTCTGAAAAATCTCTACTCAACTCAAGACTCAAGACTACTTTAATGTTTCAACTAGAGAAATTATTACGATTCATAGGATTTGAACCCGCAACCTTCTTGTCCATAATCCAAATGCTTACCGCTGTGCCATGGCAGCTGGTACATGGATAATATTGTAAGATTGCGAATGTTTACAAATTAAATGTGTCACATAAATTAGCAAAAGACTCAGAGACTGAAAAAAAAATTTAATTTTAAACCCAGCCTTAGTTTAAGTGTGATTTTCTTATGGACTTCAAAAACATTCAAAAGAGAGGGGACAGGGAGGAGAGGAGGAAGAGGGGGGAATGGAGGCAGGAGGGATAAGGATGGAAAAGGGAGAGGAGAGGGCAAGGAAAGAGGAGGAGAAATATGGGGAGGGAGGGAGAAAGAGGAAGAGGGGCAGAGAGAAGGGAGAGAGACACAGAGAGGGATTTAAAAAAATAAACACATTATACAGATAGGCAGATACCACAAACAAACAACAACATTGATTAGGTTGAACTTGAACAGTTGAACTTGAAGACAATTACTTATTTGCCATGAAATGAATGATTCAGTAATTATCATATGTTTGTAGATCTACAACAACAAAACCAGTAAAAAAAATTATAAAAAATTAAAAACCAGTATAAAAAACCAGTATGGCATGGGCTCAACAAACAGGATGTTTTGATTTGATTTTAATACTAATCTGCTAAGCGAATAGGGTTAAAATCATATTTAGATATTATCAATGATCATGAAACTCTGTGTGTGTGTGTGTGTGTGTGTGTGTGTGTGTGTGTGTGTGTGTGTGTGTGTGTGTACTCTGTGTGTGTGTGTAGTGTGTGTGTGTTTGCATGTGTGTGTTTGCATGTGTGTGTGTGTGTGTGTGTGTGTGTGTGTGTGTGTGTGTGTGTGTGTGTGTGTGTGTGTGTTCAAATTCATTTAACGTCTTTTCACAGTTGTGATATTAGACGGGGGGGGGGGGCCGCAGGGGGAGGAGGGGGTATGAGTGTCAAGGCAGGAGGGGTGTAGTTGGTACTGTACAGGAGAAGGAATTTCAGGGGATCAATGCATGCGAAATGATAAACAAAATTAAAAAATTAAAAAATAAAGAAAAACAACAACCAAAATTATAGAAAAATCAAAAACAACACCGTTACATTACTAACCTATTGTAGTATTGAACTACAATAAACAACAGGAAAATGCAATTCTAACAATTTCTAACAAAATCAGTAATTCCAATGAAAAATGTAAATAAAATTTCAACAACTGAATTTCACGTGAAAAAAACCCAAACCTATCTTAATGTGTGTAACCCCCTCCCCTGCCCTCAAAAGAAACCCAAGAAGCAACCCCCCCCCCCCACCCCTGGAAGAAAGAAGCTCAAGTGTGTGTGTGTGTGTGTGTGTGTGTGTGTGTGTGTGTGTGTGTGTGTGTGTGTGTGTGTGTGTAAATGTTGTCCGTTTTGGTTAGGGTTTGGGGTTTTGGAGTTTGTGTGTGTACTGTATCAGTGTATGTGTACTGTGGGTATTATATATATATATATATATATATATATAATGTATGTGTGTGTGTGTGTGTGTGCGTGCGTGCGTGCGTGCGTGCGTGCGTGTGTGTGCTTGTGTGTGTGTGCTTGTGTGTGTGTGTGTGGGGGGGTGATGTTGCTGGGTTGGTTGTTTTTTTAATTTCGTGATGTGAGATAATAGTTTAATACTTTGCACTTATACAGTTACAGAGGTAAAAGTTCAGCTGAATCCACTTAAGTTGCAACCCTCCAGCAACTTAAATTAACATAGTATATATACAACTAAAACTTCAGGATATACCTACTGTTGTCAGAACAGATAACACTAGGCCATTTACTTTAATAACTCACCAACCCCCACCCTCCTTTTTTCAATTTTCATCCAACATTTTGGGATTATCAAAACTCTGTAAAAATCTAAAATTCACACACCTTAAAACATGTGTGTACGATTCTAATTATTTCACTTCCCATTTTCAATACCAGATTTTCACACACCTGCAGCAGACGAACAAAACACGGAGAAATCGAATAGATCTTTTGTTAACCGTTCACTCTTGATAATTTGCGTGAATCATACACAGATAGACAATCCCAACCGGCACAGAATGGTATAATCCCCCCACATAAAATATCGGTGAATAATTTCCACTTCAACTGTTGTCAAGATCAGCCTTGACACATGGCGTTACACACTGATATTGTCGGCAAGTGGCCAAGAACAGAACACGTTCATACCTGACTTTTTGACGATCTGCCGCTCATGCACGAAAATGGGGCCACTTAATTACTTCCAATAAGGAAAAACATTCGCTGAAATTTACATGCTAAGAGAAAACAAAAAACATCGTACATCTAAATCCTTCATGCTGAATCTTCATATCTTGCAGAAATGTTGTCAAATTTGTTGAAAATAATTTGAATTAGCTCTTGTAGTTACTGTAAACAGTCCAAACATGTTTCCGCTTCCGTTGAATAAGGGAGAGCACTGTGCAGGTACAGTCTCATGACGATGAATGCTTGTCACGTGACACGTCACAAGATGGCGGCTCAAATCAACTCGGAAAAGCTAGGGGAAGGCAGGAAGCCAATTCTGGTCAACAAAATAGAAGGATGTACCGACACGATCAATATGGCTTATTTGGTCCCCAAACAGGACGTGGTTATAAGCGCCAGCGATGATAAGTAAGTCGGTTTTGGTTAATTTTACAATTCTGTGTGCAGCAGACCACATCCGCTTTTCCATCACGCCTCCTTTCGTCTTTGTTTACGTTTCTTGGAAAACGCTATGTGGGTGTCTTGTCTTGATGATTGCTTACTTGTAACCTTACCCATGATCAGTGTATGTGTACACAGATCTGTTTGCTATTGGTGGTGTAATTAACAAATAAGTATGACTGTTTGATGCGTCCGATGATAAAGAAAAACTGGAAGTGAACTCCAACAAAGGGATGTAATCGGATATATTGTGCTACTTAGACAAGGTTTTGAGTCATAATGGTAATCATGATTGATAGTATGACAGAGAGGTTGCTCTTTACAGAATCAATGTCTAGCAGTAATATGGCCAGTGATATTTTACGTATTTCTCCAGTACAACTGAACAGCATTGATATTTTTGTTCTAGAACTTCTTTTAGTTTGTGTAAATGTAATAAACAAAACTGAGAGCAAAAAAAGAAAAACTGTTTTATCATTCATAATGCTACCAAACTTCACCCCAAAACAGCACTGGTAAATTCATAATTAATGAAAAAAGCAAAAACTGAATGTTCTTTATCCACTCAATGAAACAGCAAGTAGACTTTTTTAAAGATATTTTTTGCAGTTTGATGGCAGGAAATGAGGAATTAAAGCTGTTGTGTTGAAATAGCCTAATTTTTAAAAAAGTCATATTGTAATAATGTAATATCTTGTTTCTGCCTCACAAAAGTTGAATGCCTGTCTCCTAACAATAGTAACATGAAATCTTTTTCTTTCCTGTTCTTTTTTTTTAAAATGGCCCTGTCCTTTGCTGGAATTTTACTGTTGATGGTTGGTTTTCTTTTTGTTTTTGTGAGAAGTTTCAAATTCATTTATTTTTCAAGGAGGGGATTGCTATATTATGGCCGGGTTTTTTGTTTTGTCTTTGCTTTGGTTGTTTTATTAGACATCTTCTGTTCCGGTAAGATAGATTTTGTTTATTGGTGGTCATTTAAAAGAAAATTCTTCACTCAGACCAAGGGGATGGGTTTTTTCTTTTCTTTTTTGTTTCCTTTTTATTTTATATCGAGGATAATGGAATAAGCAGTTGTGTGCTTTTTTACATCCAGTCCCCGTGTGTATGCCTGGTGGTTCAAGTGGATTTTCCCCCGGAGTTATCATCATTGACAACTCTAACTCCCCCAGAACTCCTTCAGATGAGACAATAAACTGAGAAACCGTGTGTGAACGCACGCAGCACATTTTGTGCATGCCTACGTACTTATAACCTGTTCCACCTTACTTTATTTTATTTATTTTATATCGAGGATAATGCAATAAGTACTTATTTGCTTTTTCACATCCAGTCCCCGTGTGTATGCTGTTTTGTAAATTCTGTCATCTGTTCCCACCAGCACACAATGGCCTACTCTTACAAAAAGAGGAACAAGATTTAACGTGTGCGCAAGATGTTCTGTGTGCATTCGTACACGGGGCCTCGGTTTATAGTCTCATCCGAAGGACTGAACACAGTGCACAAAATCCAGCATAACTCAATCAAAGGTCCAGGGCTCAGTGCAAAAATTAGTGCGTTCCTTCTTTTTACCAAGTCCCAAGTGTGGTCTATTCCTGCTATAGTTAGCACCAGCTGGGCTGGGCTGGAATCAATAGCAGCTGAGAGCAGCTGAAATGAGAAGGAAGGTGGCAGGATGGTTAAGACGTTTGCCTGCCAACAAGTAAACAGTGAGGTTCTGGGTTCGATTCCCAGCCTCGCCCTTTCTTCCCAGTTTGACAAAAAAATCGAACTGAATGTCAAAGTCCTTCGGATGAGACTATAAACCGAGGCCCCGTGTGCGAACGCATGCAGAACATCTTGCGCACACGTTAAATCCTGTTCCGCTGTTCGAAAGAGTAGGCCATTGTGTGCTGGTGGGAACAGATGACAAAATTGACAAAACCGCATACACACGCATAAATAATTATTTTTAAAATGTCATCTGAGCGCTTTGATTTGTTGCTTTACAAGATTCAGCGCTATATAAATTCCATACATTATTATTATTATTATTATTATTATTATGAAATGAAAGTGGGAGAAACTGACAGCTACAGGTGTGAAGTGTTGGCCATTTGTGCCAGTGGAAATGGATGACAAAATTTACAAGGCTTCATGTGAGCACAAGAGAACTGGGTGTGTAAAGTACATGAGTGAGAATGCGAAGATAAAACTGAAAACTGAGTCAGTCAGTGAGGTAAAAAAAACAAAAACCAAAAAACAAAAACAAAAACCCAACCAAGTGGTTTTCAACTGATAACAAGCACGTACTTTGGCTACAAGTACAACTGTTTTTTTGTTTTTTTAAATATATATATATATATGAGAAGAGATCAAAAGCTGGGATGGATCTCTTATCTGTCTTTCTGTCTCTGTCTCTCTCTCTCTGTCTCTGTCTCTCTCTCTCTCTCACTCTTTCTCTCTCAAACAAAACAAAAAAAGCAAACAAACAAAAAAAAATAAAGGACTGATAAAAAGAAAAGTAATCTACGTAGATTAATTTTTGTGTAAATCATCATCACCGCCATAACCACTGTTGTTTTAATTTATTCATATTGGTGTTGTTGTTGATATTGTTACTATTCTCATCATTATCATTATTATTATTATCATTATCATTATTTATATCATCATCATCATTATTGTTATTTTTGTATTATTATTATTGCTGTTGTTGCAGCTGTTTTTGTTATTGTTGTGAATATCATCCTTTCTCATTGTTGCTGTAGCTCAAGTGTTTTTGGTTTTTTTCTCCCCCACATAATGAGAATTTTAAATTTGCTTAAATTCTCTGTTGCTTCTGGAGTTTTCAACAGGTTTCCCAGCCTCAAGGGAAATAAGAAGAAGGGAAAAACAGACAGGAAACCCAGAGTACACTTTTCTTTTTTTTTCTTTTGGAAGGGGGGCTACACATTTAAAAAGCACTTAACTGTAATTTTACTCTCAATTGTCTTAGTCCTAGATGAATATGATAACATTTAGGGGGAATGGTATTGCCTTTTATGGCTAGACTTTAGCTTTGCACTCACAATCGGACGATCCAGGATTAATCCCACATTTCAGCTTCCAGGGAGACACCCATTCATGGGGGATTTTTTCTCCCCTGGAGTTAAAATCAGTGCCAACTCCACTCCCTTCCCCCCAAAAAAAATCCTTTGGATGAGACTATTATTATAATATAAACCAAGGTCTCAAGTAGAATGTACACAGAATGTTCATGTTCAAACCTTTTTCTCTTTTCGGAAAGGGAAGACCAACAATATGTGCTTGGGAGAACGGATGACAAAATTGGAGGAGAAAAAAATGTGTCTGTACCGGTGTTCATGTTTAGACACGTCCCTGAAGATGGAATGCAGTTTCCTTCATGGTGGGGGAAAAACAGTCACAGGTGGATCGGTGGTCTAGAGGTAACACGCCTGTCTAGAAAGCGAAAAGTCCGGGTCGGAAGTGTGCGGTGGTTCATATCCCGTCTGGGCCCGAAACTTTCCCCCCAATCCATTAGACCATGAGTGGTGGTCTGGGCGCTAGTCTTTCAGATGAGATGATAACCCGAGGTCCCGTGTGTTTTACAAAATTATGCAGCGCACGTAAAAGAACCCACGGCAACAAGAGAGTTGTCCCTGGCAAAATTCTTAGAAAAAGCCACTCTGATAGGGAAACAAGTACAGTTGCAGACAAAAAAAAAAAAAAAAGAAGGGTGGCGCTGCTCTTGTGGCAACGTGCGTGCTCTCCCCGGGGAGAGCAGCCCGAATTTCACGCAGAGAAATCTCGTGACTTAAAGTGGTATAAATGGAAAAAAAAAAAAAAAAAAAAAAAATGTGTATATATATATTATATTTTCATATATATATATATATTATATATTTTCATTTTGCGCATATATATATATAATATATATATATATATATATATATACATATATATATATATATATATATATTTTCATATATATATATATATTTTCATTTTGCGCATATATATATATATATATATATATATATATATATATATATATATATATATATATGCGCAAAATGAAATCTCACCATTGGTGAACCTCAGAGCTCTAGCCAAGGAACATTAGAAAAAAAAAATTTTAAAATAAAAAAGAGAGAAAGAAAGTAACACTATATTTTATCATAGATAAATTTACGATCATATCTCAATCAATTGATGCACCTGACATAGAATGAATCATAGATTACTCACTCTCACATAGAATGAATCATAGAGTACTCACTCTCACACATGTACACACACACACACACTCTCTCTCTCTCTCTTCTCTCTCTCTCTCTCTCTCTCTCTCTCTCTCTCTCTCTCTTTCACACACACCACACACACACTCATATTCACACACACATCCACATCCACACACACTCACACAGTCATACTCAAGTATTCAAACACACACACTCTCTCTCTCTCTCTCTCTCTCTCTCTCTCTCTCTCTCTCTCTCTCTCTCTCTCTCTCTCTCTCTCTCTCTCTCTCTCTCTCTCTCACACACACACACACACACATATACACACACACACACACACACATTCTCACACTCACACACACATACAGATCTATACAGTCTCTCTCTCTCTCTCTCTCTCTCTCTCTCTCTCTCTCTCTCTCTCTCTCTCTCTCTCTCTCTCTCACTCATTCAGTCACACACACACACACACACACACACGTTTTGTTCCTGTACCTTTTTATTATCTAAAGTATAAACGTGAAAGAATGGATGAAACAGTAGGTGAAGTAATTTGTTTGTCCTGACGTTTTATGGTTTTCTTTTTTTTTAATTCTTAAAACATTCTTTATTTAAATGTGTGTGTGGACGTGAGCGCGCACGCGTGCAGGTGTGTATGAGTATGTATGTGCATGTATATGTATATATGGTAATTTGTATTTTCAATGTAGTACCTTATCGATTTTCCTTTTTTTACTGGTTTAATTTAATGGTAAAGGATGCAATAATGTAGTATTTCAGTATAATCATTAAGAAATGTGTTCTTAGATAGATGGCTTGATGAAAAAAAGCAAATGCATTGCTTATTCAATGTACCATCTGGAAATAAAATTTTGACTTGACTTGACTTGACACACACACCACACACTCCACATACTCTACCCCTCCCTCCTCCCCCTTCCCCCTTGCTCCTCCCATTTGGTATGGAGGGGGGGGGGGGGGATGGGGGTTAAAGCCAGTTCATGATGATTCACCATTTTCTTCAGTATAAACTTATAAAGTCTGTTACAAGTAGGACACTTAATTTTTTTCTTTTAAAATATAGGCTGTGCATATTTTATAAGCTTGTACAACTTTGTAAGTACTATAACTACAAGGTCATCGAGAACAAAAACAAAACAAAAAAAGAGATGAAAAGTGGTTGAGTTATGGCATTGGCTTTAGGCTCTGAGTTGTGTGTGTGTGTGTGTGTGTGTGTGTGTGTGTGTGTGTGTGTGTGTGTGTGTGTGTGTGTGTGTGTGTTGTGTGTGCATGCACGCGCACGTGTGTGTGTGTGTGTGTTGTGGGTGTGCATGTGTGTGTGCGTGCATTTAAAAAAATTGATTCTGTTAAGGATAATGAATTTTATAAGCTGCCATGAATGTGCTTTTTTTTTTTAACATCCAGTCCCTGTGTATGCATCATTGCATGCCATGCAGTTTTGTCAAGTTTGTTGGAAGGGGAAGGGGGTGGGGGGGAGTATAGGTGGGTGAGCAGGTCTGTGAGTGACTCCAAAGTTAGGTTATTAATTATGATTTTTGACTGATGTCTCTGAATTTGAAAGAAATTCAGTTACAAGTCAGAATTATATATATAAGATGGTCTGAAGTTGAATTATTTGATTTGTGTTTGTGTGTTTTTTATTTATTTTATTTAAAAATGTGTATTCTTTCATATCGAGGATAATGGAATAAGCACTTATGTGCTTTATTACATCCAGTCCCCCGTCTTATGCAGTTCCCACAGGCTCACAATGGCCTACTCTTACGAAAAGCGGAACAGGATTTCACATGTGCACAAGATGTTCTGCGTGCGTTCGTACATGGGGCCTCGGTTTATAGTTTCATCTGAAGGACTTTTGGGGAGAGTGGAGTCTGCACTGATGTTAACTCCAGGGGAAAATATCCCCTTGAACAGGAATCAAACCCGGGTCATCAGATTGCGAGCGCAATGTTCTAACCACTAGGCTATCCTGTCCTCTGTGTGTGTGTGTGTGTTCCTCATCTAGAGTTCCAAGATTTACCAAAGGTGAGATTTTGCTTACGGGACCATTTTTACCCCCACCTTTAAGGTAAAGGTAAAGGTAAGGAGTCCCATAACCTATAAGGTCGTAGGGGAGCGAGGCGTCAGAGACCTCACTTCTCTAGGGCCAGCATATGAGGGCGGCGCCCATCTCCTCTCCCTCGCTGCTTTACCTTCCCTGACCCTAAAGAGGGCAGGTACCCATTTACAGCTGGGTGAACTGGGGGAACTGTACTGAAGCCAAGGCGCGGCGCAAACGGGTTACCCATCCAAGTGGTAACCACGCTCGACGCTGCTTAACTTGGCTGGGGGAAAGCGAGTGCTCCGACCACTGAGCTATCCGGTAGCCCCGTTATATCTTTGGGGACGTTTGATTTAATAATAATAATAATAATAATAATAATGTATGGAATTTATATAGCGCTGATTTTTTTTTATTATAAAATATTCTTGATTCATTTTTGTTTGTTGTTGTTCCTTCTTCCTGTTACTTTACTTTATGTTCACCCTTCCTCCCTACCCCAAAAGGGGCAAAAAGGAATTTAAATATTGTTTGATTTTTCAGTCGTGTGTGTTTGTGATTGTGTGTCGAGGTCGAGTCAGATTTTTATTTCCAGATGGTACATGTGTGTGTGTGTGTGATTGTGTGTGTGTGTGTGTGTGTGTGTGTGTGTGTGTGATTGTATGTTTATGTGTGTGTGTGTGTGTGTGTGTGTTGTGTGTGTGATTGTGTGTGATTGTGTGTGTGTGTGTGTGTGTGTGTGTGTGTGTGTGTGTGTGTGTGTGTGTGTGTGTGTGTGTGTGTGCAGGACTCTACGAGTATGGCAGAAGCGAGACTCCGGACAGTTCTGGCCCAGCATTTACCATGTCATGGCTTGTAAGTAACCACTATGTGTGTGTGTGCGTGCGTGCGTGTGTGTGTTTGTGTGTGTGTGTGGTTTGGGCACGTTCAACGGAAAGCAGACCACCACATCATAAAAAGAGCAATGAACTTCGTAGTGGATGGAAAGAGACCAAAAGGGAAGACCTAGCAAAACCTGGGCTGCCTGTAATTGCAGATGATCTTAGAGAGAAAGGGGCATAAATAAGGAGGAAGCTCAAAACAGAGAGAGAGATGGAGAAGGCTCATCAATGTCTTACCTCCCCTGAGAGAAACATGACAAAAAAGGAAGAAGAAGAAGTGTGTGTGTGTGTGTGTGCACGCGTGTTGTGTGTGTCTGTGTGTTCTTAGTTGTTATGTAAATACATTTGCACATATTTCAGTACAATTCTCATGCATAAAATACTAACTGACTTGAATCTTAAAGTGAGGGAGAAGATTGTTGTCTTTTAAATTTTTCTGGGGAGAAAAAAAACAGGACCAAGAAGGCAGAAAATAGACAAGAAGGAGGTGGAGGTAAGGTAAAGGAGTCCCATAACCTATAAGGTCGTAGGGGAGCGAGGCGTCAGAGACCTCACTTCTCTAGGGCCAGCATATTGAGGGTGGCGCCCATCTCCTCTCCCTCGCTGCTTTACCTTCCCTGACCCTAAAGAGGGCAGGTACCCATTTACAGCTGGGTGAACTGGGGGAACTGTACTGAAGCCAAGGCGCGGCGCAAACGGGTCACCCATCCAAGTGGTAACCACGCTCGACGCTGCTTAACTTGGCTGGGGGAAGCGAGTGCTCCGACCACTAAGCTATCCCGTCCCCTGAAGGAGAAGGAGGTGACAGGAAGAAAAAACAAACAAACAAGGCATACACAGTGAGAGGAATAGGAAAGTACTTTAAGGAGTGAGAAGGGGAGGGGGGGGGGGCGGGATAGCCTAGTGGTTAGAACATTGCGCTGGCAATCTGATGACCCGGGGTTCGATTCCCGTTCAAGGGGGATATTTTCTTCTTGAGTTAACTTCAGTGCAGACTCCACTGTCCCCAAAAGTCCTTCGGATGAGACTATAAACCGAGGCCCCGTGTATGCAAACGCACGCAGAACATTTTGCGCACACGTTAAATCCTGTTCCGCTTTTCGGAAGAGTAGGCCATTGTGTGCCAGTGGGAAGAGATGACAGAATTCACAAAACTGCATACACATGGGGACTGGATGTTAAAAAGCATATAAGCGTTTATTCCATTATCCTCGAAATAAAAGAATTTTTAAAAAACAATGAAAATGAAAAGTTATGGGAGAAGTCCAGTATATCAGTAGGCATCCGTCAACTCTCGTACGACGATGGGAGTTGCGCTCTAGGTGTGTACATTACACAGGAACAGTGCGCATTCTGGGACGTGTCTGTGTGAGAAAGAAAAGCAGGGAAAAAAACGGAACCAACAAACAAAAAAAGTGGACTGTACTGAACTGTGAATTTGCTGACATCAGACGTTGCCCGGCTGACTCAGAGCCCACATTTGATCAAATCTGCCGAGTGTCGGGGAAGGATTCCTCAGCTACTGAGTCACCAAGTGGACAATGTGCAAAGTTGATGATCTGAAGTCTGTAGCTAGTAGCACCAATAGACTGTGCTGGTTTGGGGCACGTTCACCGGAAAGCAGACCACCACATCATAAAAAGAGCAATGAACTTTGTAGTGGATGGAAATAATAATAATAATGTATGGAATTTATATAGCGCTGAATCTTGTAAAACAACAAATCAAAGCGCTCAGATGACAATTTTTTTCCCTTTTTTTCTTTTCTTGAGGATAATGAAATAAGCACTCATGTGCTTTTTTACATCCAGTCCCTGTGTGTATGTGGTTTTGTAAATTTTGTCATCTGTTTCCACCGGCACACAATGGCCTACTCTTTCGAAAAGCGGAACAGGATTTAATGTGTGTGCAAGATGTTTAGCATACGTTCGCACACGGGGCCTCGGTTTATAGTCTCATTTGTCAAACTGGGAAGAAAGGGCGAGGATAGGAATCAAACCCAGAACCTCACGGTTTACTTGTTGGCAGGTAAACGTCTTAACCCATCCTGCCACCTTCCTTCCAAAGAGACCAAAGGGAAGACCTAGCAAAACCTGGGCTGCCTGTATTGCAGATGATCTTAGAGAAAGGGGCGTAAATAAGGAGGAGGCTCAAAACAGAGAGAGAGATGGAGAAGGCTCATCAATGTCGAACCTCCCCTGGGAGAAACATGACAAAAAAGGAAGAAGATGAAGATGATGAGTCACCAAGTGGCGTCACTGTTGTGTGTGCCACAGCGTCTGTCTTCATTACCGCAGAGTGGCCTAGTTCACACGAGCTCTGGCATGACCCCTGACCCTGACCCTGACCCCGTTTGTGATCATGTATTGTATACATGCATTTTATATGGCTTCGACTTTAATGTGGATCCGTGACCAACTTCATGAAATTACTAAAAAGCATGATTCGGGGCTGTCGTGTTTAGTTGCATGTGTTTGTGTGTGTGTGTGTGTGTGTGTGTGTGTGTGTGTTTAAATGTACATGTGTGTGTGTGTGTGTGTATCTTATAATTATTGTATAAAGTTCAATGTGTCACAGGGTATTGAATTAATCTTTAGTATACTAGCAGATCTATACATTTTTCTTTTGCTCTGTTGTTTTTATATCAGTCATCATCATTATCATTATCATCATCATCATCCCCACCATCATCACCATCGTCATCATCATCCCCACCATCATCATCATCCCCACCATCATCATCATCACCACCACCACACCACTACCGCCTCCTCCCCTCACTATTGTTATTTTCAGAATTATCAGTCATAATAATCGTTATGATCAGCTATTGATAGTGATAAAGAAAGAATGATCTTCTTCATTATCGTTATCATCATTTTCTTCTTCTTCTTCTTCTTCTTCTTCTTCTCCTTCATCTGCTTCTTCTTGAAGTTCTTCTTCTCTCATTCGCTTTTTACACCAACAGATGTGTTTTGGAGAAATAGTGGCATGCCCTTTCCAGCTCCTCTCATGGGCCGTACAGCTTGGTTTGCAGGGTTATTATCTCTGTCAGCCACACAATCTTCCTCAGGTCGCTGAATAGCGTGCACCTCTGAAGGATGTGCTCGCCAGTCTGGTTTTCTTTGCCACAGGCACACACACACACACAGGGGAGGGAGAAAGGAATGAGTTTCAGCTTTGAGTTTGACATCTTTTTCATTATCATCATTTTCATCAATATTTGTCTGTCTTTTCTCCCTGAACTCCATTGAGGAGTGGGGTTGGGGGAACTGCAGTGCACTGAAGTTTTTCAGGTAACAGTGTGTTGTGGGCCAAAGGGAAGACCTAGCAAGACCTGGGCTGCCTGTATTGCAGAATGATGATCTTAGAGAAAGGGGCATAAAAAAGGAGGAAGCTCAAAACAGAGAGAGATGGAGAGAAGGCTCCATCAATGACAAACCTCCCCTGGGAAAAAATGACAAAAAAGGAAGAAGAAGAAGAAGTGTGTCGTGGACAAGTTGAACCTGGCAGAGCCCATCCCCCCCCCCCCCCCCCCCCCTCTCTCTCTCTCTCTTCTCTCTCTCTCTCTCTCTCTCTCTCTCTTCTCTCTCTCTCTCCCCCGCTCTCTCACTCGCTCTCTCTCTCCCCCTATCTATACAATAACATTTTGGGGGGTTTTGTGCTTCCTTATTTTTCTCACTAAAAATACTAAGCAGTTCAGCAACCTTCCTTCATGTATGGGCCAGTGGCCTTTTTGTGAATAAATCTTTCGAGTTTGAGTTCTCTTCCCCCTCTCTCTCTCTCTCTCTCGCTCTCTCTCACTCTCTCTCTCCCTCCCCTCTCTCTCTCCTCACTCCTCTCTCTCTTTCTCTCTCTCCCTCCCCCCCCCTCTCTCTCTCTCTCATATCATTACCATCAATCATTATTACTTGTGTTATATGATTGTTGTCAGTAATAATAATGAAACATCACATTCTCAACACACACACACACACACCACACACACACCACCACACACACACACACACACACACACACACTCACAACACACTCACAACACACTCACACACACACACACACACACACACACACCACACACACACTCACACACACACACACTCAATCACACACACACACACACAACACACACACACACACACACACACACACACACACACACACAACACACACACACACACACACACACACACACTCTGATTACAGCGGAGGCAAGCAGTATGAGTTTCGATGCAGAAAGCAACCGCTTATTCATCGGAATGGACAATGGCACTTTCTCGGTAAGACCTCGTTCGTTCGTTCGTTCTTTTCTTGTTTTTAACATCTGTTCACTCTTAAGAAGTTATATTAGATCCGTAGGTAAGACCTGTATGTGTGTGTGCATGTGTGTGCGGGCGTGTGTGTGTGTGTGTGTGTGGGTGCGTGCATGTGTGTCTGTGTGTGCGTGTGTATGTGTGTGTGCGTGTGTGTGTCTGTGTGTGTTTGTGCGTGTGTTTATTTTTTAATATTTTAAAAATATTCCTTTATATTGAGGATAATGGAATAAGCACTTAAGTGCTTTTTTACATCCAGTCCCCGTGTGTATGCGGTTTTGTAAATTCTGTCATCTGTTCCCACCGGCACACAATGGCCTACTCTTCTGAAAAGCGGAACAGGATTTAACGTGTGCAAGATGTTCTGTATGTGTATGTGTGTGTGCGTGTATTACAGTGTGTGTGTGTGCATGTGTGTGTGTGTGTAGGTGTGTTTGTGTGTCTGTGTGTGTGTGTGTTTGTGTGTATGTGTGCAAAGAATTCTTTGTCATGTGCAAAAGTAGACATGTAGGTGTGTGCATGCACATGTATGTATACATGAATCCACACATTTGCATGCATGTATTGGTGCACACACATACATTCACACTTACTCACACACACTATATGTATGCACACATGCAAGAATATATGCACACACATACACGCACGCACACACACACGCACGCACACGCATGCACACAAGCACACACACATACACTAGCACACAGACACATTTACTCTTCCACTGCTCATAGATCTATATATATTTTTTGTAGAGACAATATGAAGATACCATGATTTTATTTTAAGTCTCACACACACACACACATAATTATTATATATTCCACTGCCCCCCCCCCCCCCCCCCTTCCTCCACCCCCACCCCCTCTCCTCCCTGTTCCTCGCTAGAACTCCAAAGTTCACCAATGGCAAGATTTTGCGTATGCGACCATTTTTGCCCCATTCCAATTTCGGGGTTGTATGCGGAGTGTGTTTGCGTTTTCATAACCGGCTAAACGCTGAAATGAATTACAGGATCTTTAACATGCATAGTTTGATCTTCTGCATATATGTATATATATAAATGAAGGAAATCAAGGCACTGGCAGGTCTGCACTTGAAGTTGACCTGGGAGATGGTTAAAAAAAAAAAATCCCCAGACTTAATTCACCAGACACCATTGCAGAGATTTGAACCCACGACTTCATGGGCTTGTTGGATTGAAGTCGAACGGTCTTAACCACTCGGCTCCCCCCGTGGAGATGCCTGGGAGGGCCTGTCAGTATAAACAGCATCCCCACCACCTTCTGGAAAAATCTGTGCTAGGAATTCCCTCTTTTCTATCCCTCTCTTTGTTTCTGCCTTGTTCTTTTTCTTCCTGTCCACCACCTCCTTCTTGTTTGTTTTCTGCCTTCTTAGACCATTCTCTTACCCTTTTTTCTCCAGAAAAGACTTAAAACGATAACAGTTCTCTCTCATGCTGATGTTATATGTGCTGGGCCTGACTTGTCAGGTACTTAAAGGAAGCGCAGCTTGTTTTTGCTCATATGACAAACACCAGTAGTTGCTGCCAGAGCGTTCAATGAAGAAGATTGATTTGTTGGTGGTGGTGATGTGTACCGTGAGCCCTTTGTTTTTGTGTCGACAGGAGTTTGTCATGGAGGATGATTTCAATCGCATGACTCACAAACGCGATTTTGTCGGTAAGTGTGTGTGTAGGTGTAGGGGGGTGTGTGGGTTTGTGGTGTGTGTGTAGGGGTGTGTGTGTATATTTGTGTGTGTAGAGGGGGTGTATTTGTGCGCATGACTCACAAACGCGATTTTGTCGGTAAGTGTGTGTGTGTGTGTGTGTGTCTAGGTATTGTGTGTGTGTGTAGGTGTAAGGGTGTGTGTGTGTATTTGTATGTGTAGGGGGGGTGTATTTGTGCGCATGACTCACAAACGCGATTTTGTCGGTAAGTGTGTGTGCGTCTAGGTATTGTGTGTGTGTGTGTAGGTGTAGGTGTAGGGGGATGTGTGTATATTTGTGTGTGTAGAGGGGGGAGGGGGTATTTGTGCGCATGACTCACAAACGCGATTTTGTCGGTAAGTGTGTATGTGTGTCTAGGTATTGTGTGTGTGTGTAGGTGTTGGGGGATGTGTGTATATTTGTGTGTGTAGAGGGGGGAGGGGGTATTTGTGCACATGACTCACAAACACGATTTTGTCAGTAAGTGTGTATCTAGGTATTGTGTGTGTGTGGGGGGGGGGGGGGTATTGTGTGTGTGTGTGTAGGTATTGTATGGGTGTGTGGGTGTATATTTGTGTGTGTAGGGGGGTGTATTTGTGCGTATTACTCTGCTCAAGTTCTTGATGCTACGTCCATGAAATCTCCCTCACCTCAACTCTTCTGGGATCCGCAAAGGCAACCCCTCTACCCACTGTTCACAGCCCTTCTGAACTTCCTGCTATATTTTCTTCATTCTTCTCTGACAAAGTCCGCAACATTCGCTCCAGACTGGATCAGACTCCTTTCCAACCCGCACCTCCTGATCCCCAATTCACTGGCATTCCTCTCATTTTCTTTCATCCAACAAGTGAGAATGAAATCAAGACAATTCTGAAAGAAATGACAATAAAATCATGTGATCTCGATCCTATACTGTTTTTTCTCACTCAGTTGCTTTCCCACAGCTCATACCCACTATCACGAAAATAGTAAACTCAACTCTTCTCCGGGAAATTTTTCCATCAGCTCTCAAAACTGCTATAGTTACACCTCTACTCAAAAAGTACGACCTCGACCCTAACATTCTGAAGAATTACAGGCCTGTTTCTAAACCTACCTTTTATCTCTAAAGTCGTTGAAAAAGTTCTTCTGAAACAACTGAATAGCCATCTTCATTCCAACAATCTCCTTCCCCCTTTTCAGTCTGCCTATCGCCCCAACCACAGCGCCGAGACCACCCTAGTCCACACCTTAAACACGCTTTTGCACGCTTCTGACTCAGGAAAAATATCCCTTCTCTCTCTCCTCGACTTGTCTGCAGCCTTCGACACTATAGACCGCTCAATTCTTCTCTACCGTCTCCGAAACACTTTTGGTATTAAAGACACAGCCTCACCTGGTTCAGTTCATACCTTACAGACCGATTCCACACAGTTACAGTAAATAAGATTCAATCAGCACTCCCAAAACTGGAATGTGGAGTCCACAGGGTCAGTTCTCGGCCCCTGTTCTTTCACTCTCTACATGCCCCACTTTCACATATAATAAACCGTCATCAAATCAGCCATCATTTTTATGCAGACGACTCTCAGATTCTTAGCAGTGAAATTTCCCGAAAATCTCCCTTCTCTCTTGACACATATGTCCTGCTGCCTTAAAGATTTCCAAAATTGGATGATAGAGAAAGTTGCAACTAAATGCAGATAAAACCGAAGCCATGCTTATAGGGACCAACACAAAATGTCTTCCATAACAACGCTTCAATAGAATTCGGCAATACGTCTGTCCCTCTTTTCCACTGTAGTGAAATATCTAGGGGTAGTTATCGATAACGCTCCCCTTTGCAAAAATTCATCACCAAACCTGCCAGTCGTGCTACTATAAATTATGGCACATTAGTGCAGTTCAAAAAGTATCTGCCCACTGATGCAACATCCAAACTAGTCACATCTCTCATTCTCTCACGTCTGGACTATTGCAATTCTCTTCTGGCTGGTCTGCCAGCATCATCTATCCACCCTCTTCAACGTATACAAACTCTGCAGCTCGACTAGTCCTCAGAAAGAAAAAATCTGAGCACATTACTCCTCTCTTGCGATCTCTCCACTGGCTGCTGTGCCACAAAGGGTAAAATATAAGTCTGTACCTCTGTTACAAAAGTCTCCCCAAAACAGCACCTTCCTACCTTGTGAAAGTCTTCACTTGTACACTCCTTCTCGTTCCCTCCGCTCTGCTGCAGTTACCTTGTGCTTAAGAATACCTAGATTCAACCAGTCCACTGTTGGCCTTCGCTCTTTCTCTGTTTCTGGTCCAGTGATCTGGAACGACCTCCCTCTCCCCTTCGTTTAAAAGCCTACTTATGATGCTTTTAAATCCAGCCTAAAGACGTATTTATTTCAAACCTAAGATTCTCTCCTCTTGTTTCATCGCATTTCTGTCCCTGCCCTGAATAACCAACTCCACCACCCCCCTCTGCCTGCCCGAGTGTACAACCTTTGTGTGCGTGCGTGCGCGTGCGTGTGCGTGTGTGTGTGTGTGCGCGCGTGCACGCGCGCGTGTGTTTACATTTGTATTTGTAAAATACTGTTAATGTGCGCGTGTGTGTGTTTACATTTGAATTTGTAAAAATCTATTAATTGTAACTGGCTGCATGTGAAAGACTAGGATGAATGAGAGCGCTTTGATTTGTTTATTTGCAAGATATAGCGCTGTATAAATTCCATGTATTATTATTATTATTATTATTATTAAAATGATTTTGTCGGTAAGTGTGTGTGTGTGTGTGTCTAGGTATTGTGGGTGTGTTTTGTGTAGGTGTGTGTGTGTGTGTATTTGTGTGTGTAGGGGGGGGGGGGGGGTGTATTTGTGCGCATGACTCACAACGTGATTTTGTCAGTAAGTGTGTGTGTGTGTGTCTAGGTATTGTGTGTGTGTGCATGTGTATGGGGTGTGTGTGTGTATATTTGTGTGTGAAGGGGGGCGGTATTTGTGTGTGTTTGTGTGCTTGCACGCATGTAAAATACAACATAAAAGGTGACCTGACAATAAAAAGTTGATGATTGTTTATGTAAACTTACCAAATACATACTACATGCATATAGGCATGAATGTAGACACACACACACACACACACATGCATGCACACACCAATGCTGTCTCTCACCAACCACCTACCCCCCCCCACCTTACCCCTCTCTCCCCAACACACACAAACTCCCAGCAGTAGAAATCAAAATTCTTAAATTCATAATTTGGCCGAGGTTTTTGTGTGTACACTTTTGTGTTTTTTTCCCCACGTGCTTAAATATTGTTTGTGTTGTTGTTGTTTGTTCATACTAATCAATAAGAAGACTTTTGGACTTCAACTTTCCAAACAAGAAAATCTGTTGGCATCAAAACATTAAAATCACACCTTCAACTCATCAAAAATAATATATATGACATCAAAACGTTCAATCAGACCTTCAACTTAACTCAAAAATAATATATATATATACATATATTATTTTTGATGAGTTGAAGGTTATCGTTAAATCAGACCTTCAACTCATCAAAAATAATATATGTATGTACAGACCTTCAACTCATCAAAAATAATGTATGTATATACAGACCTTCAACTCATCAAAAATAATGTATGTATATACAGACCTTCAACTCATCAAAAATAATGTATGTATATACAGACCTTCAACTCATCAAAAATAATGTATGTATATACAGACCTTCAACTCATCAAAAATAATGTATGTATATACAGACCTTCAACTCATCAAAAATAATGTATGTATATACAGACCTTCAACTCATCAAAAATAATGTATGTATATACAGACCTTCAACTCATCAAAAATAATATATGTATATATAACTTTTTTAAAGTAATTATTTATTTTTGCTAAAAATTTTTTTTTAAAATAATTTAAAATCATAAAAAAATAAACATTTAAATCACCTTCAACCTCAAAAAATAATTTTTTTATTTTTTTTTTAATCAATTCAATCTGACCTCAGTATAAGGTTGTAGGGTTATTTCCCCGGGCTTAAATTCATTCAAAAATTATTATGATGTAGATCCAGGACCTATCACCTTTTCTTGTTGATATCGCCTTAATTAAAATAAGGTATTGTTAAAGGGGGGGTTAATTTTGTTGGGGAGGGGGGTTAAAGGGGGGGTGATGGGGGGGGGGGGTTGGGTAAGGGAAGTTTTTTTAAAGGGGGGTTGGGGTTTTAAAAGGGAGGGAAAGGGGGGGCCTTAACAAAAAAGTTTTATGGGGGGGGGGAATTGTTTCGGGAGGGGAGGGGGGGGTGGGGGATTGGGGGGGGGGGGAGGGGTGGTGGTGGGCAAAGGGGTTTAGTGGGGGCTAAAAGGTGGGCGAAGGGGGGTTGGGTTTTTGGAGTGTGGGGGGGGTGGTGGGGGGGGGGGTGGGGGGGGGGTGGGGGGGAGGGGGGGGTAGGGGGTGTGGGGGGGGAGGGTTTTGGCAGTGGGGTGGGGGGGAGGTGGGGGGGGGGGGTGTGGGGGGGGGGGGGGGTGGGGGGGGGGGGGGGTGGGGGGGGGGGGGGGGGGGGGGGGGGGGGGGGTGGTGGGGGGGGGGGGGGGGGGGGGGTGTGTGGGGGGGGGGGGGGGTGGGGGGGGGGGGGGTGGTGGGGGGGGGTGGGGTGAGTGTATGGGGGTGGTGGGTGTGGTTTGGGGGGGGGGGGTGTTTGTTGGGGGGTGGTGTGTGTTGTGGTGGGGGGGGAGGGGGGGGGGGGGTTGTGTGTGTGTGGGAGGAGGGGGGGGGGGGGGGGGGGGTTGTGTGTGTGTGGGGGGAGGGGGGGGTTGTGTGAATGTGGGTGTGTGTTTTGTGTGTGTGTGGGGGGGGGGGGGGGGGGGGGGGTGGGGGGGGGGTATGGGTTTGTGTGTGGGGGTGTGGTTTTTTTTTTTTTATTTACTTTTTTTTTTAATTCTTTTGTACCCGAGGATAAGGGAATAAGCACTCATGTGCTTTTTTTACATCCAAGCCCCCCATGTGTTTTATGAGGTTTTGTAATTCTGTCATCTGTTCCCACCGGCACACATGGCCTTCTCTTACGAAAGGCGGAACAGGATGTGGGTGGGGGGGGTGTTTGTGTTTGTTTTGGTGTTTGTGTGTTGTGTGGGGGGGGGGGGGGGGGGGGGGTGTTTGTGTGTGAGTGGGGTGTATGTGTGGCGTGTGAAATTTCAAAGTCAAACTTTTATTTTCAGATGGTACATTGAATAAGCAGTGCCTTTGCTTTTTTTTTTCATCAAGCCATCTATCTATAAAAAAAAAATGTTAAACCAACCCCAAAAAGTAATATTATGCAGACATAGAATGTGTGTGTGGTGTGGGGGGGGGGGGGGGGGGGGGGGTGTGGGAAATGGAGGATGGGTTGGAGAGTGGGGGTGGGGGTTGTTGGGGGGGGGGGGGGGGTGGTAAGTGTTGGGGGTGGGTGGGATGGGAAATGTAGTTACCCATACAGATAATACTTTTTGTGCCTTGTTTGGTGGGTCCTTTGTGTTGTGTGTGTGTTTGTTTCTTCATTTATTTATTCTTTTATTTCGGGGATAATGGAATAAACACTCAAGTGCTTTTTTTACATCCAGTCCCCGTATGTATGCAGTTTTGTAAATTTTGTCAGCCATTCCCACCGGCACACAATGGCCTACTCTTCCGAAAAGTGGAACGGGTTTTAACGTGCGCGCAAGGCGTTCTGCATGCGTTCGCACACGGGACCTCGGTGTATAGTCTCATCCGAAGGACTTTGGGGGAGAGTGGAGTCGGCACTGATGTGAACTCCAGGGGAAAATATCCCCTTGAACGGGAATCGAACCCGGGTCATCAGGTTGCGAGCGCAATATTCTAACCACTAGGCTATCCCATCCCCCCCGTGTGTGTGTGTGTGTGTGTGTGTGTGTGTCTGCATACTTGCGTGAATAATTTTGTGAAACTTCTGAATCTCAGTCTGCCCACCAACCCCCCCCCCCCCCCCCCCCCCCCCCCCCCCCCCCCCCCCCCCCCCCCCCCCCCCCCCCCCCCCCCTCCTTGTATTGTTTGAAGTTCAGCAACGTGATAGTAGTTTGGATTGTACATTTTGCATGAATCCATCATGGTGATAGCTGATTAATCCGCCTATGACTAGTATAGAGCCTCGTGGGAAATAACAATTGTCCATCATAGGTTTGTATCAGGAGTGTAGGCATGGATTGTTTGAGACAACTTTTTTATATCAACAGACAGTGTGTGTATGTGTGTGTATTATTTATCCAAGATGTGGACAGTGTGTATTATTTATCCAAGATGTGGACAGTGTGTATGTGTGTGTATTATCTATCCAAGATGTGGACAGTATGTGTGTGTATTATTTATCCAAGATGTGGACAGTATGTATGTGTGTGTATTATTTATCCAAGATGTGGACAGTGTGTATGTGTGTGTATTATTTATCCAAGATGTGGACAGTGTGTGTATGTGTATTATCTATCCAAGATGAGGGTTCTGAAAAAGGCTACCTGTCCTTAACTGGGAACAAGGTTTGACGAGCAGTCCAGGTACGCTTTTGTCGGGGATTATTCCGGGCAGGTGTCCGTCCTCAAGTTGAAGGACACGACCTTTGAACTCATCACCACGCTGAAAGGACATTCAGGTGAGCGTGTCTGCAGGGTCCGTCTATGGTGAACGGTGTGACGGATGCTATAGCCGAGTGGTTAAGATCGTTTGACTTCAATCCTGTGGGTCCATGAAGTCATGGGTTCGAATCTCGGCAGTGTCTGGTGAATCAAGGGTGTTTACGTGTGTGTGTGTGTGTGCGCGTGCGTGCGTACATACGCGCGCATGGATTTGAAATCTGTTGTTCCTTATGTTTAAGGAGAGTTGCATGCGTGTAAATGATTTGAGCGCAAGTGCTTCGATTTGTTTTGTTTTATTTACAAGATTCAGCGCTGTATAAATTCTGTATATTATTATTATTATTATTATTTTACCATCTTCCATGGTCAACTTCAAGTGTAGACCTGTGGCAGTGCCTTCATGTATATATATATATATATATAGGTGGTCTAGAGGTAACGCGCCTGCCTAGAAAGCGAAAAGTCCGAGTCAGAAGTGTGCGGTGGTTCAAATCCCGTTTGGGCCCCAAAACTGTTTCCCCATCCATTAGACCATGAGTGGTGGTCTTGGCGCTTAGTCTTTTGGATGAGACGATAAACCAAGGTCCCGTGTGTTACACATAATTATTTAGCGCACGTAAAAGAACTCATGGCAACAAGAGAGTTGTCCCTGGCAAAAATTTTTTGAAAAAAAGCCACTCTGATAGGGAAACAAATACAGTTGCAGACAGGAAAAAAAAAAGGGTGGTGCTGCTCTTGTGGCGACGTGCTCTCCCCGGGGAGAGAGAGCAGCCCGAATTTCACACAGAGAAATCTGCCGTGACTTAAAGTGGTATGAAAATGGAAAAAATATATATATAATTATATATATATATATATATATGTCGTGCTGCCAGCTGTAGTTTTGTGCTGCATACCGTTAAAGTGAACAAAAATGGAAAGAATTGGCAAGTCTGCTCGGAAATCAGAAAATCCCACTGGAGAGACGCTGCCTGATATATAAGGCCTGCATCAGACCTGTTCTCCTGTATGGTTTGGAGACGTGGGTTTTCACAAAAACTGTCGAACGTTTGTTGAAGAGCTGTGAAAACCGAATGCTACGCTACATGACAAAGCTCAAATGGGAAGACAGGATCACAAATGAAGAACTATGGAGAATGTGCAAAGTTGATGATTTGAAGTCTGTTTGCACACGGGGCCTCAGTTTATAGTCTCATCTGAAGGACTTTTGGGGAGAGTGGAGTCTGCACTGATGTTAACTCCAGGGGAAAATGTCCCCTTGAACGGGAATCGAACCCGGGTCGTCAGATTGCGAGCGCAGTGCTCTAACCACTAGGCTATCCCGTCGATAAAGAAAGGGTGGGATAAATTTTTAATTCAACACCCCCCTCTCCTCTCTCCCCCCCCCCCCCCCCCCCCACACACAACACACATACACATATACACATGGGACAGCCTAGTGGTTAGAACATTGCGCTCACAATCTGACGACCTGGGTTCGATTCCCGTTCAAGGGGATATTTTCCCCTGGAGATAACATCAGTGCAGACTCCACTCTTCCCCAAAAGTCCTTCGGATGAGACTATAAACCAAGGTTCCATGTGCGAACGCATGCAGAACATCTTGCGCACACATTAAATCCTGTTACGCTTTTTGTAAGAGTAGGCCATTGTGTGCCAGGTGGGAACAGATGACAGAATTTACGAAACCGCATACACTCGGGGACTGGATGTAAAATAAAATAAAAAGCACATAAGTGCTTATTCCATTATCCTCGATATAAAAGAATAAAAGAAAAAGAAAAAGGAAAAAAAGAACCCCCACCCCCACCCCCACCCTTCAAATTTCATGATTGCTGTTGTTCTGTGTTCCCCAGCTTAACCCTCTTGGGGTCACCCAGAACGTGCACTCTGACTCCCTCATCATCCCACCTGGGAATGAATCACTGTGAGATAGGAAGCATACCGGATGGAAGTTTGCGTGTAAGACTATTTTCAAGTACCTCGCCAAATAGGCAGCCATACTCCGACTTCAGAGGATGTTTTTCTTCTTTAAAAGAAGAGTGCAGGTTGTTATGTTAAGAGCTTTGTCATGGCTGAAGGCAGGCAATCTCAACACAACATTTTACACCATAACAACATTTTAGTGTAGGCCTTGGCAATCAGCTGACATCAATAACTGACACAGCTTTTGGCCTGGGCCAGATTTCATGATTGCTCACAAGGATGTTGCCGTGGTTACAGGAAGCATCCGGAGTCTGGCTTGGGACATGGATCGTCAGTTGCTGTTTTCCGGCAGCTTCGATCACGGCATCATCGTCTGGGACATCGGCGGCAAGAAGGGCACGGCCTTTGAACTTCAGGGTCACAGGTCAGTTGGAGGGAGAAGTGTGCTGATGTGTTGGGGAATGTAGGGCTTGAATAAAGCCAAGAAAGGAAGGAAGAAGGAATGATGGAATTTATTTTATTTATTTTATATCGAGGATAACGGAATAAGCACTTATGTGCTGTTTTTACATCCAGTCCCCCCTGTGTATGGTTGAGTGAGTGTGTTAGTGAGTGAATCTGTGAGTGAATGTACGTGTATAAAATTTATGAATGTGTGTGTCGGTGAGTGTGGATGCATGGATGAATGAACAAGTGAATGAATGAAAGCATGATTTATTGTATGTTTGTCCGTCGTGTCCGACAATAACCTCCAAAACAGCAGAGGAGGCAGCTGCTGTTTTGGAACTGGGCAGAAGTTTGATTATAGTGGAGATGCCTTGCCCACAGTTCATCCCCACTCTCTCGGCCAAGTGGGCATAAGGACAGTCAGTGTTGGAGATGCTCTCCAAAGGCCAACCAGCCCCCAGGGCTGCAGCACATAAGGACTGTGCCAGTCAAGCCTCCTAGTCAGAGAGTCATAGTCGATCACTAAAAGACTAAGCTGTAAAGTGGAATTCCATGAGTGGGAAAGAAAGCCACTGGTCATACAGCCTCTCACTTTGCTGTTGTTGCCCCCAGCGTCAATGGTTTAATCAAGAACTGTGATAAAGCCCAGGCGCTGACGGCATGATTTATACAGAGCATTAAAAGAAAATCTCCACACCCATAGGATTCGTCACAGTACCGGAGGGAGAAAGAAATTAGAAAGAAGGGGATAGGAATGGGATGTGGGCAGGAATAAAATGACACGAGCAGTAAGATTTACCATGGCAGGCTCTTCTTCGTCTTCGTCCTTTTTTGTCATGTTTCTCCCAGGGGAGGTTTGCCATTGATGAGCCTTCTCCATCTCTCTCTCTCTGTTTTGAGCTTCCTCCTTATTTATGCCCCTTTCTCTAAGATCATCTGCAATACAGGCAGCCCAGGTCTTGCTAGGTCTTCCCTTTGGTCTCTTTCCATCCACTACCGTGGCAGGCTGGTATTCACAAAATATGTCGACATGTTTAAGGAGTTAATATGTCATTTTAAATGGCTGTGTGTGTTTTAAACATCCTGCAGTGCACGAGGTTGGGTTTTTTTGGGGGGTTTTGTTGTTTTTTGCAGTTGAGAGTCATTTTTCCATGTGTAAGTGGACAGTTATTTATTTATTCTTTTATATCGAGGATAATGGAATAAGCACTCATGTGCTTTTTTACATCCAGTCCCCGTGTGTATGCGGTTTTGTAAATTGTGTCATCTGTTTCCACCGGCCCACAATGGCTAACTCTTACGAAAAGCGGAACAGAATTTAACGTGTGCGCAAAATGTTCTACATGCATTCAAACACAGGGCCTCGGTTTATAGTCTCATCCGAAGGTTATATCTGGTATCTGCACTTAAAATGTAACAATTCTCTTCCACTTAGAACCAAACGATGTGACCTTGTTGCAGGGACAAAGTTCAGAGTCTGATCTACGCCGACAGCAGCAAGCAACTGATTTCTGCCTCCGACGACGGAGTTCTGGGATTGTGGGACATGAAGGTCAAACGGAAGGAGGTATGGCTGTCATCTTGACCCCCCGACCTGCCGACTTTTATGCTTGAACCCTTCGACCCTATGCCAGAAATATCGGCCAAATTTAGAAAGAAATATGCCATTCGCAAGAAAGAAAGAACAAAATTTTCAAAAATTCAAATGTTGGTTTAAAGTATAGAAAATGTATGTCATATTGAAGGAAAGTGAATGGAAAATGTAATTGTTGTATTTTTATTATAGATAGAATGGGAAAACTCGCTATCATAGGAAAATAAGTAGGATTTTAAGGGGGAAAGGCGCAGACTGATTTGAAAAAGAAAAATCCATAAAAATTCAAGTCTCTTTATTTCATGAATCAAATTGGCATTGAAATATGCGCAGATTGTGTCGGACATAACAACCAAGAGCAACTATTTCCCCCAAACTCTTTTTTCACCATTGTGCACTACCAGTATTTCAAACACGATTCTCAATGTCACCTCTTCGGCAGTACGTCTTCTGGCAGCCATATTGATTCACCTGACAACTTTTTGCTGTACAAAAACGCAAAATCCTGCCTCCAATTTGACCACTCGCTGTTAAGAAATTTGCTTGAAACTTGCTTATAGGAAGTTGCCACTCGCAAGGAAGTAAGCATGATCACGTGACCAGCGTGACTTTGTGATAAATGCAATCACCCCTGAACCACAACTATATCTGCGGTTACGAATGAAAGGATTCAAGAAATACTGAATTTTAAGATCCCACTGCGCTATTGTTATACTTTTCTGCAGTATAATTTGGCCTTAGTGATTGCTTATTGGCAGTATAAGATTTGCGCAAGAAGAAGCAAAAAATAAATAAATAAAAACCAAAAAAGGCTGAAAAGAGTGTTTCAGTTAACTGGCAAGGCATGTAATGGAAAATATCAGGGGTGAGGTAATTGATATTTGTTGTGTCGAAGATTGTACACAAACCTGCATTTTTCATTGGTCGATTTCTGCGGTCTGGATAATTGATTCGTTAGGTTTGATTGATTGACTGACTGACTGTTGATTGATTGACTGATTAGAACAGATGGACTGATGTTTGCTGTGTGGATAACTGACTGATTAGAACAGATGGATTTATGATTGCTGTGTGGATAACTGACTGATTAGAACAGATGGACTGACTGATGTTTGCTGTGTGGATAACTGACTGATTAGAACAGATGGACTGACTGATGTTTGCTGTGTGGATAACTGACTGATTAGAACAGATGGACTGACTGGTGTTTGCTGTATGGTGCTGAATGGATAACTGACTGACTGTTGCTTGACTGACTGACTGACTGTTGCTTGACTGACTGACTGTTGCTTGACTGACTGACTGACTGACTGTTGCTTGACTGACTGACTGACTGTTGCTTGACTGACTGACTGACCTTTGCTTGACTGACTGACTGTTACTTGACTGACTGACTGTTACTTGACTGACTGACTGTTGCTTGACTGACTGACTAACTGACTGGCTGTTGCTTGACTGACTGATTGACTATTGCTTGACTGACTGACTGACTGTTGCTTGACTGACTGACTGACTGTTGCTTGACTGACTGACTGACTGTTGCTTGACTGACTGATGATTGACTGACTGACTGACTGTTGCTTGACTGACTGACTGTTGACTGACTGTTGCTTGACTGACTGACTGTTGCTTGACTGACTGACTGACTGACCGACTGTTGCTTGATTAACTGACTAACTGACTGGCTGTTGCTTGACTGACTGACTGACTGACTATTGCTTGACTGACTGACTGACTGTTGCTTGACTGACTGACTGACTGTTGCTTGACTGACTGACTGACTGTTGCTTGACTGACTGTTGCTTGACTGACTGACTGTTGCTTGACTGACTGA
Source organism: Rapana venosa (assembly GCA_028751875.1). Taxonomy (NCBI): domain Eukaryota; kingdom Metazoa; phylum Mollusca; class Gastropoda; order Neogastropoda; family Muricidae; genus Rapana; species Rapana venosa. The sequence goes on along the minus strand of CM054165.1, from coordinate 27,807,900 downwards.
CTGTTGCTTGACTGACTGACTGACTGACTGACCGACTGTTGCTTGACTGACTGAAAGTTGCTTGACTGACTGACTGACTGACTGACTGACTGTTGCTTGACTGACTGACTGACTGACTGTTGCTTGACTGACTGACTGACTGACTGTTGCTTGACTGACTGACTGACTGTTGACTGACTGACTGACTGACTGTTGCTTGACTGACTGACTGACTGTTGACTGACTGACTGACTTAAACTCGCTGCTCTGACTGTGCAGACTCCGGAATGGGTGGAGGAGGACAGTTGTCAGAAATGCGACTCCCCATTCTTCTGGAACTTCCGCAAGATGTGGGATGACAAAACCATTGGAAACAGACAGGTGGGTCATTTATTTCATTTTCATTTTCATTTTCATACCACTTTTAAGTCACAGGCAGATTTCTCTGCGTGAAATTCGGGCTGCTCTCTCTCTCTCTCTCCCCCAGTCAATCACAAGAACAACATTGCACTGGACCCCAGAAGGAAGGAGAAAGAAAGAAAGACCAAAAGCAACGTGGAGGAGGGCTGTAGAAAGTGAGATGAAGGCCATGCAGCACTCTTGGGGATCAGTGACTAGGTTGGCCCAGGATAGGCAGGAGTGGAAGCGCTTTGTTGCTGCCCTACACACCACTGGGTGTAATGGTTGATGATGATGATGATCTCTCTCTCCCTGGGGAGAGCGCGTCGCCACAAGAGCAGCGCCACCCTTTTTTTTCCCTTTTTTGGGGGGGTCTGCAACTGTATTTGTTTCCTCTCTATCAGAGTGGCTTTTTTTTCTAAGAATGTTGCCAGGGACAACTCTCTTATTGCCGTGGGTTCTTTTACGTGCACTGAACTCAAAGCTCAAAAGTCTTAAGAAGGAGGACGGAGTATTTGTCTGCCCCAGTTGTATGAATTAGAAGGGTGAAGACAATACTGATGCAGGAGAGAAGGAGCTAGAATTAGGGAAGATAGAAGTGGTAGACAAATTCTGCTACCTGGGAGAGATGATGAGCTGCAAAGCAAAATCTGAGTTAGCTGTCAGAACCAGGATTGCAAGTGCTTGGAAGAAATGGAAAGAATTGGCAAGTCTGCTAGGAAATCAGAAAATCCCACTGGAGAGACACTGTCTGATATATAAGGCCTGCATCAGACCTGTTCTCCTGTATGGTTCGGAGATGTGGGTTTTCACAAAAACCGTCAAACGTTTGTTGAAGAGCTGTGAAAACTGAATGCTACGCTACATGACAAAGATCAAATGGGAAGACAGGATCACGAATGAAGAACTATGGAGAATGTGCAAAGTTGATGATCTGAAGTCTGTAGCTAGTAGCAATAGACCTCACTGGTTTGGGCATGTTCAACGGAAAGCAGACCACCACATCATAAAAAGAGCAATGAACTTCGTAGTGGATGGAAAGAGACCAAAGGGAAGACCTAGCAAGACCTGGGCTGCCTGTATTGCAGAAGATCTTAGAGAAAGGGGCATAAATAAGGAGGAAGCTCAAAACAGAGAGAGATGGAGAAGGCTCATCAATGTCAAACCTCCCTGGGAGAAACATGACAAAAAAGGAAGAAGAAGAAGAAGGCTTTTGGCAAGGAGAGAGAGGGAGGTCATTCCAGATCGACTGACCAGAAATAGAGAAAGAGCAACGGTGAACGGTGGATTGGTTGAATCTAGGTATTTCGTAAGCACAAGGTATCTGCAGCAGAGCTGGGGGAATGAGAAGGAGTGTACAGGTGAAGACATTCACAGAGGTAGGCGGGTGCTGTTTTGTGGAGACATTTGTAACAGAGGGTACTGATCTTATAGTTTACTCTCTGTGGCACAGGCAGCCAGTGGAGAGATCGCAAGAGAGGGGTAATGTGCTCAGATTTTTTTCTTTCTGAGGACTAGTCGAGCTGCAGACTTTTGTATACATTGAAGGGAGTGGATTGATGATGCTGGCAGACCGGCCAAAAGAGAATTGCAGTAGTCTAGACGTGAAAGAATGAGAGAAATAACAAGTTTGGATGTTGCATCTGTGGACAGGTACTTTCGAATTGCACTAATACATCATATTTGATAGTAGCATGACTGGCAGGTCTGGGTGATGAATTTTTGCTTAGAGAGTGTTAGAATTGTTACCTTTTAAGTCCCTCTGGGAGAAAAAGGCAGGAGAATGGACCAAGAAGGCAGAAAGTAGACAAAAAGGAAGTGGTGACAGGAAGAAAAAGGAACAAGGCAGAAACAGAGAGAGGGATAAAAAAGAGGAAATTCCTAGAACAGAATTTCCAGAAGGTGGGGATGTTGTTTATACTGACAGTCCCCCCGGTATCCCCACGGGGGAATGCTCTTGAAACTAGACTGATAATGATAATATATGGAATTTATAGGAGGCACCGTGGTCGAGTGGTTTAGGCGGTCAACTCGTGATCCAGAGGTCGCGGGTTCGATCCCCGCTCGGCTCGGTGTTGTGTCCTTGGGAAAGACACTTTACTCCTATTTTCCTCACTCCACCCAGGTGTACAAGTGGGTACCAGCTCTGCTGGGGAAGTATCTGGCGACAGACTAGCGTCCTGTCACAGGGGTGGTGAAAAACCATCAGTTCGCTTAACGCTACAGAAACCGGGATAAGCTCCGGCTCTATGGGCCTTCTGGCTCGAAAGAACATACTTACTACTATGGAATTTATATAGCGCTGAATCTTGTAAAAGGAACAAATCAAAGACTGCCCACTTTATTAGAAAAATTTCTACATGAAGTTTGAGAGGGGTGGGGGGGGGTGTTTTTAGTTTTTGGAGTGTAGCATTTTTTTTAGAATTCTATCTTGTCTTATGGGTTTCTTTTCTTTTAATCTTCTTCTTCTTCTTCCTTTTTTGTCATGTTTCTCCCAGGGGAGGTTTGACATTGATGAGCCTTCTCCATCTCTCTGTTTTGAGCTTCCTCCTTTATTTATGCCCCTTTCTCTTAAGATCCTCTGCAATACAGGCAGCCCAGGTTTTGCTAGGTCTTCCCTTTGGTCTCTTTCCATCCATTACAAAGTTCATTGCGGTTTATTGTGATGTGGTGGTCTGCTTTGCGTTAAACGTGCCCAAACCAGCGCAGTCTATTGCTACTACTAGCTACAGACTTCAGATCATCAACTTTGCACATTCTCCACAGTTCTTCATTCGTGATCCTGTCTTCCCCATTTGATCTTTGTCATGTAGCGTAGCATTGGGTTTTCACAGCTCTTCAACAGTTTCTTGTCTTTTTAATGTGTTATATAAAAAAATATTAAAAAATTTTCAGCATCATTGTCGGCGCTGTGGACGAGCATTCTGCAACAAGTGCAGCAGCAAGCGGTCCACTATTCCTCCCATGGGGTATGAGTACGAGGTTCGAGTCTGCGAGGACTGCTTCGACCTCATCACGGAGGAAGAGTGAGTGCTGGTGGCTTTTTTTGTTTTTCCATTTTTGGGGTTTTTTGGTGAGTGCTGGGATTTTGTGTGTGTGTGTGTGTGTGTGTGTGTGTGTGTGTGTGTGTGTGTGTGTGTGTGTGGTGTGTGTGTGTGTGTGTGTAGTGCTGGGATTAACCCCTTTGAAAATCGTACATATCTACATATGTATATGTGTGTTTGCCTGAATTGTTGGATTTATATAGATTTGTGGGGGGGGGGGGGGGGGTCTTCGATTTTATATCTGTTCACTCTCAGTGATATTAGAGGGTGTGTGGTGTGTGTGTGTATGTACATGCATTGTGCATGTGTATGATAGAGAGAGAGGATTTGTGTAGATGTTTGTGTGTATGTGTGCAGTATTGTGTTTGGAGTGTTTATCTATCCGTATACCTGCATATCTCTGCGGTGTTCAGTATGCTTGTATAAACATGTGTCATACACGTGTGTGAGTCATATGTATAAAGATGCCGTACATGCGTGTATAAACACATGTCAAACACATGTGTATGAAGATGTACATGCATGTGTATAAAGATGTGTGTCACATACATGTGTACTTTAAACATGTGTCACACACGTGTGTATAAAGATGTATCAGTCATTTGTATAAAGATGCCGTACATATGTGTATAAACACTCGTCAAGCACATGTGTATGAAGGTGTGTTGTACATGCGTGTGCATAAAGATGTGTCACATACATGTGTATTTTAACCGCGTGTCGCACACATGTGTGTACAGATTTGTTGTGCGCATGTGTGTAGTATGAATATGCCACATCATCATCATCAACCATTACACCCAGTGGTGTGTAGGGCAGCAACAAAGCGCTTCCACTCCTGCCTATCCTGGGCCAACCTAGTCACTGATCCCCAAGAGTGCTGCATGGCCTTCATCTCATTTCCTCTCGGCTTTGGCCATCAGCATTCATACGAGTCTCACTGGACCCGGGAGGTCCTTCGCACGCAAAAGTCGAAGTTTTCTCTGTTGCTGTTTCCATAACTTCTCTTCTTTTACGGGACAGGGTTGTTAGCCCTGTGCCCAACCCCCAACCTGGAGGAAGGGTTCCACCTTAGTCGCCTCTTACGACATGCCTGGTTGGAGGGCAGGGATCCTATTCTTGCAATGCTCGCTTTGCAAGCATACCCCGGGAGTCCCACGGGGGAATATGCCACATACATGTGTATACAGATGCGTCCCACGTGTATGTATACATAAAGATGTGCGGTACACGTGTGTCAACAGCAAAACGCCATTGGCCACGTTCCATGACGCGCGACATGGCATCCTGTACTGCCACTTCGACATCGCCAGAAAGCTCCTGTTGACTTGTGGGAAGGATCGGGTCATGAAGGTGAAGGTCGTTCCTCTTCCAGTGTCTTCTGACTTCGCTCTTTTTTTGTTTTTTTGGGGGGGAGGGGGGATGGGGGTCTTTTTTGTCCGTTTATTTTTTGTCTGTTTCTTTTTTCTCTGTCTTCCGTGTTCAGATATAGGACACTTTTTTTAAAAATTCGACGTGATATTTCATCTGTTTTTTCGCTTCATTTTTCTGTGTGTTCAGATATGGGGCACTTTGTTATGTTTACATTATGTCTAACTTTTTTAATTTTCATTTATCTGTTTTCAGATATAAGGCACTTTTTTAAAATTCTACATATTTCATCTTTTTTTTCGCTTCGGATGAGACTATAAACCGAGGCCCCGTGTGCGAACGCATGCAGAACATCTTGCGCACACGTTAAATCCTGTTCTGCTTTTCGAAAGAGTAGGCCATTGTGTGCCGGTGGGAACAGATGACATAATTTACAAAACAGCATACACACGGGGACTGGATGTAAAAAAGCACATGAGCGCTTATTCCATTATCCTCGATATAAAAGAATAAATAAATAATAAAATAAATAAATATAGGACACTTTAAAAAAAAATTCTACATGATATTTCATCTGTTTTATTTGCTTCATTTTTCTGTGTGTTTAGATATGGGACACTTTGTTATGTTTACATTATGTCTAACTTTTTAAAATTTCATTTATCTGTGTTCAGATATAGGGCACTTTAAACAAATTCTACATGATATTTCATCTAGGGGGGGTTTTCGCTTGATTTTTCCGTGTTCAGATATAGGACACTTTAAAAAAATTATACATGATATTTCATCTGTTTTTTCACTTCGTTTTTCTGTGTGTTCAGATATAGGACACTTTTTTAAAAAATTCTACAGGATATTTCATCTGTTTTTTTTGCTTGATTTTTCCGTCTTCAGATATAGGACACTTTAAAAAAATTATACATGATATTTCATCTGTTTTTTGGGCTTCATCTTTCTGTGTGTTCAGATATGGGGCACTTTGTTATGTTTACATAATGTCTTTAAAAAATTTATCTGTTTTCAGATATAGGGCACTTAAAAAATGTTTACATGATATTTCATCGGGGGGGGGGGGGGGGGGGGGGGGGTCGCTTTTGCTTTATTTTTCTGTGTTCAGATATAGGGCACTTTTTAAAAAAAATTCGATGTGATTTTTCATCTGTTTTTTCCGCTTCGATTTTCTGTGTGTTCACTTTGTTATGTTTACATTATGTCTAACTTTTTAAAAATTTCATTTATCTGTGTTCAGATATAGGGCACTTTTAAAAAATTCTACATATTTCATCTGTTTTTTTGCTTCGGATGAGACTATAAACCGAGGCCCCGTGTGCGAACGCATGCAAAACATCTTGCGCACACGTTAAATCCTGTTCTGCTTTTCAAAAGAGTAGGCCATTGTGTGCCGGTGGGAACAGATGACACAATTAACAAAACCACATACACACGGGGACTGGATGTAAAAAAGCACATTAGTGCTTATTCCATTATCCTCGATATAAAAATAAATAAATATAGGACACTTAAAAAAAAAATTCTACATGATATTTCATCTGTTTTTTCGCTTCATTTTTCTGTGTGTTCAGATATGGGGCACTTTGTTAATTTTACATGTCTAATTAAAAAAATTTTTTTTATCTGTTTTCAAATATAGGGCACTTAAACATTTTTTTTACATGATATTGGGGGGGTGCGCTTTATTTTTCTGTGTTTAGATATAGGACACTTTTTTTTAACATTCTACATGATATTTCATCTTGGTTTTTCCACTTTGTTTTTCTGTGTCTTCAGATATGGGACATTGGCACCTTAGTTCGCTGAAGCACACTATGCAGCTTGTCCATCCACAAATCCAGCAATCGTCGCCGTCGTTTTCATCATCATCGCCATCTTCGGCATCATCGGCATCGTCATTGTCGTCAATCTTGAGCTTTTTTTTTTTCCAACATGGATTGTGCTTGTGCAGTTGTTGTTGGGTTGGTTGGGGTTTTTTTTGCTGTGCATGTGTTCAAGAACTGCATATTTTCTTTGGTCTGTCTGTTTGTCTGTCTGTGTGTCTTGTTTGTCAGTCTTACTGAATGACTGTCTTGTCTTACTGGTTGACTGTCTGTCCGTCTGTCTGCTTGTCTTACTGGTTGTCTGCTTGTCTGCCTGGTTGTCTGTCTGTCTTACTGGTTGTCTGTCTGTCTGTCTGTCTGTCTTACTGGTTGTCTGACTGTCTGTCTGTCATTTTCTTTTCTTCACCTTTTAAAAATAAAATCTTCAATGCTCACTGAACTTTGCTTCATGCTTATAAGACGTACTGTAGTGGAGAGGAGAAGTATGTGTCATTTTTTGTTATTGTTTTATGTGTATGGATAAGGGACAGGGTTTTCTTTTTTTGGATTGTTTAGGTTTGCTGGGGGTGGAGGGGGGGGGGGTGGTGTGTGGTGTGTGGGGGGGGGGGGGGGGTAGCTTTTCTCTTGTGCATAAATGAATATATTTTATGTATGTGCTAATATGGATACATTTGTATGTATACATAGAAGGAAGCGCACACTCACGCGCACATGAGCATACTCATGCACACACACACAGACAGGCGTGCACACACGAACACGCACACACACACACACACACACACGCTTACTCCTCACGCATTTCTGCAAATGAAAACAGATACACACGTCTCTCTTTTTTTCCTTTTTTTCTTTTTTTCATCTTTTTTTTTGATATGGCAAATAGACTTCTTTTTTTTTAATGTCAAAAGATGTTTTAGGGAAACACTAATCGCGTTAGTGGGTTTTGAGTTGGCTGAGTGAGAGAAATTTCCACATCAAAATTGTCAGCAAATATTTTTGCAAAAATTGTCACCAAAAATTCTTTTTGTGTACTTTACCTTGCTCATTCCTAGCCTTCTGTGATGGTGGTGGTGGTGGTAGTGTAAGTGTGTGTTGTGTGTGTGTGTGTGTATGTTATGTGTGTGTGTTCGTGTGTGTTATGTTGGGGTGCGCTCGTGTGTGTGCGTATGTGTGTGGGCGTGCATGTTGTGTGTGTGGTGTGTGTTCGTGTGAGTGTGTTGTGTGTGTGTGCTGCATGGGGGCGTGTGTTCATGTGTGTGTGTTGCGTGCGTGTGTGTGTGTGTGTGTGTGTGCACGCATGCATGTGTGTGCGTATGTGTGTGTATGTATGTGTGTGCATGCATGCATGTTTGCGCACACATGCAAGAGAGTGCATTTTGTGTGTGCTTGCGCGCGATGGACTAAGCACGTGTGTAGGAGTCTATGTGTGAAAGAAACCTCTGTCCTTCTTTTGCTCCAAATCTGAGCAAAAGCCCGCAGTTATGTGGGCTCTCGTATTAATCATCACTGTACTTTCAAAGGCGACAAGCGCACTACTTTTCAATTCAAGCCCCACCAACCTAGTAAACACTAAAGGGAATGAGGCACTGGCAGGTCTGCACTTGAAGTTGACTTGGGAGATTGTAAAAAAAATCCCCCACCCTTAATTCACCAGACGCCACTGCCGAGATTGGAACCCACGACTTCATGGCCCTGTGGGATTGAAGTCGAACAGTCTTAGCCACTCGGCTGTAGCGTCCATCCCTGGACAGTATGGTAATCACCTCTTTTGTTTGTTGTGCTCGTGTATTATTCTTGCTCGTTACGTATTCCATACTAAAACTGATATGGCGTGATATAGCTAGCAACACATTGCATTATAATTATAACATTGAAACAAGAACCTGGAGCAGGATGGGATGTTTTAAGTTTGTTGTTGGTTGTTGTATTTTTTTTTGGGGGGGGGCGGGGGTTATGGTGATGATAAATCCAAAGAGAAAGTGGTACGTCATTTTATTCAACGTTTTTTAAGCTGTAGCGGAGCGGACCATTAGTGTTAGCTTAAATCTTCAGCTTTTTACTGTAGTGTGTAATATTGTCGGCGCCTGGGGTTTATCCCAGTTCTTGATTAAACCATTGACGCTGGGGGCAACAACAGCAAGGTGAGAGGCTGTATGATCAGTGGCTTTCTTTCCCACTCATGGAATTCCACTTTACAGCTTAGTCTTCAGTGATCGACTATGACTCTCTGACTAGGAGGCTTGACTCGCACAGTCCTTATGTGCTGCAGCCCTGGGGGCTGGTTGGCCTTTGGAGAACATCTCCAACGCTGACTGTCCTTATGCCCACTTGGCCGAGAGAGTGGGGATGTACTGTGGGGCAAGGCATCTCCACTATAATCAAATTTCTGCCCAATTTCCGAAACAGCAGCTGCCTCCTCTGCTGTTTTTGAGGTCATCGTTGAACACAACGGACAAACATACATACATACAACATTGTTTTTGTAGTTATCGTAGAGGGACGGGGTAGCTCAGTGGTCAGAGCACTCACTCTCCCCCGAGCTTAAGTTAAGCAGTGTTGAACGTGGTTGCCTTTTGGATGGGTGACCGTTTGCCCGCCTTGGCTTCAGTACAGTCCCTCAGCTGTAAATGGGTACCTGCTTCTTTAGGGTCAGGGAAGGTAAAGCAGCGAAGGAGAGGAGATGGGCGCCACCCTCAATATGCTGGTCCCTTGGAGAAGCTGAGGTCTCTGACACCACCCTCTCCAATGATTGCATAGGTTAAGGGAACGCCTTTATCTTTTTTTTCTTTTTTAAAAAAAATTATTGTATGATTTATCAATGTTGCTAATGAGTTTTAGCATGTTTAAAAGAGAAGGTGATGCTAGTTTCGGTTGTAAAAGGAGGTGGGTTTTTTTTTCTGTTTTCATTGCAGTTTTATATTCTCTGGTTTGGTTTGGCTTTTTTTTTTGCTTTTTTGTGTGTGTTTTCAGGGGAGGGGAGGGGGTGTCTGGGTTGGGTTTTTTTTTTTAATCTTTCAAATATTGCTATGTTTTCTTTTCTTTCCTTTTTAAAAAAAAAATTTTGTTTTTCCCTCTCCTCTTCTTCTTCTTCTTCTTCTTGTCATGTTTCTCCCAGGGGAGGTTTGACATTGATGAGCCTTCTCCATCTCTTTTCAGTCTCTGTGCTCAAGTATTTGTTGTGTTTCTTTGTTTGTTGGTTGGTTTGTTTGCATGTTTCGTATTACATTTCCTCACCTTTTTTCTTTTCATTTAATTTTGCTTCACTTTGTTTTTTAAAACCAAAAAAAATTTGACACTTTTTTCCCCCCAGTTTTGAAGTGCCATGAAGAACAAAATAGATTATTCAAGATTAAAAAGAGTTTGGAAGGATTATTTTTCTCCTTTGTTATTTTTGTTCTTAACGCTTACCTTTTATTTATTTATTTATTTATTTGTTTGTTTGTTTATATCATGGTTTTTTCTTAACACTTACCTTTTATTTATTTATTTATTTATTTGTTTGTATATATCTTTTTTCTTAACACTTACCTTTTATTTATTTATTTATTTATTTGTTTGTATATATCTTTTTTCTTAACACTTACCTTTTATTTATTTATTTATTTATATCATGGTTTTTTCTTAACACTTACCTTTTATTTATTTATTTATTTGTTTGTTTGTTTATATCATGTACACAGGTCATATCCTTGTCCCATCTAAGTTCATTAAAAGTGTTGTCATTTTGTTTTTGTTTTTTTGGTTTTTGGTTTCTCGGCTAAAGCTTCACCGATGCGGAGATGTTTGCGTATGCTTTCTTTTTTTGTTTAGTGCCCACCATTAAGGTAGCCGCATTCCGACTTCGAGGATGCGAGTCAACAAAACGAATGACATGTTAACACAATGTCTGGTACATGCTACCTATAATAAATGGCAAGGTATATTAAAAAAGATAAAAACCTGTCATATAATACGCATATTTTTAATCACGCGTGTCATGGTCACAGCGATTCTTTAACCTTTATATGTGGAGAGGAATAATTCATCGAGGAATATTGTGACGATTATGGGCAAATGTTGTTGTCAAAAGTCAGGTTTGTTTGTTGTTTGGGGTTGGTTTTGGTGGTGAAGTTTGTTGGTTTTTAAACGAATTTTGTAGAATAATTAGATTTTGTGTGCATATAATTTGTATGACCAGATATGTGAGCAAAATATTATGAGGGGATTGGGTCGGTGTTAGAAATTATTCGAATTTGGAATGAAGCCAAAATTTGGAATGAAACGAAACCCAGATTTAAAATGTGTGCCATGATGCTACTGTGTGTGTGTGTGCGTATGTGTGTGTTGTTTGTGTCTGTTTGTGTGTGCATGCATGCGCTCGTGTGTATGTGTAAGGAGGGAGACAAGAGACAGAGACACAGGAAGTAAGTGCGCATGCATTCATTTTTTCCCGCTTGTGTATATCATTATGCTTGTATACATGTGTGTATGTGTGTGTGCACATGTGTGTGGTATGGATGCCCTAGTAAGCATCTAGAGAGTCTGTTATGGTTTTTTCTTAGATATACTTGAGTCTATTTTACACATGTACTTATGTATCAGCTAATGGTTTACAGTGTGCTTGTGTGTGTGTACACTTAAACGTAGATGCATGTTCTTATGTACTTTTGCATGCAAAAACAACACAGCTTTATACATTCATGTACACATTCTCTCTCTGCCTGTCTCTTTCTCTCTTTGTTTGTCAGTCTGTCTGTCTTGATCTCTCTCTCTCTGCCTGTCTCTTTCTTTCTCTTTCTGTCTGTCTCACTCTCTCGCTGTCTCTCTCTCTCTCTCTCTTCTCTCTCTCTCTCTCTCTCTCTCTCTCTCTCTCTCTCTCTCTCTCTCTTGCCCACTTACTCATCTGACACACACACACACTACACACACACACTACACACACACTACACACACTACACGCACACTACACACAAACACACACACACACCACACACACACAAACACACTACACACTACACACATACACACTAATCATGATTCAATCCCCTCCCCTCCCCCTCCCACCTCTCCCTCTCATATATGCAATTGCACTAATTTTGGCTGAAGACTTTTTTTTTTCTTTTTTTTTTTAAAAGGAAAGTCGGAATGTGTGTTTGCACAGTGTTTTTTGTGGTGCTTCAAAAAGCCAAAGATGCATTTGAGAAAAATATTTCCTGGATACTTTCCACGAACAAGGCTTTCAGAGACTGTTTGGCTTGTGTATAATTCGCCGTCTTGTTTCTGTGCAAGCGTTATTAGAAAATATGTCGTATGTTATTTGCTGTCGTGTACATATGTAAAAAAAAAAAAAAAAAAATTTTTAATGTCTTCTTTATTTTGTGTCGTAAGCATTCAGAGTAAAGGTTCCAATTTGTTTTGTCAACTTTTTCCATGTTTTGAAGAGAGTTGTTGAGAGACAGAGAGAGAGATAGAGAGAGAGATGGACAGACAGACAGATTGTGTGTCAAGTTAAGTCGAATTTTTATTCCAGGTGGAACATTGAATAAGCAATGCAATTGCTTTTTTTCATCAAGCCATCTATCTAAGAACAAAATTTTTTTCATGATAATACTGAACTACTACATTATTGCAACCTTTACCAATAAAGTGTACCAGTAAAAAAAAAAAAAGGAAAACCAATAAAATAATACAAATTACACACACATACATACACACACACATATACACACACACACACTCATACACACACACACACATGCACACACTTAGGTAAAGAATGTTCTAAGAATTTTTTTTTTTTTTTAAATCAGAAAACGTCAAACAAACAGATTACATCACCTACTATATCGTCCATTCTTTCACATTCATACTTTAGGAGAAAAAAGTGTGTGTTTAAAAAGATAGAGAGGAATGTGTTTGTGTGATTGTATGTGAGAAAAACTAGGTCTCTCCAAAAAAAAAAAGGTTTTTTTTTGTATATGAACATTTCATTTTCATTAATTTCGTTTGTTCTCTATATTTCTGTTTGTGTTTCTCTCTCTCTCTCTCTCTCTCTCTCTCTCTCTCTCTCTCTCTCTCTCTCTCTCTCTCTCTCTCTCTCTCTCTCTCTGTTTGCATAGTAACAGTACTAACACCTTTTCTTTCTTTTTTTAAATTTTTCTTTGAGGTTTTTATTTCAATAAAAAAAAAAAAACCTTCAGTTGTCATCATCATCAATTTGATTTATGTGAAATTTGTAGCAGAATTTTTGTTGTTGTCGTTGTTGATTTGCATTGTCAGTGGGAAAAAGAATTCTGTAAGAGAATAGACAAAGAGCGTTTCATTTGGCTTGTTGTTTGTGGGTTTTTTTTCCTTTTCAAATGAATTATTTCATTTATGTTTGTCATATTATCTAAAGCAAACATTGATCATTTAGTCATATGTCTATTTTTTCTTTCTCACAGATTGATAACTCGTTCACACATTTATTCATTTTTGGTTTCTCTTCTGTCTGTCTGTTTCTGTCTGTTTTTTCTCTCTCTCTGTCTCTCTTCTCTCTCTCTCTTCTTCTCTCTCTCTCTCTCTCTCTCTCTTTCTCTCTTTCTTTCTCTCTCTCTTTCTCTCTCAGTCACTGTTAAGTATTTTACGATTTAGTCACATAATTTATCCATTTTTAAAAAATTTCTGAGCGATAGATGATTCTTTATGAATCGTGCAATTCTTCATTTTTTTAAATTTCTGAATGTTTTGGGTTTTTTTTAAATAATCACCTTGAAATGTGGAGCCTCCTTCTGGAAATAAAGACATGTAAATCTGTTCCTTAGGCTTAAAAGTTTGTTATGTTCATTCAGCTCTACTGTTGTGGCTTACAGTTTCGTCTGTTATGGGGGGGGGGGGGGGGGGGGGGGGGGGGGGTTGTTTGTGGGGAGGGGGGGGTGTTTGTTTGGGGTTTTGTTTTGTTTGTTTGGGGTTTTTTGTTTGTTTGGGTTGGTTTTTTCTCCATTCCTTCGCTAGAACTTGAGGTTTACCAAAGGTGAGATTTGTTGGACAAAAAAAAATAAAAAGACGTGCTCTTTATACTCTCCCTGAGAGCAGCCCGATTCCCGAACTCGACAATGGTTAATGAATATAAAGTTGGCCATAAAAACTGTGACTTTATTACACCTGGGCAGCCATTCCGACCGGGCAAACACACAACGTGGTTTTTTGTCAGCCCTTCCCACCGGCACACAATGGCCTACTCTCCCGAAAGACAGAACAAGGGTTTGGGGGATTTTTTAAATTCTTTTATATCGAGGATAATGGAATTAGCACTTATGTGCTTTTTTTTTTTACATCCAGTCCCCGTGTGTATGCGGTTTTGTAAATTTTGTCATCTGTTCCCAACCGGCACACAATGGCCTACTCTTCCGAAAAGCGGAACAGGATTTAACGTGTGCAATAATATGTGCTCTATGCGTTCGCATACACGGGGCCTCGGTTTATAGTCACATCCCAAGGACTTTGACATTCAGTTCGATTTTTTGGGGGGTCAAACTGGGAAAAAAGGGCGAGGCTGGGAATGGAACCCAGAACCTCATGGTTTAACTTGTTGGCAGACGAACGTCTTAACCATCCTGCCACCGGTGAGTGGAGTGGGTGCTGATGTGAAGCGCAGGGGGAAAATCTCGAACAGAGGCCTTGGTGGTGGTGGTGGCTCGAACCCGGGACGTCAGATTGCCGGCTGACTGGTCTAACCACTGGGCCATGCTGCTCTCCCTTGTGCTGCTATAACCTAGCTCTGCTAGTGTGTGTGTGGGGGGAGGGGGGGGAGTGTGTTTTCTCCTGTTGGTTTAGGTAAGTAAAAAGGAGTAAAGGAGTCCCATAACCTATAAGGTCGTAGGGGAGCGAGGCGTCAGAGACCTCACTTCTCTAGGGCCAGCATATTGAGGGCAGTGGCGCCCATCTCCTCTCCCTCACTGCTTTACCTTCCCTGACCCTAAAGAGGGGCAGGTACCCATTGACAGCTGGGGGAACTGTACTGAAGCCAAGGCGCGGCAAACGGTCACACATCCAAGTGGTAACCACGCTCGACGCTGCTTAACTTGGCTGGGGGGAAAGCGAGTGCTCCGACCACTGAGCTATCCCGTCCCCTTGTTGGTTTAAATAAGGTTAAATCATTAATCATCAGTAAATTTTCTTCTGTTCCTCGGCTAGAGCTCGAGGGATCATGAATGGTGAGATTTTTTGGGGGGGCGTATTTGAGAACACTCCCCCCCCCCCCCCCTCCCCCCTCCTCCTTCCCCCCCCCCCCCCCCCCCCCCCTCCCCCCCTACGAAGGTAGCCGCATTCCGACTTTGAGGATGATGTCTACACATGACACTAGTGTTGCGTGTGTTTTCTTTTTGTCCCGTTTGGACCCGAAACTTTTTCCCCCATCAGTGGTGGTCTGGGCGCTAGTCTTTCGGATGAGAGGATAACCTGAGGTCCCGCGTGCTACACATAATTATTTAGCGCACGTAAAAGAACCCACGGCAACGAGAGAGTTGTCCCTGGCAAAATTCTATAGAAAAAAGCCACGCTGATATGGAAACAAATACAGTTGCAGACCGGAAAAAAGAAAAAAAAAATGGGTGGCGCTGCTCTTGTGGCGACGCGCTCTCCCCGGGGAGAGCAGCCCGAATTTCACGGAGAGAAATCTGCCGTGACTTAAAAATATAAATAAGTAAATATTCGGTCTTACTTACATGAATGACCTACTCTTTTGAAAGGCATAAGAGGTTTTAACGTGTGTGCAAAATTGTTCTGCATGCATATTTGCACACAGGGCCTCTCAGTTTATAGTCTCGTTTGAATAATAATAATGTATGGAATGTATATAGCGCTGAATCTTGTAAAGCAACAAATCAAAGCGCTCAGATGAATTTTTTTTTAAATTTTATATCGAGAATAATGGAATAAGCACTCGTGTGGGTTTTTTTACATCTAGTCCCCGTGTGTATGCGGTTTTGTAAATGTTGTCATCTGTTCCCACCGGCACACAATGGCCTACTCTTTCGAAAAGCGGAACAGGATTTAACGTGTGCTTAAGATGTTCTGCGTGCGTTCGCACACGGGGCCTCGTCTTATAGTCTCATCCGAAGGACTTTGACATTCAGTTCGATTTTTTTGTCAAACTGGGAAGAAAGGGCGAGGCTGGGAATCGAACCCACAACCTCACTGTTTACTTGTTGGCAGGCAAACGTCTTAACCATCCTGCCACCTTCCTTGAATGACTTTCGGGGGAATGGCATCTGAACTGATGTTAACTTCAAGAGAAGTAAATTATACCTGTGAAATGGGAAGACAGGATCACGAATGAAGAACTATGGAGCATGTGCAAAGTTGATGATCTGAAGTCTGTAGCTAGTAGCAATGGACTGGGCTGGTTTGGGCACGTTCAACGGAAAGCAGACCACCACATCATAAAAAGAGCAATGAACTTCGTTGTGGATGGAAAGAGACCAAAGGGAAGACCTAGCAAAACCTGGGCTACCTGTATTGCAGATGATCTTGGAGAAAGGGGCATAAATAAGGAGGAAGCTCAAAACAGAGAGAGATGGAGAAGGCTCATCAATGTCAAACCTCCCCTGGGAGAAACATGACAAAAAAGGAAGAAGAAGAAGAAGAACTTATTGAATGGACAGAACTCAATCATGTGTCTCTTAATTCAAACAAAACAAAATGTATGTTTATAACGACTCGGCAAAAAAGACAAATTGCGTTTTCCACTGGCGCCAATATTTATCCAAGGACGAAAAATTGAAGAAGTTGTTCACAAAAAGTACTAGGTGCAGTAATTGACAATGATTTATCTTGGTCAGAACACATAGCCACTTTAGGGAAACGAATCTTAGTAAGACTATATCAACTTAGAAAAATCAAATATTTTGTAAACCTACAATCACGAAAACTATTCTTTCACGCACATATTCTATCTCTTATAAATTATGTTTCAACCTTATGGGATAGTGCTAGTGAAACAAACCTAAAGCATATAAGCCGCCTACATAAAAGAGCTATCAAACTAATCTGATTGAATCCTAATACATTGACCACCAACAACTACAAAGAATTAGATATTCTTCCACTCAAAGACAGTCTGCATTTCAACAAGTGTCTATGTATGTACAATGTTTGTCCGTCGTGTTCGACGATGACCTCCAAAACAGCAGAGGAGGCAGCTGCTGTTTTGGGAACTGGGCAGAAATTTGATTATAGTGGAGATGCCTTGCCCACAGCACATCTCCACTCTCTCGGCCAAGTGGGCATAAGGACAGTCAGCGTTGGAGATGCTCTCCAAAGGCCAACCAGTTCCCAGGGCTGCAGCACATAAGGACTGTGCGAGTCAAGCCTCCTAGTCAGAGTCATAGTCGATCACTAAAGACTAAGCTGTAAAGTGGAATTCCATGAGTGGAAAAGCCACTGGTCATACAGCCTCTCACCTTGCTGTTGCCCCCAGCGTCAATGGTTTAATCAAGAACTGGGATAAAGCCCAGGCGCTGACGGCGGTGTATGTACAATATATTAAACGGAAAAGCCCCAAAGAAAATTGTGACAAATTTTTCCGTTCATAAAAACAAGCCTACTCATAGATTGTCTTTGCCCAGGCCCCATAACAATCTCTATAAATCAAGCCTTGCTTATTCAGGAAGAACAGTGTGGAATAGTCTACCTATCTTTTTAAAATCAGCTCCTTCGAAACAAACGTTCAAGAAACTCTTGAAGAAACATCTGATGGACAAATTGTAAGTCCACTCTTATACTCGAGGATATCTTACATCAGTCTACCTTGTTGTTATTCCTACCTCTTATTTGTATTTTCTTCATTTGTTGTATGACTTGAGCTTATGTTATACGGTCTTGATTTTGTTTTATCTTGTGATTTTTGTTTGTCTTTTGGGTTTGTTTGTTTGTTTGTTTGTGTGGTGTTTGTTTTTTGTTGTTGTTTTTTGTTTTGTTTTTTGTTTTTTTTTGTTTTGTTTTGTTATTGGGTATTTTTTTATTTTTTTTATTTTCTTCATTTATCTATATGACTTGAGCTTATGTTATACTGTCTTGATTTTCTTCATCATGTTTTATTAGTCTGGATTTATATTTTTTTAATCTCCATAAGTTTTGTCTTCAACATGTGTGAACATTGTATTTTGATTGCTTTTATATGTCAATTTTCTTGATTTTCTTTTTTTTGTGAGGGCAGGATGAAAAAAAGTTGTATAAACTTAATCTTTTACCCTCAATAAAGATCATTTTGACTTGACTTGACTTGACTTGACACTCCCCTCCCTCTTCTACAACATGCACAGTGCTGCTGCACAACGGGAATATCCGGTATCAGGGGAGCTAACTTTACGAGTATTATATAAGCAATATTATTTTTTGTAAATAAGCAGTGCACTTTTAAATTTGTGAGATTTTTTCCCTTAAAACCTGCATGATGTTCTTTTTCTTTAAGTAAAATATATTTATATAGTGTGTTATAGATTTAATACTAAACTGCTGTTATAATACTTTTTTTTATTAAAAATATAGCTAAATATTAATATTTTTCTTTCGTAACACTGACTTTTTTGTTTTAATTCAGCATAATATACATACCAAGTTCGCTACGAAACCAAATTCCAGACTTAAAATTCCAAGACTTTTCCAAATACTTGTTTTTGCAGCCACTACTAAGTAGTGTGCCAAAGCTCAAAATTAATAAAGAACATAGCCTAATGCTAGGCCTAGAGGGTTCCCCGGCTAATAGCCTAGAGGCAAGTGCACAAAGTATTAGTTAGCCTATTGCATGCTCGGCACAGGGCCTATGCTAGCCTCTTACACTTAGGTTAAACCATGTTAAAAAATAATAATAATAAAAACTCCCCGAAGTCAGAATGCAGCTACCTTCATAGCAGGCAAAAACGGCTGCATACCCAAGATCTCACTATTGGTAAACCGGGGAAGGTTAGGTAAGCAAACATTACACACACACACACATTTATTTGTTTTGTCTTCTTTGTTTGTTTTAGTTTGGTTTTTCTTTGTTGTTTGTATTATGGTGGATATATTTTTTTATTTATTTGATTTGTATGGTTTAACATTGTTCAGGGTTGGGGTTGTTTTATGTGGGGGGTGGGGTTGTTTTTAATTCTATGTATGCATATATATTATTGCCTTCTCTTATTTGATTAGTATGGTTTATCATTGATTAGGTTTTTATTCTATGTGCATACATTTTTGTTTCTTTAGATAGATGGCTTTATGGGGGGAAAAAAGCAGCAAATGCACTGCTTATTCAATGTATGGTCTGAAAATAAAAGTTTGACTTTCACAAACACACACACACACTCACACACACACACCACGCGCGCACACACAGCTCTCCAAGTGGAGATTGAAAAAGGGGGGCGGCTAAATCAAAGTTAACAAAAATTCTGACAAAGCCAACACAAGTGCATTGTTCACTGTAGCATGAAAGCAGGAGCACACAACTACTGTGATAATTATACAGCAAAGCTTATCCTACTTCAGGGAACAGATGACAACATTTACAAAACCCATACACAGGGATAGCATAGTGGTTAAGTATAGTATGTGTGTGTGTGTGTGTGTGTGTGAGAGAGAGAGAGAGAGAGAGAGAGAGAGAGAGAGAGAGAGAGCATTTTCAGGTTACATCAACATCAAAATAAACCAGATATCAAATTCTGACAAAGCACCCTCACTAAACCTTTTTTGTTTAAAACATACTATCAATAAACATATCAAGTTAAGTTATAAAATGCCAAAGAGCCTGATATAAAACAGTTTTAACAGCCCTACCAACAACAGGGTCAATACAACAATTGGAAGTTATGCAAATCAGTTAAAACTCATTCAATACATTTCCAAGAGGCATGGTTATGTAAGAAGGAGAACAATACTGTATGCATTTTGGACCACTATAAAATAAAGGAAGAGAAAGAGATGTGTGTGTTCCTGTGGGCTTTGGGGTGGGGGTGGGGTGTTGGATTTGTTTGTTGGTATTCTTGTGACAACTTCCACCTTCACTCATGCAGTGGACACAGTAAAACAGGCAATTTCCTCCACAAAGAAAGAGTGACACAGCCGAACATGAGAATGAGTGGATTTGATATATTCTACTTCATTTTTTTGTAATTGGCTTGTGTTTATTCCCCTTGCCCTAAAAGAGACATAAGAGGGTGGTGAAAAATTAAACTAAGTGAGAAAAGATTTTTAAATTAAAAAAAACAACAACCCTAGGGCGTTTTGCATAGCTGTGTATGTCTTACTACCTGCAACACTCAGACAAACACAGACGACCATTCACAGTGTTAGTATTACTTTAATCAACAGAAATATAGAAATCAACAGCTAGATTATTTCTGTCTTATCTATGACTACCAGTCCCCGCCCAAATTGCAGGGCTACATTTTTTCCTAACATGCATTTTCCCACACCAAAAACTGGGTCAATATTTCGTAAATCCCTT
>CM054165.1:27745322-27780322 GCA_028751875.1 Rapana venosa | reverse complement strand
AGTATCACCAAGGTTTTATATAGTCGCGAAAAGGTACCTTTGTCTTGTCTGGAAAGGTAAAATGCTCTTCTCATTATTCCAGTCATTTCGATTGGCTTTGTTTACACTGTCAATCACATGCTTGTCAAATAATAACCTTTTGTCGAATGTCACACCTAGATCCTTTTCCTCCTCACATTTTGATATGTTTATTTTATCTTCGATGTTCATGATCTAATATTCTTTATGTGGATTTGCTTTTCCGTTATGCAACGTGGGAACAGTGGGAGGAGAACGTCAAAGAAGATGGGCAGCCAAAGAAAAAAACAAACTCCAAAAGCCCTCTCACTTCTTCTTCCTTTTTTGTCATGTTTCTCCCAGGGGAGGTTTGACATTGATGAGCCTTCTCCATCTCTCTCTGTTTTGAGCTTCCTCCCTATTTATGCCCCCTTCTCTAAGATCATCTGCAATACAGGCAGCCCAGGTCTTGCTAGGTCTTCCCTTTGGTCTCTTTCCATCCACTACGAAGTTCATTGCTCTTTTTATGATGTGGTGGTCTGCTTTCCGTTGAACGTGCCCAAACCAGCGCAGTCTATTGCTACCAGCTACAGACTTCAGATCATCAACTTTGTACATTTTCCACAGTTCTTCATTCGTGATCCTGTCTTCCCAATTAATCTTTGTCATGTAGCGTAGCGTTCGGTTTTCACAGCTCTTCAACAAACGCCTCTCACTGCAAAGTCAAAATGTTGGCTGAAATTAGTGATAAGCGCAGACTGAGATGCGTTGGTCATGCAAACAGAAACACAGAGACAAATCAGATGACGACAGTAAGTTCTCCAAGGTAAGGTTGAGGGCAGAAGGAAAATAGGCAGACCACCAACATCCTACATTGCCAACATCATCACTGAGATCAGTGGTCTGGGAGGAGGGCTACAGGAGATGGTAGAACTCAGCAGAGATAGAGAGAGATGGTGAACCCTGGTGGCGGCATTGCGTGGAGCTCCTACCGACGACAGTGGCGATGGAGACAAATGAGCTGAGCGTGTGCAAGATCTGCATGCAGGACAACTCATAGGAATAGTCTCACCCCACAAAAATGATCGGGGTTGTGTCAAAATTCAATCTTACTCCCCAAAAAGTTTTTAGGGTGGTGTCAAAATTCAATCTTATTCCCCAAAATTTTTTAGGGTGGTGTCAAAATTCAATCTTACTCCCCAAAAATGTTTAGGGTGGTGTCAAAATTCAATCTTACTCCCATCTTTATATCTTGTCTCAAAAGTTGCCAAAAAATTATTACATAATGATACATTGCCCCCGAAGTCGGAATGCGGCTACCTTAATGGTGGGTTAAAAACGGTTGCGTACGCAGAATCTCACCATTGGTGAACCTCAGAGTTGTAGCTAAGGAGGAATGAGGGGGACAAAGGTAATGATATTACTAGACTGGATGTGGGATTGTATTACCGGCAAGAAAGAAGGACGGTGGTGGCAAGGCGGTTAAGACCTTCACCTGCCTAACAAGTTAAACCACGAGGTTCTGGGTTCCATTCCCAGTCTTGCCCTTTCTTCCTTCCCAGTTTGACGAGAAAATCGAACAGAATGTCAAAGTCTTTCAGAGGAGACTCTAAACCAGTCAAAGGGGACGGGATAGCCTAGTGGTTAGAACACTGCGCTCGCAATCTGACGACCCGGGTTTGATTCCCTTTCAAGGGGATATTTTCCCCCTGGAGTTAACATCAGTACAGACTCCACTCTCCCCAAAAGTCCTTCGGATGAGACTATAAACTTGTGTGCGGGAGGGAACAGATGACAAAATTTACAAAACCACATACACACGGGGACTGGATGTAAAAAAGCACATAAGTGCTTATTCCAATATCCTCGATATAAAAGATTAAAATAAAATAAAATAAATAAATAAACACAGAACATCTTGCCAACACGTTAAAATCCTTTTCCGCTTTTCTTAAGAGAAGGCCAATGTGTGCCAGTGGGAACAGATGACAGAATTCACAAATCTGCATACACATAGGGACTGGATGTAAAAAAGCACATAAGTGCTTATTCCATTATCCTCGATATAAAAAATAAAAAATAAAAGACCTGTGTATTCTGGACTTGTGCATGTAAAAAGAACCCAGGACAGCTGAAAATCGGAAAGAGCAGAGAGGTACCTCCTGACTGCCCTGGCAAAATTGGTAGTGTAGCCTCTCACTGTTATAAAATAAAAATAAAAAGCATGCATGTGATTTTGATTTTTTATTTATACCACTTTAAGTCACAACAGATTTCTCTGCGTGGAATTCGGGCTGCTCTCCCCAGAGAGCACGTCACCACAAGAGCAGCGCCATGTTTGTTTTTTTCCTGTCTGCAACTGTATTTTCCTATCAGAGTGGCTTTTTTTTCTACAGAATTTGGCCAGGGACAACTCTCTTGTTGCCGTGGGTTCTTTTACGTGCGCTAAATAATTATGTGCAACACACGGGACCTCGGTTTATCGTCTCATCCGAAAGACTAGCGCCAAGACCACCACTCATGATCTAATGGATGAGGGAAAAGTTTCGGGTCCAAACGGGATTCGAACCACCCCACACTTTCGACCTGGACTTTTCGCTTTCTAGACAGGCACGTTACCTCTAGACCATGGATCCACTGTGTGTGTGGAATGTGCCCACAGTGGTGTGTGTGGGTGTGAATCAGTGGCATTTTTTCTTCTTATTGCATGATGATCAATGATAATGAGGATAGCGTAATGCTGCTGCTGTGGAAGTGCATAATTATGCTTTGAGACTACTTGACAGGGTTGTACTCTACGCTTATTTATTTTTAAAAAAAATTCTTTTATATCGAGGATAATGGAATAAGCACTTATGTGCTTTTTTACATTTAGTCCCAGTGTGTATGCGGTTTTGGAAATTTTGTCATCCGTTCCCACTGCACACAATGGCCTACTCTTACGAAAAGCGGAACAGGATTTAACGTGTACACAAGATGTTCTGCGTGGTTCGCACACGGGGCCTCGGTTTATAGTCTCATCCGAAGGACTCTTGTATCCCAGCATCAAACAGGCCCGAGAGATAGACACCTGCAGTGTTGGTCAGGTAGTTTTGAGCAACACTCTCAAACTTGTATCTGTAAAGTGGATGAAGCTCGACTGTGTGGTCCCAGTCTTCCCACTGAGCCCACAGCACACTCACTCTGGGTAGGAGCCAGCCAGAGTCCGATGACTTTATGCAATCAAACCAGCGACCTTCCAGTCTGTAACCCAAGGCACTAACCACTGCGCCATTTATTATTTATTTATTCATTCATTCTTTTATATCGAGGATAATGGAATAAGCACTAATGTGCTATTTTACATCCAGTCCCCGTGTGTATGCGGTTTGTAAATTCTGTCATCTGTTCCCACCAGCACACAATGGCCTACTCTTACGAAAAGCGGAACAGGATTTAAGTGTGCGCAAGATGTTCTGCGTGCGTTTGCATACACCGGGCCTCGGTTTATAGTCTCATCTGAAGGACTTTTGGGGAGAGTGGAGTCTGCACTGATGTTAACTCCAGGGGAAGATATTCCCCTTGAACGGGAATCGAACCCGGGTCGTCAGATTGCGAGCGCAATGTTCTAACCACTAGGCTATCCCGTCCATGGTTACACTTGCAGTATCTTGTCAGAACAAAACACGTTTTTGTTGGTTGTGTTCCCCGGGTACACCGCTAAAAATCACCAACGCTGAGATTTTTGCGTATGTGATCGTTTTCACCCACCTTGAAGGTAGCTGCATTCCGACTTCGGGGATGCATGCTGGGTATGTTTGTGATTCTGTAACCCACCCAATGCTGACATGAACTACAGGACCTTTAATGTGCATACTTGATCTTCTGCATGTGTATATACATGATGGAAACAGATGACAAAATTTACAAAACCGCATACACACGGGGACTGGATATCCTCAATATAAAAGAATAAATAAAATAATAAAAAATAAATAAATGGGAATGTTGTTGTTGTTATTATTATATCATTAATGTCATCGTCATTACTCTATCCTTATAATCAATTACATCGGCAGTTGCAGAACTCTTTGTTTAAAATAATGATTACCACCATCATCAAAATCATAATTCTCTCTCTCTCACACACACCACAACTTTTTAGAAATGCAAGATTTGAACTTTTATTCATTCAAAAGCAAGTAATAATAAGAACCATATTGATCATAATAATAAAAACCACATTACAAGTTCAAAATATACACCATCAGAGCAATCTATCAAAACATATCCCCCCATCCCTCCCCACCCAAAAAAAAGAAAACTGATGGTCATAACAAACAAATAAACACCAAAGAACTAGATAATAATCAAAAACATACAAAATCAAAGATATGAACATAACTAGAGAACATGAGAAACTAACATTCTGTAACAAAGTACCCTACCCAATTTAACTTTTTTTTTTTTTTAAAGAAAAAAAAGGTAAAAATCACACACACACACACGCACTACATAACATGACTAACAATCATGAAAATTCCCCTCCTCACCCTTCCATCTCTCTCTTCCCCTCCCCCCCCCCCCCCCCCCCCCATCCCAATGATTTTTATTTAGATAAACATGAGTACCTGAAATTTTTCAACAAGGGATGCATGTTGTATTGAATGGCAGCGATGATGAAGACAGGTCAAGATTATCATCAAAAGAGAGCCAAGAGGGACACTGCTTTAAACACCAATACACCAAATTCAAAACAAACATATATATACATATATATAAACATCACAAAAAAATGTATTTCAACGCCATTCAAGCGCGTGCACACACACACAATGTAAACACTTGTATGTATACCGCATACAAGCACTGGCACAAACACGCATCACACACACATATACTGTAAACACATGTATGTACACACACACGCACATACAAACACTCACACACTCAGAGGACACAATTCACATGGTGTGTGATCATATTCTCGACAATACAGTATGATACACAAATTTCACCGGGGTCACCATTCATGAACTGTTTCAATGAGTATGAGAAGAGGGCAAGACAGACAGACAGACAGACAGACACAGAGAGAGAGAGAGAGAGAAGAAGAGAGAGAGAGAAGATAGAGAGTAGAGAGAGAGAGAGAGAGAGAGAGAGAGAGAGAGAGAGAGAGAAAGAGAGAGAGAGACAAACAGAGAGAGAGAGGGAGAGACAGGCAGACAGGATGAGAGAGACAGAAAAGAGAAAGACAGAGAGAGAGAAAAGATGGGAGGGAGGGAGGGGGGGGGGGTTAGTGTATGTGATGAATATAACAATGCCTGATGTGAGCCTGCCTAACCTGCCTCAGTTAAGCCCCATTAGTGAGTGACCTTCACCCTTCACACAACAACGACCCGAGATTCATGGAAAAGCGTCTGCCTCTACTTTCCACCAACTACCCACCACTGAAAAGAAGAGAGAGGTAGCACAACCGTTTAAGACGCTCACCTGCCTCCATTACAAGAAAACCATGAGGTTCTGGCTTCCATTCTCAGCCTTGCCCCTTTCTTCCCGGTTTGACGGGAAAATCTAACTGAGCGTCAAAGTCTTTCGGAGGAGACTCTAGTAGGACCTGATTCAGATATTTCAGATTCAGAATATTTTATTGCCACTTAAGTCATGTTGACTTATTTGACACAACAAAAACATCAATTATAATTATTATCTATTTTGGCTAAAAGTGATGTACACTAAAAACATGTTGCATTCTACTTCTCTTTTTTCAAAACACTCATACACATATCTGATATATTGTTTGATATAAATCAACTGTGATTATGTCACTAATTTAATGTACACAGTTTTGCTTTCTTGTCTTTCTTTTATTTGATAAATTATCTGATTCATCATATAAAATCATTCATCAGTAATGAAATCATCTTCTATTTTTACAGATCTATTTCGTCCTCTCTGGATATATTTGTTGCCTATCACTTTTCCTTTTTCTTTCTCCCTTGACTTGTTGCTTCAGACTTTGATCAGTCAATAAGAAACCATGACCGATGAAAATCAAAGGGAGCAGAGTACCTCCTGACTGTCCTGACAAAATTGTAGTCAATTACCAACTGTTATCCCCCAATAGGACGAATGCGACTACCTTAATGTGGAGGAAGGGAAGGGAGGGTGGGGGGGGGGGGGGGGGGGCTGAACTGTTCTCGCAAAAATCTCACCATTAATGAACCTCAAGAGCTCAAGCTTGGAACGTAAAAGAAACCAACAAAAAAAACTACTACTGGAAACCTTTACACTGCAGTCAAGATACACACCTAACTGTAAACCTTTACAACTGTCAGTCACAGTATACACCCTACTAATGGTAAACCCTTTACAACCGTCAGTCACAGTATACACCCTACTACTGTAAACCTTTACACTGTCAGTCACAGTATACACCCTACTACTGGTAAACTTTACACTGTCAGTCACAGCATACACACCTACTACTGTAAACCTTTACACTGTCGTCACAGTATACACCCTAACACAGGTAAACCTTTACAACTGTCAGTCACAGCATACACCCTACTACTGGTAAACTTTTATGCTGTCAGTCACAGTATACACCCTACTACTGGTAAATCTTTACACTGTCAGTCACAGTATACACCCTACTTCAGGTAAACCTTTACACTGTCAGTCACAGTATACACCCTACTACAGGTAAACCTTTACACTGTCAGTCACAGTATACACCCTACTACTGGTAAACCTTTACACTGTCAGTCACAGTATACACCCTACTACTGGTAAACTTTTACACTGTCAGTCACAGCATACACCCTACTACTGGTAAACCTTTACACTGTCAGTCACAGTATACACCCTACTACTGGTAAACTTTTACACTGTCAGTCACAGCATACACCCTACTACTGGTAAACCTTTACACTGTCAGTCACAGTATACACCCTACTACAGGTAAACCTTTACACTGTCAGTCACAGCATACACCCTACTACTGGTAAACTTTTATGCTGTCAGTCACAGTATACACCCTACTACTGGTAAATCTTTACACTGTCAGTCACAGTATACACCCTACTTCAGGTAAACCTTTACACTGTCAGTCACAGTATACACCCTACTACAGGTAAACCTTTACACTGTCAGTCACAGTATACACCCTAAAGGGAAAAGGTAAAGGAGTCCCATAACCTATAAGGTAGTAGGGGAGCGAGGCGTCAGAGACCTCACTTCTCTAGGGCCAGCATATTGAGGGCGGCGCCCATCTCCTCTCCCTCGCTGCTTTACCTTCCCTGACCCTAAAGAGGACAGGTACCCATTTACAGCTGGGTGAACTGGGGGAACTGTACTGAAGCCAAGGCGCGCAAACGGTCACCCATCCAACTGGTAACCACGCTCGACGCTGCTTAACTTGGCTGGGGGAAAGCGAGTGCTCGACCACTGAGCTATCCCGTCCCGTATACACCCTACTTCAGGTAAACCTTTACACTGTCAGTCACAGTATACACCCTACTACTGGTAAACCTTTACACTGTCAGTCACAGTATACACCCTACTACTGGTAAACCTTTACACTGTGTGTCACAGTGTACAACCTACTACAGGTAAACCTTTACACTGTCAGTCACAGTATACACCCTACTACAGGTAAACCTTTACACTGTCAGTCACAGTATACACCCTACTATTGGTAAACCTTTACACCGTGTGTCACAGTGTACAACCTACTACAGGTAAACCTTTACACTGTCAGTCACAGTATAGTATGTTCTTTCGAGCCAGAAGGCCCATAGAGCCAGATACTTCCCCAGCAGAGCTGGTACCCACTTGTACACCTGGGTGGAGTGAGGAAAATAGGAGTAAAGTGTCTTTCCCAAGGACACAACACCGAGCCGAGCGGGGATCGAACCCGCGACCTCTGGATCACGAGTTAACTGCCTAAACCACTCGACCACGGTGCCTCCATAGTCACAGTATACAGCCTACTTTTGAATCTGTAAAAACTATTAATTGTAACTGGCTGCATGTGAAAAGACTAGGATGAATGAAACCGCTTTGATTTGTTGTTGCTTTTTTGCAAGATATAGCGCTGTATAAATTCCAAATATCATTATTATTATTAACATTACTTCTGGTAAACCTTTACTCTGTGTGACGTCACAGTGTCAGTTCAAACTGAAACGTCTCTGAAGGCAGAATGCAGCTGTCCCCCTGTGGGGGATCTGTCAGTATAAACAGCATCCCCACCTTCCGGAAATTCTATCTTCCCTCTTTTCTATCCCTCTCTTCCTTTCTGCCTCGTTCCTTTTTCTTCCTGTCACATCCTCCTCATCTTCTATTGTCTGCCTTCTTGGTCCATTCTCCTGCCCTTTTTTTGTGGTTTTTTGTTTTGGGTCCCAGAAAGACTTAAAAGGATCATAACAATTCTCTCCCACGCTGAAGTTGGGTGTGCTGGGCCCTCATTTGTCAGGCGCCTGACGGCAGCGCGACGCATTTTCGCAATTAGTTGCTGTCTGAGCGTTTGACAAGGGCGAAGAAGAAACTGGTTTCCTGGGGTGAAGGTCACTGACATAGCTTGCTACGGAGAGAAAATACACGGAGCAAGTGAAAAATAGCTGTGTGGGGGGTGTTATGCGATTATGTGGGTGAGATGCGATTTTTGTGTGCACGCATCATTCATTCAGGCAGTGAAATGCGGCTGCGCTGGACTATCACAATGTGTTATGTGGAGGTAATGTGCTGTGTGATATTTTAACAACAACAATAATCATCACAAATTTATTTATATCTCTATTTCAGCTTAGCGTGTGTGTGTGTGTATGTGTTGTGTGTGTGTGTGTGTGTGTGTGTGTGTGTGTGTGTGTGTGTGTGTGTGTGTAGTGTGTGTGGTGTGTGTGTGTGTGTGTATATGCGTGCATGCATGTGCATGTGCGTGTTGTAAACGCTTGTAAATGTGTGAAATTACATGCTCATGACCACACATACACCACATGCACGCAAACATACACATGTTTACACAAGAGCAGGGTGTATGAATGAGTACATGTATCACTGAGCATGTCCTCTGCACTTTAAAAAAAACCCGTAACAAACTAAACCAATGATACTTCACTAACAACATCTGGATGTGGCATGACCATAAACAATTACAACTTCTTTTTAAAAACCACATACATTACACCCATAGCACACCCACAGAAACTTAGAGAGAGAGAGAGAGAGAGAGAGAGAGAGAGAGAGAGAGAGAGAGAGAAGAGAGAGAGGGGGGGGATGCTAATAGATCACGAGAAGAAATATGGTAAAAAGAGAGGGGGGGGGGGGGGGGATGCCTAAATTCTAGATTCCCAACGCAACAATGCAACCTAACCCTTCAACATGGTAACAACAAACAAATAATAAAACAACCAAAAACCAAACCCAACAAATTTTCTTTACAACAGCCACAAGCGCCATCAATTTTCCCCTCAAAACAAACAACAGCACACAATATCTTGATCAACAGTTTCACAACATCTTCATCATCATTTTATATGACATTCATGAAAATAATAATAATTTCAACCATTCTATGCTACTCAGCCAAAGAATTCACAGAATTCTTTCTTTTTCTTTTTTTCTTTCTTTAAAAAAACAAAAACGCAACAAGGCTTGTTCTGTGTGAGTGTGTGCGTGTGTGTGTTGTACTGTGCTGTACTGTACAGTATTGTACAATATGTACTATTTTATACAACACTATATTATCATTTCATACTGTATTGTATGAAACACATCCTTCTTATCCCCACATATTTCTCCATGTCAAAATCAAGATGCTGGGTGGGAGGAAGGGGGAGACAACTTCACCACCCCTTCCCTCCCCAAATGTCACTTTGTTACTCTACATACGTCAAGTTTTCAATATTTAAAACGATTCTCTCGTCGCTGTCGGCTCTTTAACATGCTGTAAAGGCATGTCTCTCACACACACACACATGCACACCTCTCTTTGCCATGTCCCCAAGTCCCAATGTTACCAACAATATCAACAAACGTGGCACATTTGTACAGCAGATTTTCAACGACCAAAAAACCAAAAACTTTAAAAAAGGCAGCCTCCTAAATATTCCACGTACTGTTTCTGCTCTAAAGCACCTTTTTTTTAAAATTAAAAAAACCACTTCCAGCTCCAGGAGTAATACACATGTATGTATTTTATCCAGCAGGCATTTATCTAAAATAAATTTTTTGGCTTAAACAAGTGCAGAAATGTACATTAAGTTTTCACACAAATGACTGTGACTGGATTTGTGTGTGCGTGTGTGTGCTAAAGACATGAGAAGCCCATTTTCTAGAAAAAAGGGAAAAGAAAAGAAATCCTAGTGAAATAAAGAAGGGGGGGAGGGGGGGAGAGAAGGAAGGAAAGAAAACATTTCAGATATATATATATATATATGTGAATCAGAACGGAAAGTCTTACAAAACAAAGAATGATACGACACACACACCAGCAAAAATCACACACGCATACACACACCACTCTTCAGAACTAAAATTTTTAAAATTTTTTATAAAGAGCCAACACACACACACACACACACACACAAGACAGCACAACGTTTTGGTTTTTTTTTCTTAAACCCACATTCAACAATTTTGAACTTTTTTTTTTTTTTTTTTTTTTATAGAAAGAAAAGCATCCTTTGAGGTAGTTCAGATACCCAAGGCAAGAAGCAACCAACCACAAAAAAAAAAAGGCAAGCAAACGAATCATCTTTTTGTACAAACCCCCCCCCAAAACCCCCCCCCCCCCACATTCACACACACACACACACAAACTTCACGTACGCAATGTTAAGGAAATGCCGCGCGCAGCCAAACCAACCCACGCACCATCACCAGGCCAGCGATGGGAAACGGTCGTGCAGTTAAAAAAGGACGACTGACGGACACACACACACACACACACAAAGAAAGAGGTAGTCGCTCCCTCCCTGACTTGGTTTTTACTTCAACAAAGGCGATGACGCGGTGTGGAGATTTTGATGCGCTCTTACATTAAGTCGTACATTTCATTCACGGGCAGACAAGAGGTTATACAGCTTGTGAGAACGGATATGACGACATTGAAACAAAACAACTGCATGCACATGAGGAATGGATGCACACACACACACAACAACCAAAACCACCCTCCCCCCCCCCCTTCCCAAAACGCACGAGTGTTTATTCCATTATCCTCGAAACTAAAGAAGGAAAGAAGGAAATAAAATCAAAAAGTCCCCTCCCAAAATGTTCCAATTTCGTTTAGCCCACAACAGTTTGATTTTATTTTTTTAACCTCTCTTCCACAAAAGTAAAGTATGTTCTTTCGAGGCAGAAGGCCCATAGAGCCGGAGCTTATCCCGGTTTCTGTAGCGTTAAGCGAACTGATGGTTTTTCACCACCCCTGTGACAGGACGCTAGTCTGTCGCCAGATACTTCCCCAGCAGAGCTGGTACCCACTTGTACACCTGGGTGGAGTGAGGAAAATAGGAGTAAAGTGTCTTTCCCAAGGACACAACACCGAGCCGAGCGGGGATCGAACCCGCGACCTCTGGATCACGAGTTGACCGCCTAAACCACTCGACCACGGTTCCTCCTCTCTTCCACAAACTGAGGTTTTAAAGTTTCAGCCACTCGAAGGGTGGGAAAGGGAGATCACAGAGACAACTGGGGAGAGTTATCTTCTCTTTACTGTAACTTCATGATCTGACTTTACTGTATCTTCACGATCTGACTTTACTGTATCTTCACTATCTTACTTTTGTCCACAATGTATATATAACATATATATATATGTGGCCTTTTTTTTTTTTAACCCATCATTAAGGTAGCCGCATTCTGACTTCAGAGAGTGAAAAATATATAGCGTCTGTGTTCATGAATGACTGACTGAAAAGATTGTGGACGCAGTGATCGTCATGCCTCAAGAGAAAGTCAGTCTGTACCCAACATTAGCATCTTCATCAACTAGGCCTTTCCACTTGGGTGAGTTATCTTTTCCTTTGACTGAAATCCCCCCTCCCCTTCCCCCTTTCACTGCGTATGTGTGATATATGCAAAATATGTAATTAAAAAAACAACCCTAAAACAAAAAACCAACAATAACCGCCCCCCCCCCTCTCCCCCAGTTTACTGACGCAACATACCCCATCCCACTGCAATCTAGACTACCCCAAACTACACCCAGCCTCCCCACCCACATTCCTACTTTTTCTCGCTACACTCCAGAATGGTACATCAAAAAAGAACCCA
The DNA here is from genome assembly GCA_028751875.1 of Rapana venosa. Classification (NCBI taxonomy): domain Eukaryota; kingdom Metazoa; phylum Mollusca; class Gastropoda; order Neogastropoda; family Muricidae; genus Rapana; species Rapana venosa. The sequence goes on along the minus strand of CM054165.1, from coordinate 27,768,064 downwards.
CACACACACAAAACTGACCCAAAGCCAACAACCACATAATACTAACAATAATAGTAATAATAATAACTATCAACAACCTGAAACACTAGCTAACACCATCCAAGATAGGATGGTTAAGACGTTCGCCTGCCAACAAGTAAACCGTGAGGTTCTGGGTTCGATTCCCAGCCTCACCCTTTCTTCCCAGTTTGACCACAAAAAAATCAAACTGAATGTCAAAGTCTTTCGGATGAGACTATAAACCGAGGCCCCGTGTGCGAACGCATGCAGAACACCTTGCGCACACGTTAAATCCTGTTCCGCTTTTCGTGAGAGTAGGCCATTGTGTGCCGGTGGGGAACAGATGACAAAATTTACACAACCGCATACACACGGGGACTGGATGTAAAAAAGCACATGAGTGCTTATTCCATTATCCTCGATATAAAAGAATAAATAAATAAATTTTTTAAATTCTTTTTGAAAAGACCTCCTCCACCTGGACTTTCACAACAATTCTTTACTTTCTCCTTCGGTTTCCCAGAGGACTGGAAGGTCCTGCGCAAGTTAGCTCAGAACAGGCACCACCGAACACCACCACAGTGACCCAGCAGCAGTGCAGGGCCCCTCTGGCTGGTGGCCCTACAGCGGTCTGACACTGATGGGCTCCCATGTGGACTTCCGACCCTGAGGATGCGACGTGATACATCTGGGTATGGCTGGGGCGGAGAGATTGAGATGAACGGCGTGGGAACAGCAGGACAGGAGTGACACAGAAGATGAAGCAGCACCAACCAAAAGATAACAAAAACAACAACCTTCACTTTCTCAGTAAAATACTCCCCCCCCCCCCCCACACACAACATTCAGCACAATGGGAAGAGGGTGACAGTTGATACTCATAGTGAATTTCAAATAAAATTGCATTTAAAGAAAAAAAAAGCTTTATCTAAAAAAACCCAAAAACAACCAACCTCCTCCCAACTTTAATTAACGGAGTTCTACAACAGAATAGCTGACAATTGGCACATTTCAAGAATGTTGTACGCAGTAAAATAAATCCCCCTCCCTCCGCCAACCCCAACAAAATAACAAGTATTTAAAAAAAAGAAGAAAAAAAAATTCACAGAAAGAAAATGATCTTATTCTATAACACAATGCAATCCAATCCAGCCTATACACAACGATTTCTCTTTCAGCCCCACCCACAACCACAGGGGCCATCATTCATCAGGGCTGTCCCCAAAACTAAAAGCCACTTTCACAGCAACAGAAAAATGATCATTTTATATTATAGTATATACTTTTTTTTTAAAAAATGCATAACAAACCCCCCACCCCACCCCCTCTGGAAAAACCAACCCAACAAACAAAAGGATTCACTGCAATACAAAAATGACAACACACACAGTCGCACACCCACACACACCCACAGTCGCACACCCACACATGCACACAGATGCGCACACACATGCTCACAGATGCACACACACAGACACACACACACACACAGTCGCACCTACACACAGACACACACAAGTCACACACACACACTGACATACAACAAAAAAAGATATCAATACTAGATCATTGCAACAACAAAATATAAAATTTTTAAAAAAATAAACCCACCCCCTTCTCCATCCCCTTCACAGACATAGGCATGTAGACATAAGCAGGATGATCATCCATTGCTAGAAAAATGCATGAAATTTCTTTTTAAAGCAACACCCCCCCCCCCCCCCCCCACCCCCTCAAATTACATCAACAGGAGAATCATACATTGCAACAACAAAAAGCATTTAAAAACAGAAAAAAGGTCTTGCATTATACACATATGCATATGTGTGTGCGTGTGCACATACACACACACACTCTCTCCACTCTTTTAGAACAAGAGGATGATGATCGATACAAACATTGCAAGACAAATGCATTTTAAACAGACTTAAATCACGCACACACACACACACACCTACACATTACATACTCACTCACGCACATGCACAAAATATACTCTCTCTCTTTCTTTCTTTTACAGCAACAAAAGAAGATGATAATTAACACAACACAAAGACAAACGCATTAAAAAAACAACAACAAAGACAACACATACACACACACCTTACTCTCTCTGCTGACTCGCTCTCTCTTACACTAGCAAGAAGATACTTCTTTAGTAACTCTCTCTCCTCCCTCTCTCTCTCTCTCCCTCCCCAACAACAACAAAAAATGATAACACATCGACAGAAAATGCATTATAATAATAATAATAATATATACGTATAAAAAATGTATATAAAAACAAAACAAAGACGACACGCGACGACGCTGAAATGCAAGGGGCACAATGCAGAACAGACAGAACACCCTGAGACAATGACCGAGACAAGTCGGGGTCAGTCACTCCCTGAGCCGTCTTCATGGTTGCTTTTTGTTTTTCTTCCGTTGTTCGTTCGCTCGTTTCTTTCCTCCCCACATTGGTTCAGTGGCTGCACTCTCTCTCAACCACCCCCCCCCCCCCTCCCTTCACCCCTCCTTCCCTCCTCCCGAAAACCTGAGGTGCTAAAAAAAACCGCATCTAAATGCCAAAATTGACTTCAACTCCAGTGTGAAGTAAAAGTTAAGCAGATGATTAACAGTTGAAGACTAAAAAAGGAAAAAACCCCAAAACAAAAAGAAAAGTAAAAAGTTTGTAGTACAACATATGGTAATTCTCATAAACATTGAAAAGTAAGTGATATGAAAGTATGCACCCCCACCCCCAAAAAGTGTCCTGTGATATGAAAGTATGCACCCCCCTCCCCCCCAAATTTTTTTCCTGAAGTCGGAATGCTGCTACCTTAATGGCAGCCCCAGTCGCATACGCAAAAATCTCACTATTGGTTAACCTCAGAGCTCTAGCCAAAGAACAGAACCAAACAAAACAACACTCTTAAATGTTGACTGGAAAACAGAAACAGTGTCATCCCTTATCCATAACTGTGACCCTCCACCCCAAAATGAGTCGCTCTGCACCTGACCCACTTTTCCACTAGGAGCCATTTTAGGCTGGTGGGGGGGTCAGGTTGTCGATTTTGAGATTTCGATGGATTATAAAACTATAACCATTCTTCTATCTTGTACTGAAGTATCAAGGCGTAATTGTGTTTCCTTTTGCTTTTAAAAACGCGTTTATAAACATCCAAGCCCTCATTCTGACCACCTCTTACAATGCGAAGTTTGTCAATTTCTCATTTTGTCATTTTCTGCCGTCTACCATTTCAATTTGTAATAACTTTTCATAGAAGTGTCGGATTTTCAATCTGTTTTCTGTATTGAATAGCCTTCAGATTTTCAATCTGTTTTCTATATTGAATAGGCTCGCTTTTTAAAAAAAAATTGCAGATTAATGACATGTCAATAACTAAAAACTGACCTCAGGTACTGTGCGAGTGACTCACTATGTGGTGGGGCGTCACAACTGTGAAGTTGAAGCAAGTAACTGACAAAAACGTTCTTTCTGTCAAACGTTTCGTCTGCTTGAATACATTCTGTAATAACTACAAAGTAAAAAAAACACAAAAACCAACAACAACAAAACAAACAACTCTTCCCCTCCCCCCACCTCCCTCTTCTTCTTCTCAACTTTGTTAAGATTGACTCTTTAGAAAAGCGATTCAGTCAGTCAGTCACTCTGAAAGCCTGGAAGATCTTGGAATAACAGTCATTACTTTCAGGACTGGTAACTGCTTCAGGCCAATGGTCCTACTTGGGGCTTTTCTCACCAGCGCGTTTGTTCAGTAACAGGAGGGGGAGGGGGAAGAAGGACATGATTTCAACATGGATTCTGGCATGATGATGAAGAAATAACAACAAAACACGCCACACAGGACATTCAATCGCAATAGTCAAGACAGGATTTAAAACAACAAACAAACAAAAAAAGAATTGAAAACAATGTACAGCCGCCATGTTAGCGACAGGTGTCTTCAAAGAAGAGACAAGAGAGATGATCCATGATCTCTGAATGAACTACCAACAATTCATGTACACACAGATTCTGTTTTAAAAGTAAACAATATAGAATTTCCATAGCAAGATACTCATCCATTTTTACCCCAACCACCAAGAAAAAAGAAAGAGTACATGGTGATAGACATATGATGACAATTCATCTCTCACCTACACATCATCTTCACCGTCACCTATCCTGTACTCCTGTAGACTGTGGGGGCACCACTGAAGATTTTGGAACCAGCTTCCTCCACTGCCTGTGTTCCTCTGCTCTCCATAGCAAATTGTTCCACTCAAGGCCAGTCCACTCTCTGATGTTGTCTTCCCATCGTTTTCTCTGTCTGCCTCTTCTTTGTCTCCCTCCTTGTACTGTTCCCTGTAGAACATTCTTGGCCAGTCCAGATGTTCGTGTGACGTGCATGTACCACTTTCTCTCTCTCTCTTTCTCTCTTAGTCCTTATAGCTCCTAGCGGAGCATAGGGCCTCAACAGCGTCCCTCCACCTTCTCCTGTCTCTGGCAAGGGTCTTGGCCTCTTCCCATGTCAGGCTGGAGTCTCTCAGCTCACTGTGCAGGCTTCTCCTCCAGGTCTGTTTGGGGCACCCTCTCTTCCTTTTCCCCTGCGGGTTCCACTCGAGCGCTTGTCTGGTGATGTTGCAAGGCTCCTTCTGTATGGTGTGGCCGACCCAACGCCACTTTCGCTGCCTTACTTGGACTTCCATAGGCTGTTGGTTCGCCCTCATCCACAGGTCGGTACTTGGCACTCTGTCGAACCATCTGAGATGAAGGATCTGCCAGAGACATCCATTGATGAAGGTCTGGATCTTGGAGGAGCTGGTGTTGATGACCCGCCAAGTTTCTGACTGGTAGAGAAGCACAGACTTCACGTTGGAGTTGAAGATCCTGAGCTTATGTACCACTTTAGTTTGCGCTATTTCAATGAAATCAGGAGCTCTTCATATGGTCCAATGGCGTTTTTAATCCTGGTTTTCGCTTCCTCATTGCTGATTAGTGATGTGATCTCTGTGTGAGATACCAAAGAGTTTGCAAAAATCTTAAAACTGACTGACCATAAAAATGTACTATAATAAGTGACCTGTAATGATGCTTTAGTTCCCATTTAGTCATGTACACAAACAGTCATTAGTTTTACACACACACATCGTATGTATACGAAAGTGTTGGTCATAACAACAAGGTTTAGCTTCCACCAACAATACCGTACTTTTTTCCCCCATACTGTTAAAAAAAAACAACCACCCCAAAATACTGGATATTTTATCGTAATATAACAAAGATTGGCGTCAACTTTTAAAACATGTATCACACTGGTGGTGACATTTTACATAAACACCAGAAAAGATATTTCATTCTTGTTTTTACACACCAATACTGTGAATAAATGCCAACAATAACAGGGTATGTTTTCTTTTGTTCTTCTCTGGAACACAGTTTACAAGTAATCAACTGATCAATATGTCTCAACTGCAGTAACATCTAGGATTACGTACAGTAGATAACTGTCTAAAAAAATAAATGTTTGGTTTTAAATCTACACTCTGCATTCTCAATTCTCAGGACTACACCTTAAACAGACAGGCAGGAGGGGGTGGGTGGTGGGGTGGGGAGGGGTGAGTTGATTTCATTCACATATTCTATTTTACAAACTTGACTTCAGAAGTGGCGATAGATAGATGAGCATTTTTTAAACTGTAGGAATCAGGAAGACACCGACCGAAAATGTCTACTATCTCTTTGCTGTTTTAAAAACAGCCATAGTCCAAAAAACACAACAACAACAAAAAGTGTTAGTCGCATTGTTGTGTGATCCCGAGAGGTGACCACACTCAACGCCGCTTACGGCATAGCCTAGTGGTTAGAACATTGCGCTCGCAATCTGACGACCCGGGTTCCATTCCCGTTCAAGGGGGATATTTTCCCCTGGAGTTAACATCAGTGCCGACTCCACTCTCCCCAAAAGTCCTTCGGATGAGACTATAAACCGAGGCCCCGTGTGCAAACGCATGCAGAACATCTTGCGCACACGTTAAATCCTGTTCCGCTTTTCTTAAGAGTAGGCCATTGTGTGCCGGTGGGAACAGATGACAGAATTGACAAAACCGCATACACACGGGGACTGGATGTAAAAATGCACACGAGTGCTTATTCCATTATCCTCGATATAAAAGAATGATTAATTAAAAAAATTAACTGGGAGCTCTGGGAGCTGGAGTGCTCTGACCACCGAGCTATCCCATCCCCATTAATATGATATATATTATCACTGTATGTTAATATATTGTTGCTATAACAGCATATGGAGGCGGGGATAGTGGGTTGGGGGTGGGGTGGGGGTGGGTAAACAAACATATTACAGCAGTTGCTTCCCCTGGTAAAACGTGACATGATGTACAGATAATTTTTTTTATTCACTTTTCTTTTTTTAAACTAAGCAAAGGAAGACAAAAGGTCAAGACATGGATCAGGCTAATTCAGCACACACACACACACACACACACACACACACACAGGCACACACACACACATGTGTGCAAGTTTCTACCTGCCAGTATTTCTCTTTTTTCCTTTTTCTTTTTCCTTTTTTTAGCAAGCCAAGGACAAACACAAACCAACAAGTCTCACAGTTCTTCTATGCTGAACTGACTTACAGTATCTCAAGCTAATGTTTATTTTAAACAAAGAAAAAAAAAGGCTGATGTTTGTTGACTTAAAGTATTCAATGCTAGTGTTTAGCAACTTAAAGCATTCAATGCTAATGTTTACCAACTTAAACCATTTAATGCTAATGTTTACTGATTTAAAAGCATTCAATGCTAATGTTTACCGACTTAAGTGTTCAATACTAATGTATTCTGACTAAAAGCACTTAATGCTAATGTTTACTGACTTAAAAGTATTTAATGCTAATGTTTACTGACTTTTAAGTATTTAACGCTAATATTTACCAACTTAAAGCATGCAATGCTAATGTTTATGACGTGTTTACTGGCTTAAAGCATGTAATGCTAATGTTTACTGACTTACAGTGTGTAATGCAAATGTTTACCTTCTTAAAGTATTTAATGCTAATGTTTACTGACTTAAACACAAAGTAACAGCTGCTTATTAAACTAGTCATAGACACAAACTCGAGTCGCAGAATTTCTAGAAAAACAATGGAAAAAAAAAATCAAATTATACATGGATACCCTCCACCCCCACCCCCCAAATTAAAAAAAAATATTTTCATCAAAATGTTATACTCATAAACCAAAACTGACACCTCCCTTCCCGCCTCCCACAAAATCAAAAATTGTTTCTCTACAGATACAAAACATTGATGTCTTGACATGAAAAATTTCAAATTTTCTACCCCTGTATTCAATTTTAATGCACTGTCATGTGGAGACATTTTTCTTTCTTTTTTGTGTGTGTGTTTTTTAAAGTAGAAATTTCATATCTAATGGTGACGGTTAACCTGTCAACATAATTATTATATGCAGGTCATTTCTTAAAGATAGTATTTTGATAAACTGGGTAAACTGCACATTATAATGCACACACACACACACATGCACGCACACACACACATGCAAAGCATGGCAAACACAAAAACATGATGTACAAACTCTGCCCCCCAACCCCCTCCCCCCCACCCTGCCAATCACACTACATTTCTAAACATTTGTCAAATACTAGCACCCTATCCACTCACACACACACATCATTATACACACACACACACATAAAACTCCATACATAATGTTACTCCCACACCGTTTTACAACATATAGTCAATTCAAAATCTGAAGACACTACAGGACTACACATGCACATTCACACTTGAGAACTGCAGTGCTAACAGAATCGCTCTTTGTTGTCATCCAATCTAAAAAAAATTTAAAAATTAAAAGGAAGGGGGAGGGGGAAGGGCAGAAGGAGGAGAGAGAGGGAGGGAGGATAAAAACTTAACAACAAGCACAAGGCGAAACAAGACACATACTTCTTTTTTTTTAAAATTCATTCTTCGACACTTAAAACGCTACATGCCAAAGTTACAAGTTCTACCTATTCTAAGCGTTATCATTACAATCATATTCAAAAACTTACATAACAACTGCTATATATATATATATATCAGTAACCATAACGAGAGGCAAGAAAGGTGGACTATAGGTATAAAATGACAAAGAATCACTCGACCCAAAAAAAGAAGAATTCAAACCCTGACGTCATTTCGTATTGAAATCGTAATCCCAGAAAAACGTCGATTCGAAGCTCAAAAGGTACAGCTCAAAAAGTGTTAAACCTAGCATTCAAACAGAAGGCATACACGTTACAAAATCAACAAAAGGCATTGAATAATAACAAAATTGTCACCTGAAATTTTCGGAGAAAAATGGGGAGAATGATGACGGTTGAATCGATGGAAATGCTGCAGTAATGAAACGAAGCACGGAATCATATTTCATTTCAATAACAACTATAACATTCCCCAACATGCTCCACCGCCCCCCCCCCCCCCCCAAAAAAAAAGTTTGTTTTTTTCAAAAGTGTACTATTTTACCATGATTACAAAAAAAACACAACCCCACTAATGAAATCATATATCTGATTAAAAGTACATCAAATAAATCGTTAACAAAAATGTTTCCATTATTAATCTATTTCAAAGAAATCACGAAGCACTACTTTATTCCTACTTCTGGTTAAAAAGAAACCAAAGATGACACTGAAACATAAAGTTTTATCAGATTCCAACCCCCCCCCCCCCCCCCCCCACACACACACAAGACCTCGGCCAGAGCTCCAAGGTTCAGCAAAGGTGAGAAATTTGCATAGATGTATGCAACAGTTTTTTGCGCACCGTTAAGGCAGCGCATTCCAACTTTGGAGACAATGTCAGATTATTCTCGTTTCTTTTCTGTTTCATTCTGCAGTGATGTCCAAACTAAATGGTTCACCTTTCTTCTTCTTCTTCCTTTTTTTGTCATGTTTCTCCCAAGGGAGGTTTGACATTGATGAGCCTTCTTCTCCATCTCTCTCTGTGTTTTGAGCTTCCTCCTTATTTATGCCTCTTTCTCTAAGATCAACTGCAATACAGGCAGTCTTCCCTTTGGTCTCTTTCCATCCACTACGAAGTTCATTGCTCTTTTTATGATGTGGTGGTCTGCTTTCCATGCCCAAACCAGCGCAGTCTATTGGTACTAGCTACAGACTTCAGATCATCAACCTTGATCAGATCAATGACCTTTCAGTGCAAGAAATCTGTTTTTGCTGACTTTTTTTTTAATAGTAAGGCAGACAAGGGGACGGGATAGCTCAGTGGTCAGAGCACTCGCTCTCCCCAAGCTAAAGTTAAGCAGCGTTGAGCGTGGTTACCACTTGGATGGGTAACCATTCGTGCACCTTGGCTTTAGTACGGTCCCCCACTTCACTCAGCTGTCAATGGGTACCTGCCCTCTTTAGGGTCAGGGAAGGTAAAGTAGTGAGGGAGAGGAGATGGGCACTGCCCTCAATATGCTGGTGGCCCCTGGAGAAGCTGAGGTCTCCGACGCCTCGCTCCCCACCAACTGCAGAGGTTATGGAACACCTATCTAGACACACATGTATGTAAAACTGGCCAAAAGTATGTGTGGGTTTTTTCAGTAAAAAAAAAGTTTTTTTTATGGAAACATGGAGATTTTCCTGTGTAAATTTCCGTAAAGAACTTGGGGTGTAGAACAGGTCTGTATAACAGGTTTGTGGTATTACAGATTTTTAAAAAGTCTGGAACTGGAAGTTTGAAACATTTGGTTTTATATTAAGTGGCCACATTTGATTCTTTCTAGGGCAACAGTACATAAAAATGAGTCATTTACGGAATTTTAGGCATTACAAGTGATGCCCTTTCAATATGGTACAACTTGTAACAGGAGAGCTCTTGTAAACAACATTGATCAGTTTTGGAGAAGGCTCATCAATGTCAAACCTCCCCTGGGAGAAACATGACAAAAAAGGAAGAAGAAGAAGAAGAAGATGCCCACAGGAGCCATGTTTAGACACCACCCCTGACGTCGGAATGCAGCTACCTAAATGGTGGGGAACAGAAAATGGTCGCATGTGAACGCAAAACCTCACCATCTGGCGACCCTCAAAGCTCTAGCCGAGAAACGCCAGAAGAAAAAAACGAGAATAGAAAATAAAATACTTCTAAACGAAATACCACCCCCTTAACCACAACACAAAACATCACCCAAACCTTATACACAAAACACCGCCCAAAGCGCTTTACAGTCAAAAAGCTGTCTACTGTCATGCCACTTTATACATGAAAATTAAAGGGTTTTTTTAAAAACCCTCCAACAAACCTGGAATCTCCCCCTACCCCTCCACCCCTCGTTCATGACAATGTAGCACACACACACACATTCCCATCGTGTCAAACAGTTCAAAACGATGGAATTGATCACGGAGTTCACGACACGACAAACAATCATGTCGCACTGTTTCCGCAGAAAACTGGAATCACCAACCGCCCTCCCTAAAAAATAAAGTAATAAAATTTCCAAACAATCACATCTCACTGTCCCACAGAAAGCTGGAATCATCGCTAGTCGTTCTGATCATGTGGACGACAACCACATCCACATCGTGTGTGTGTGGGGGAACAACCACATTTGCACAAAATGTGGGGGAACATCCACATCATGTGGTGAATTAACCACATCACTGACCTGATCCGTGGGTGAACTACCACATCACGCAGAGAACCACCACATCCACATCAGGCGGTTACAGAACCCCCACATCACTGACCTGATCGTGCGGTGAACTACCACATCACGCAGAGAACCACCACACCCACATCGTGTGTGTGTGTGTGGAACAACCACATCCGCACAATGTGAGGGAACGGCCACATCATGTGGTAAAATTAACCACATCACGCAGAGAACCACCACATCCACATCGTGTGTGTGTGTGTGTGTGGAACAACCACATCCGCACAATGTGGGGGGAACCACATCATGTGGTAAATTAACCACATCACGCAAGGAACCACCACATCCACATCAGGCGGTTACCAAACCCCCCACATCACTGTGCTGATCGTGCGGCGAAGAACCGCCGCATGTTTCTCCAGACACTCGTCGCCACAACCGCGCGCGCGCGCTGCACACTTTCTCATCACACTCCCTCCCTCCCTCCCTCCTCGCTGGCTGCCTAGAACAAGGTTTGGTGCCAGGCTGGTGGCGTGATCTGCACTGCGCGTGGCGCGCTGTGTGAATGTCGTCAGTCCCTGAACATGCATGTCTGTATCCTCCATAGACACGCATACACATGGCAATGCCAGTAATCTGTGTTTAGACACACACACACGCAAGCGCGCACACACACACCAATACAAAGTAATCTGTACACATATGTCTGTAGCAATAGGAGTGATCTGTGAATTTACACACACACACACTTGAAACAAGACGAGAGATACACATGTGCATACACCACACATCTGTAACAACATATGAGTGATCCATACACGGACACACATTTGTAGTGTTGCTCTCTCACACACACACGCACGCATGCGCACGCACACACACAAACTTGTAACGCTACAAGTGATCTGTACGCACAATCTGTAGCAAAATGAGAGGTCCGTGCGATGACCACACATTGGAAACAACTCCAGTGATCTGTACAACACACACACCACACATCTGCAGTTCTCTAGGCGTGATCTGTACAAACACACTCACACACACACACTCGTAGCAACATGAGTGACTTTTTCCTTTAGATTTCAAGCTTTGCAGTGTTTCCCACGCTGTATTTGCTACCTCGATTCCTCAAGTTTTTCCCCGACCTACCAGTCACATTTTCATGCTGGCACGGACGAATAACCACAAAAATCCGCTACAAACACTACTCTCTTCCTCCACCCCCAAAACACAGAGACTACTTCTTCACACACACGTACACACACCTTCATGTTTCCTTTCCGCATTCTACAGAACCCCAACTGGTTTTTTACACAACGAACCCCACAGTCACTTTTCCTTCCCCACACACAGTCACTTTTCCTTCCCCAGTCCCTTTTCCTTCCCCACACAGTCCCTTTTCCTTCCCCACACAGTCCCTTTTCCTTCCCCCACAGTCCCTTTTCCTTCCCCCACACACGACTTACTCCCATCTTTCCTTCCCCACACAGTCCTTTTCCTTCCCCACACAGTCCCTTTTCCTTCCCCCCACACAGTCCTTTTCCTTCCCCACACAGTCCCTTTTCCTTCCCCCACCACAGTCCCTTTTCCTTCCCCACACAGTCACTTTCCTTCCCCACACAGTCCTTTTCCTTCCCCCCACACACAGTCCTTTCTTTCCTCCCCACACATTCCTTCCCACACAGTCCCTTTTCCTTCCCCCACAGTCCCTTTTCCTTCCCAGTCCTTTCCTTCCCCCCCCACACAGTCCCTTTTCCTTCCCCCACACAGTCCTTTTCCTTCCCACCAGTCCTTTCTTTCCCCACAGTCCCTTTTCCTTCCCCCACACACAGTCACTTTTCCTTCCCCACACAGTCACTTTTCCTTCCCCACACAGTCCTTTTCCTTCCCCACACACAGTCCTTTTCCTTCCCCACACACAGTCCACTTTTCCTTCCCCAGTCCCTTTTCCTTCCCCACACAGTCCCTTTTCCTTCCCCACACAGTCCCTTTTCCTTCCCCACACAGTCCCTTTTCCTTCACTTTTCCTTCCCCACACAGTCCCTTTTTTCACTTTCCTTCCCCACACGTCCCTTTTCCTTCCCCCACAGTCCCTTTTCCTTCCCCACTTTTCCTTCCCCACACACTTTCTCCCCACACAGTCCCTTTTCCTTCCCCACTTTTCCTTCCCCACACAGTCCCTTTTCCTTCCCCACACACAGTCCCTTTTCCTTCCCCCACCCACCACACAGTCACTTTTCCTTCATAAACTTCTGGCAGATCTTCTCGTCGTGGAAGTTGACCCACAGCTGCGTGCACATGGCCGAGTTCAAGCTCATGCGCTGCGGCGCCTTGGCGTAGCGGAACCAGTCGTCCAGGTCCGGGTTGAAGGTCCAGATCTCATCCTCCGTGGCCGTGCTGTGCTCGTGGCCCAGGGCCAGGATCTGGCCCTGGAAGTTGGTGTAGTGGCCGATGGAGCGCCCGCTCAGGGTGGAGGTCAGCATGGTCCACTGCCGCGTGGACACCAGGTAGGACTCGATGGGGATCTGCCCGTACAGGGGCACGCCCGTCTTGGGGATACCGCCCAGCACGAAGACCCTGTCCCCTAGCGAGACGGTGTCGTGCAGGCGACGGGCGTAGAGCATGCCCGGCAACACCTGGTAAGTACGGGCGGCCGGGTCGAAGCAGACGAAGCTGTTGGTGGTCTGCCGCTCCTGTCCCGACACCCCGCCAGACAGATAGATCTTGCTGCGCCACCACCGCTACCACCACCATGCACCGTCCCCGCCAGAGAGTGCGTGGGGCTGGGCAGGGGCAGCAACTCCTCCCACACGTTGGTCTTGACGTTGTACACCTCCACCGAGTCCAGGATGGCGAACTGCTCGGTGGAGCCCCCAAAGGCGTACAGGAAGCCCTCGCAGGCCACCAGCGAGAACTCCAGCCGCAGGTGCCGCATGGGCCGCAACTCCTGCCCCACCAGGTGGCGCGGGTCGAAGCGGAAGAGCGAGGACATGAGCGTGCCGCCCCCAAAGTCCACGATGCGGCAGACGTAGGCGAAGTTGGCGAGGGAGGCCACGCGGCAGTCGCGGCTGCCGTTGACGTCGGAGAAGAGGGTGTAGAAGAGCGCGGCGGCGTGGTGGTAGGCGATGACCTGGAAGGGCATGTAGGAGGTGCCGTGGTGCACCATGATGAGGGAGGGCCCCGCGGCGCGCGCCTGGCAGCCCTTGTCCACGCAGGGGTGGCCCTTCTTGCAGTCCCCGTGGTACTGGAAGCCCCGCGCCACCAAGCTGCTGGCCCAGCGCCCCGGGGCAGCGCTGGATGGCTTCCTGCTCCCGCGCCACGCTCAGCTCGTTCTCCGACATCAGGCCGAAGCGGATCTGCTGCAAGCAGCGCGCTGCTTCCGAGGCCAGGCGCGAGGGGTTGGCGTGCAGCCATTTGTTGACGCACATCATCAGCTGGAACTCCGAGGATATGCGCAAGGTGTTCTGGGACAGGTGCCGGCTCAGCGTCTCCCCGTCCATTTTCAGGAAGGCTTGCGACTGAAACCGCGCGAGAAAAAAAAAAAAAAAGCCACGGCCGCTTTCAATTTCCTTTCGGATGAGACTTTATAAACCGAGGAGGCCCCCGTGTGCGAACGCGTGCAGCAGAACATCTTGCGCGCACGTTAGATCCTGTTCCGCTTTTCGGAAGAGTAGGCCATTGTGTGCCGGTGGAAACAAGATGACAAGATTTACAAAACCGTATACACACGGGGACTGGATGTAAAAAAAGCACAGGAGTGCTTATTCCATTATCCTCAATATAAAAGAATAAATAAATAAAATTCCATACTGAATCCCGAAGTCGGAATGTGGCTACCTTGATGGCGGGCCGAAACAGTCAAAATCTCACGGTCGGGAAAACCTCGGAGCTCTAGCCGAGGAACAAAATAATGAATGAATGAATCAGTCAATAAATAAATCAATAAATTAACAGCTATATAAATTCCATACATTATTACTATTATTATTATGATCCAGGCCAAAAGCTGTGCCAGTTAACAGCGTCAGCTGACTGCCGAGGCCTGTAATAAATTAACACGACGCTGTTATGTTTGTAACGTGCTATGCCACCGCAAGCTCTCAACGTAACAACCTGCACTCTCCTTTTCTAAAGAAGAAAAAAAAAATCCTCTGAAGACAGAGCGTGGCTGCCTATGTGGTGAGGTACTGGGAAAGCAGCCCGGATTTCACGGAGAGAAATCTGCCGTGATGTTTAAGTGGTATAAAATAAAATAATAAAAAAATAAGTATATAAAAAACAACCAACTTATACATGTATGAGCACTTTGATTTGTTGCTTTACAAGATTCAGCGCTAATAAATTCCATACATTATTATTATTATTGTATGCAATCTTCTCACTCAATGTGCTTTCAATCTCACAACGGTGATTCCAAGGTGGGGGAATCAGAATCAGAATCAGAATTTTTTTTTTTTTTTTTTTTTGGCTATTTAAAGTCACATGGACTTATTTTAACACAACGAAATAAACTTTTCATCATTCAATACAACGTATTATTCACTGGTCAGCGTGTCTGAAATGATGCGCGAGAAAACATCAAGTTGCATTCTATCTTATTCAAATCTTTTTTTTCATTTTTTTTTTCAAAACAGGTACAAACATAATTAATCGTTTCGGCTTCATGATTATCAGTTACAATAATCTGGCTTAATTTGTCTATACCATTCATATTTGCTTTGACATTAGCATTCAGAGTTATCAATAAGTTTTCTCTTCGTTCTGTGGGGTGAATAATGTTCTGGGTGATAGACCCCCAAGGTAGTCACATTTAGATGCATAAAAGAAAAGTCAAAAAGAAAAAACCAGTTGTTTTACGTTAATGCATTCCAACACAGATCAAATTTCACAACTTTCTAAAATAAAGCATCAGTTGAGTTGATATTAGTAATATTCACCATTAACAATAGCAATATCAACAACAAAAACATCAACAACAATGATGAAGATGAAAATAACCACTAAAACAATAACAACAACAGTAACAACAACAACGATGAAGATGATGATGATGATGATGATGATGACATCTATGACAGGAACAATGATGATTACATGAAGATATGATAACAAGTTAAAAAAAAAATTTTAATTAAAACTTTTCCTTTAAAAAAATGATATGACTACAGTAACAATAACAACAGCAAAAATAAAACAGACATGACGCCCACCAATCCCTGTGACCAGCAGTAACAACACTAATAATGACGATGATAACAACAGCAGCAGCAGCAACACCAGTAACAATAATGATGATGATGACAACAAGCATGATAATGTAATGACAACAGCAACAACAACAACATTTAGGTCGATACAATGTCCACCAAAACCTGTGACCACACACACACAAACACATCCCCCCCCCCCCCCCCCCCCACACCCCCCCCCCCCACCCCCACACACATTCCCCACCCCACCCCCCCCCACACACACACACACAACAACACCCCCCGCCCCCCCACATTCTCCCCCCCCCCCCACCCCCACCCCAAACCACACCCAACCCACACCCCCACACACAAACCCACACTCCCCCTCCCCACCACACAAACACACCCACCCACACAAATCCACACAGACCATCTTGCGCACACGTTAAATCCTGTTCCGCTTTTCGAAAGAGTAGGCCATTGTGTGTTGGTGGGAACAGATGACAGAATTGACAAAACCGCATACACACACGGGCACTGGATGTAAAAAAGCACATAACTGCTTATTCCATTATCCTCGATAAAAAAGAATAAATAAATAATAAAAAATAAATAAAAAACCCACACACACAAAACCCACCCACCACACACACAAACCCACCCACTCACACACACAAACCCACCCACTCACACACACAAACCCACCCACTCACACACACAAACCCACCCACCTCACACACACACACAAACCCACCCACTCACACACACAAACCCACCCACACACAAACCCACCCACTCACACACACAACCCCCCCCCCCCACCCACAACCCCCCCCCACCCCACCACACCCCCCCACCCCACCCAACCGAAAACCCTCCGCCCCTCTCCCACAGCGTGACCCCACAGGAATGTGATCGCTAAGAAGTCCGCATGTGTCCAGTCATCGGAGACTTGATGTAGTTGGAGCACACATCCAGGGCAAAGCTCACCTGCGCCACGGAAAGGTCAAGGTTATGCTGGACACTCGCGTGGAGAGAGGGAGGAGAACTCGAACGATTTATTCACAAAAAGGCCATTGGCCCATACATGAAGAGGGTTTGCCGAACTGCTTAGTATTTTGGTTTAAAAATAATAATAAAATAAAACAAAAACACACACACAACATGTTACTGTATAACAAAAAGAGGAGAACTCGAACTCGAACGATTTATTCACAAAAAGGCTATTGGTCCATACATGAAGGGGGTTTGCCGAACTGCTTAGTATTTTGGTTTTAAAAAAATAATAATAAAATAAAACAAAAACACACACACAACATGTTACTGTATAACAAAAAGTCAGCTACAAAAATATCACTTAGGATAACATAAGAGAGAGAGAGGAGAGAGAGAGAGAGAGAGAGAGAGAGAGAGAGAGAGAGAGAGAGAGAGAGAGAGAGAGAGAGAGAGCGAGAGAGAGCGAGAGAGAGAGAGAGAGAGAAGAGAGAGAGAGAGAGAGAAGAAAAAAAAAAAGAGGTTTGTTCTCAAGTGTGTGTTTGTCTGTTAAGTGTACATGAGGAAGAAATGAGCGCTTTGATTTGTTGCTTTACAAGATTCAGCGCTATATAAATTCCATACATTATTATTATTATTATTATTAAATGAATTATTTGCGTTATGTTGCCGACGTTTGTTGTTCTTCGGCTAAAGCTCCCAGGTTTACCAATGGTCAGATTTTTGTGGATATGACCGTTTTTTTTTCTATTTAGGTTGCCGCATTCCAACTTTGGGGGATGAACGCTGGGTATGTTTGTGTTTCGGTAACCCACCAAACACTGACGTGAATGACGGGATCTTTGATGTGCATGTTTCATCTTCTGCATGTGTATATATCTATCTATCTGTCCCGTAGTCTGACGACCGTGGGGGCACCCTCAAAGACTCAACAACCAGTTCCCTCCATTCCTCTCTCTGTTCTGCCTTTCTCAGGGTTTTGTTGAGTTCTAGGCCTGTCCATTCGCTGATGTTATCCTCCCAGCTCTTCCTTGGTCTGCCTCTTCTTCTTCCTCCTTGGACAGTGCCTTGTAAAACTGTCTTTGCAAGTCCTTTGGATCTTGTGACATGCCCATACCATTTAAGTTTACGCTTTTTCACGATCGTTAGAAGGTTCTCATAGGGTCCAATGGTTTGCTGGATTCTGTTATGCATGCTTTCGTTGCTTATGTGGTCTTTGTAGGAGATGCCAAGAGTCTCCGAAAGCATCTCATCTCCACCGCCTGTACTCTTCTCTCCAAATCTGCAGTCAGGGTCCATGATTCACAGGCATACAGAAATATGGATATGACAAGGGAGCGCATTAGTCTGATCTTGGAGATAAGTGAGATATTTTTATCTCTCCAGATGGTGTTTAGTTTTGACAAAGCTGTTATTGTCTGTGCAGTCCTGCATACTACTTCTGGCTTGGATCCCTGGTCTGATACAATGGCTCCCAGGTACTTGAAGCTTTGAACTGTTTCCAGCTTCTGGTCATTAACCCTGATATCAGTGCTAATGCCGTTGGTGTTATTAGTCATCAGTTTGGTCTTCTCTGCACTGATTTCCATGCCGTATGTTTTGGAAGCCTTATTCAAGTGTTCTGTTGTGTATATATTCGAAAAGGAAATGAAGGCTACTGGCAGGTCTGCACTTGAAGTTGACCTGGGAGATTGTAAAAATCCCCACACCCTTAATTCCCCAGACGCTGCTGAGACTCAAACCCACGACTTCATGGACCTGTGGGATTGAAGTCCAAAAGTCTTAACCACTCGGCTATAGCGTCTGTATGAGAACGAATACTTTCTGACTTCAAAAACTAAAGAAATTCATGTGGGTTACAAGCACACCTTCAACACACACAAGAAAAGTAAACAGTTATCACATAAAACAGCACAAATCACTATCTGAACAGTCTCTGGAAAATGTATTTGAAAATTCAAAGCTAGCCTTTGCCATTGCCAGATGTTTACTGCATAGTCCACTTGAATATTTATTGTAGTTACATTATTGTTAGCACTCGCTTTCCCCCAGCCAAGTTAAGCAGCGTCGAGCGTGGTTACCAGTTGGATGGGTGACCGTTTGCGCGCCTTGCCTTCAGTACAGTTCCCCCAGTTCACCCAGCTGTAAATGGGTACCTGCCCTCTTTAGGGTCAGGGAAGGTAAAGCAGCGAGGGAGAGGAGATGGGCGCCGCCCTCAATATGCTGGCCCTAGAGAAGTGAGGTCTCTGACGCCTCGCTCCCCTACGACCTTATAGGTTATGGGACTCCTTTACCTTACCTTTTTTACATTATTGTTATTTCATGTTTCCACATTGTTGAGTTTATATTTTGCTCTGTTTAAAAGTATTATCATTACTTTTCTAGGTTGTTTTTGTTGTTGTTGTTGTTTGGGTTTTTTCTCACAAAAATACCAACACTGATGCTATTTCTTAACCTTTTCTCCTTCCACTCTTTCCTCTCCCTTCTTTAACTTCCACTACACTTTCTATTTCCCTTGTCTAATATCACTTAACACAGAAATCAAGAAGAGGATCGGTCAATCTAAGGCAACTTTTAACAACATGAAATGCATTTTTACCAACAGTAAGATAAGCCTCAAGACAAAGATCCCTGTTGTGAGAGCCTACGTATGGTCCATTCTTCTGTACGGATGTGAGTGTTGGACCCTAGCCAAGGACACAGAACAGCGACTAGAAGCAGTGGAAATGTGGTTCATCCGGAGAATCATGAAAGTCTCATGGACAAAAAGAAAAACAAATGCAGAAGTAATGGAAATGGCTGGGTACAAGAGATCCCTTCTCAACACCATCAGAGAAAGACAGCTCAAATTTTTCGGCCATATAATCAGGGCTGACGGACTAGAGAAACTGTTATGGAGTGGCAAAATCTGTGGAAACAAGAGCAGAGGAAGACGACGCACAAAATTCACAGACAGCTTAAACAAATTCGCAATGAATAAAGAGGGCACCAACAATGAGCTCATGAGAGGGACCGAGAACAGGGAAGAATGGAGAGCCATGATCGTCGATGTCTGCAGGACCAGACCGGACACTTGAAGAAGAAGAGAATATCACTTAGAGTGAACAGACGTTAAATTGAAGACAACAACAACAAATCACTATCACATTCTCAGGCAAAACCCTTCACTCTTCTTAGACAGATTTTTCCCCCACCACTGTTTTTCATCTAGAGCTCCGAGGTTTACCAGTAGAGAGATTTTTGCGTATGCGACCGTTTTTTTTTTCTCCTGACCATTTAGGTAGCCGCATTCCAACTTCGGGAATGGTGTCTAAACATGACACCTGAGGGCATGCTGGTGTGTGTGGGGTTTTTTTGTCATCTGTTCCTCCTGGCACACAATGGCCTACTCTTTTCTGAAAGGTGGAACTGTTTTTAGCATGCGCGCAAAACGTTCTGCGTGCGTTTGCACACATGGCCTCGGTTTATAGTCTCATTGGAAGGACTTTAATAATAATAATAATATATGGAATTTATACAGCGCTATATCTTGCAAAAAAAAATCAAAGCATTCAGTTGGAATTTTCTCGTCAAACTGGGAAGAAAGGACGAGGCTGGGAATGGAACCCAGAACCTCACGGTTTAGTTGTTGGGCAGGCGAATGTCTTTACCATGCTGCCACCTTCCTTCCTGACTTGTACTTGTAAATAAGCACAGAACACTTACAAAGCCGAGTGCACAGGAGGAGTCGTTGTAGCTACCCCCTTCCAATGGGGGCTAAGGTCTTACAGAATAAATCTTTTATTGTCGTCATCTCTTAGCACATCATTATCACCCGAAGGAAAATACCTGATTCTCTCAGGAATTTGAAAATAATGTCTGGTGGAACTTTGCAAAACAGGACCTTTAACCTTCTCTTTACGGGTAACCCACTACAGGGTAACCAACCATCTACTAACCCTTCCCTCCGTATCACCCACTACTACTGGGTTACAGAAGCATACAAATGTGCACAGTGTACGGGTACTGGGGAAGAGGGGTTCTCTCCCTTAACATAAGGATAGTGTTAAGAAACCTGCAGTAAAACACTGGTGCCTGATATCCTCAACATCTCGAAACACTCCAGAAGCAGATGCTTGATGGTTATTCACACATCACAAGTCACACACCATGGGGTTGGTTCCCTCTCCTTTAATTAAGCACATAAACATGAGTGATAATAATAATAAAGGTATCTGCAGCAGAGCGGAGGGAACGAGGAGTGTATAGATGAAGACAGTTGCATAGGTAGGAGGGAGCTGTTTTGAAAAGACATTTGTAACAGAGGGTACTGATCTTATAGTTAACTCTCCGTGGCACAGGCAGCCAGTGGAGAGATCGCAAGAGAAGAGTTAAGTGCTCAGATTTTCTCTTTCTGAGGACAAGTCGAGCGGCAGAGTTTTGTATACGGTGAAGGGAGTGGATTGATGATGCTGGCAGACCAGCCAGAAGAGAATTGCAATAGTCCAGATGTGAAAGAATGAGAGATGCGACTAGTTTGGATGTTGCATCAGTGGACAGGTACTTTCGAATTGCACTAATACGCCGTAATTGAAAATAGCATGATTGACAGGTCTGAGTGATGTGAGAGTGGTCTGTGTGTAGCCTGGTGAGCACCATTCGTTTCTTCCCCCTTTGGTTTTTCGCTAAACGAGGGAGAACTTCCTTCAGGTTAAGGCAGTATACAACAATCAACTGTCAGTCTGAGTGCTCCATTCCTCTTGCCACAGGCACTGTACCTAGCGTTCGCTTTTGGATTTTAAGTCTGCGTATCACACAGTGAGGACGGGACAGCTCAGTGGTCGGAGCACTCGCTTTCCCCCAGCCACGGTTAAGCAGCGTCGAGCGTGGTTACCACTTGGATGGGAGACCGTTTGCGCGCTTTGGCTTCAGTACAGTTCCCCTGTTCACGCAGCTATAAATGGGTACCTGCCTCTTTAGGGTCAGGGAAGGTAAAGCAGCGAGGGAGAGGAGATGGGCGCTGCCCTCAATATGCTGGCCCCTAGAGAAGCTGAGGTCTCTGACGCCTCACTCCCCAACAACATCACAGGTTACAGAACACCTTTACCTTTACCTCTTGCACAAAGGACTTGGAGATCTTTTTTGTGACCTGTAAGTCAACAGCTTCATTGCCGCAAATGCCCATGTGCCATGGACCCAGACTCCAGACAAGAAACGATATCATGCTCATTTTGTTTCAAAGATGTGTACAGATCATGAAACTCTTTAAGTTTGGGAGGATTAATCTTCTTAATCAGAAACACACACACTTCAGATGAGACTATAAACCGAGGCCCTGTATTCGAATGCATGCAGAATATCTTGCACACACGTTAAATCCTGTTCCGCTTTTCGAAAGCGTAGGCCAATGTGTGCCGGTGGAAACATGACAAAATTTACAAAACCGCATACACTAGGGGACTGGATGTAAAAAAGCACATGAGTGCTTATTCCATTATCCTCGATATAAAAGAATAAATAAATTAATTAAAACACTGACTTACTCACTCACACACACACACACACACAGCACATACACACACAAACAGAACACACACACACTACACACACACACAGTGACAACAATGACAAATTCCCACCTGTAAATGACTGGCTGTGTTGATGATCTCTGTCAGATTGTCCAGTGTCAACGCCATCTCTCCACTGTTTGAAACACACATCATCATCATCATCATCACCACCACCATCATCATCCTCACCACCACCACCATCATCACCATCATCGATATCATCATCATCATCGTTTTCATCATCACCATCATCATCGATATCATCATCATCATATTCAACCTCACCATCGCTATCATTATAAGAAGGAAGGTGGCAGAACGGTTAAGACCT
>CM054165.1:27737822-27740322 GCA_028751875.1 Rapana venosa | reverse complement strand
GGTGTATGGTGGTGTGTGGTGGTGGTGGTGGTGTGGTTGGTGTGTGGTGGTGGGATGGTGGTGGTGTGGTGTGGTAGGTGGTGGTGTTGGTGGTTGGTGGTGATGGTGGTGTGGTTGGTGTGTGGTGTGGTGGTGATGGTGGTGGTTGGTGGTGATGGGGGTGGTTGGTGGTGTGGTGGTGGTGGTGGTGGTGTTGGTGGGGTGGTTGGTGGTGGTGGTGGTTGGTGTGGTGTGTGGTGGTGGATGGTGGTGGTGGTGGTGTGGTGGTGATGATGATGGTGGTGTGGTGGTGATGGTGGATGGTGGTGGTGGTGGTGTGTGGTGGTGGTGGTGTGTGGTGTGGTGGTGGTGGTGGTGGTGGTGTGTGGTGGTGGTGTGATGATGGATGATATGATGATGTGGTGGTGGTGTGATGATGATGATGATGATAATGATGATGGTGGTGGTGATGATGATGATGATGATGATTGATGGTGGTGGTGGTAGTCATCGTCGGGTAATGGTAGTAGTAGTAGTAGTAGTAGTAGCACTTAGCAGTCACAGTAAAAGTAGCTGTAGCAGTAGTAGTAGTAGTAGTACCAGTAGTAATAGTAGCAGTATGTTAATTAAATTAGGGTCGGTAAAAACCATCGCATACGCAAAATCTCACCGTTGGTGAACCTCAGAGCTCTAGCTGAGGAAATGGAAGGAGGGGAGGAGGAATAAAAAGAATCATAATAAAAAAAATTTAAGTTTTCATTTTATTCTTATATAGAGGATAATGGAATAAGCCCTTATTTGCTTTTTTTTTTACATCCAGTCCCCGTGTGTATGCAGGTTTGTAAATTCTGTCATCTGTTCCCACCGGCACACAATGGCCTTCTCTTACGAAAAGCTGGAACAGGATTTAACGTGTGCGCAAGATGTTCTGCGTGTGTTTCGCACACGGGGCCTCGGTTTATAGTCTCATCCGAAGGACTTTTGGGGAGAGTGGAGTCTGCACTGATGTTAACTCCAGGGGAAAATATCCCCCTTGGACGGGAATCGAACCCAGGTCGTCAGTTTGCGAGCGCAATGTTCTAACCACTAAGCTATCCCGTCCCCCCAATGAATATGATCGCAGCATTCTGCTTCATTCTAAAGCTGCACAGCGCTGTACTGTGTTGTGTGCAATGCAGGAGAAGGAGGAGAAGGAAGAAGAAGAGAGTGGATATAGGGGGACTTCTTCTTCGAACGCTCAGACAGCTACTATCGTTGTCTGTCCTGTGAGTAAAAATGCGTTGCACTACTGTTAAGTACCTGACAAGTCAGGCCCAGTGCATCCGACTTCAGTGTGGGAGAGAATTGTTTTCTTTTAATTAACTTAATTCTTCTTCTTCGTCTAACACTCAGACAGCAACTATTGTTGTCTGTTAATGAGCGAAAATGCCCGTCACACTGCCGAAAAGTGCCTGACAAGTCAGGCCCAGCACATCCGACTTCGGCACAAGAGAGAATAGTTACCTTTTAAGTTCTTTCTGGAAAAAAAGGCAGGAGAATGGACCAAGAAGGCAGAAAATAGACAAGAAGGAGGTGACAGGAAGAAAAGGAACAAGGCAGAAACAAAGAGTGATAGAAAAGAGGAAATTTCTAGCACAGAATTTCCAGAAAGTGGGGATGCTATTTAAACTGATAGGCCCCCGGCATCCCCTCAGGGAAAAAATTAACTTAATGAGGTTGTGCTCAATCTTAAGATTCGGTGCAATTCCAATTTATAAAAAAAAAATTTTAATACACTAAGCGATGTTCAACTAAAGGGAAAGTACTCTGGCCTGTAGGGCAATCATTTTTCTAAACACAGTTGCTTTCCTTGACCATAAGCTTGCCTAGTTTGTGTGTGTTGGGTATTTTTCTTTCGACATGTTGACAAGCGTATTCTTTGGGATTTGGGGCTCTCCAGTGTTATGATTTTTAAAACAAAAAATTTGTTTTGTGCAAAAAGTGACAGGAGATGGATTCAGCCAACTTCAGGGAACTTTACTTTGGTGAAAAATCATCACAATGATTCAAGGGGACTAGTTGATGAACAGTTCAAGCTATGTAAGACAAGCAGCCCTAATGTTCAAAACTTTTTAGTTTTCAGCATTCAGTGACATATTTTAAAAATTTGTAAAAAATTAATACAGTCATCTATTGAAAAACTGTGTAACAATCTCAAAAGTAGACATGATAAACTTTTCAATGATGTATAATGTGTATGTCTTTATTATGTTGGGTAAATCTGCTGAACTGTTCAAATAAAGCCAAAATCACACGTCACCACAAAATGGAGGGATCTATTTCACTGCCACTCCATTGAGTTAAGTCTTTCTGTTAAAAAGAGGCAGGAGAATGGAACAAGAAGGTAGAAAATAGACAAGAAGGAGGTGACAGGAAGAAAAGGAACAAGGCGAGAGGGATGGAACAGAAGGAATTCCTTACACAGAATTTCCAGAAGGTGGGGATGCTGTTTATAATGACAGACTCCCGGCATCCCCAAGGG
>CM054165.1:27632822-27732822 GCA_028751875.1 Rapana venosa | reverse complement strand
TGTGTGTGTTTTGGTGTGTGAGGATGAGTGTGTGTGTAGTGTGTGTGTGTGGGTGTGTGTAGTGTGTGTGATGTGTGTGTGTGTGTGTGTGTGTGTGTGGTTGTGGGAGGGGGGGGGGGGGGACGTGTGTGTGTGTGAATGTGTGTGTGAATGTGTGTGAGAATGTGTGTGAGAGTGTGAGTGAGTGAGTGAGTGAGCGAGTGTGTGTGTGTTGTGGTGTGTGTGTGTGCATGTGTGTGTGTGTGTTTGTGTGTGTGTGGAGTGTGTGTGGTGTGATGTGGTGTGGTGTGTGTGGTTTGTGTTTTGTGTGTGTGTGTGTGTGGTGTAGTGTGACTGTGGTGTGGTATGAGCGTGTGTGTGTCATGTTTGTGTGTGTCGCGCACGCGCATCTGTGAAGTTTTTTTTGTGTGTGTAAAGTGTGTGTGTGTGTGTGAAGGGCGTGTGCGTTTGTGCGCGTGTGCACCTGCCTCTCACCCCCCCCTATCAGTTTTGTCCTGGCTTCTCTCTCTCTCTCTCTCTCTCTCTCTCTCTCTCTCTTCTCTCTCTCTCTCCTCTCTCTCTCTCTCTCTCTCCCTGATGGTGTCCCCCCCCCCCCCCACCCCCATTTTCCCCAATATCTTTTTCTCCATCCATCCATCCATCCATCCGTCCTTCTTCTCTCAAGAAAAGTACACACATACACACACTCTGTCTCTCAACCCCCCTCCTTCTCCTCTCCCTCCTTCCTCCCTCTGTCTCTCCCACTCCCTCCCTCCACTCCCCCTTCCCTTCTCCCCAACGCCATACCACTGATCCACACATCACTGCAAACCATCATCTCACACACACACACACACACACACACACACACACACACACACACACACCCTTCTTCCTCTCCCTCCTCCCGATTTCTTTTTTATTTTATTTGAGATTTTTCGTCAACAACGCTAGTTAGTTGTGAGGGACAAAGATTGGTTGGTAGAGAACTTCTGCACTAAAGTACTCTGGATTGGGGGGGGGGGGGGGGGGGGGGGGGGGTGTTATTTGACGACTAGCATGAGGTGGGGAGGTGGGGAGGGGGGGAGGGACATGAAAGCCTGGTGGTTAGAGCGTTGTGCTCAAGATCTGATAACCCGGGATCGATCCCAGGTTTCAGCTATCGCCAAGACGCCTGCCTGTTCAAGGGGGATTTTTTGTCCCCTCCTGGAGCTAACGTCATCCTCATCATCATATATGGAATTTAGATAGCGCTGAATCTTGTAAAACAAAACAAATCGAACATCAGTGCCGACTCCACACACCCGAAAGTCCTTCATCATCATCATCATCACCATCATTAACCATTACACCCAGTGGTGTGTA
Source organism: Rapana venosa (assembly GCA_028751875.1). Taxonomy (NCBI): domain Eukaryota; kingdom Metazoa; phylum Mollusca; class Gastropoda; order Neogastropoda; family Muricidae; genus Rapana; species Rapana venosa. The sequence goes on along the minus strand of CM054165.1, from coordinate 27,731,478 downwards.
GGGCAGCAACAAAGCGCTTCCACTCCTGCCTATCCTGGGCCACCAACCTAGTCACTGATCCCCAAGAGTGCTGCATGGCCTTCATATCACTTTCTACAGTCCTCCTCAGATGAGACTTTACACTACATTTGCCCCTCCCTCTTCCCCGTGTAAGAGTACAAACAAAACATCTTGTGCACAGGTCAAAAAAAACTTTTCAGCCTTTAGAAAGTAGAGTAGGTTATATTGTGTGCCTGTGGGAACAGATGACACAATTTCAAAAAACACATGCACACTGGTGCATTGTTTAGATATGTATATATTTTCCCCTGGAGTTCACATCATCCCCCAAAATTGACACTAAAAAGTTGTAAAACGTTGTGTTGAGATTGCCTTCAGCCATGACAAGCTCATAACCTAACAACCTGCACTCTCCTTTAAAGAAGAAAAAATCCTCTGAAATCAGAGTATGGCTGACCATATGGTGAGGTACTTTAAAAAAACAGTCATACACGGCAAACTTTCTCATCCAGTGTTGCAATTTCCATCTCACAATGATTCCCACGTAGGATGAGTTGAGTCAGAGTGCACATTCTGGGTGACCCCAAGAGTGTTAAGCTGGGGACACACAACAACAACATTGCTGAAGTCGGAATGTGGCTACCTTAATGGTGAGCCGAAAAGGGCTGCATGAATTCGCAAATTTCACCACTGGTGAACGTAATGGGAGCACTAGCTGCAGAGCAAAAAACAAAATATAACAAAAACTCTTGACACCCAACCCTGGGACATAGACAATGAGGTTGACAGGGAGAGCAGTGGGTGGACAATATTTTATTTTATTTTATTTTATTATTTCATTTTTTGGTGTCATTCCTGGGCTACAGCTCCAAGGTTCACCAATGGAGAGATTTTGTTTTATTTTATTTTATTCTTTTATTTTATTTTATTCTTTTATATCGAGGGTAATGGAATAAGCACTTATGTGCTTTTTTTTTTACATCCAGTCCCCGTGTGAACGCGGTTTTGTAAATTTTGTCATCTGTTCCCACCGGCACGCAATGGCCTACTCTTACGAAAAGCGGAACAGGATTTAACGTGTGCGCAAGATGTTCTCTTGTGTGTTGTATACATGCAACCAGTTTTTGCTCACCATGAAGCTAGCTGCATTCCGACTTCAGGATTTGACATCTAAACTCAACACAATTGTACATGCATTTCTTTTCTTTTTTTTAAATAGTTTTTGATTCAGTCACTGGTCCTTACTTGCAAGAAATATCTTACATTTCCTAAAGGTGGAATGGTGTTGAGCATATGCGCAAGATGTTCTGCATGCTTTCGCACAGGGGACCTCGGGTTTATGGTCTCATTCTAAAGACTTTCGGGGGAGTGAGTCGGTATTGAAGTTAACTCCTAGGGGAAAAATCCCCTCGAATAGATGCCTCAGAAGTGGCTCAATCCCAGATCACAAGAACAGCACTCTTAACTTATAGGATATCCCTTCACACACACACACACACACACATGCACACACACACACACCCTGGACAATCCTAATGAATGGATCCCATAAAGATTTGCTAAAATACAGCTGTTGGTACATGATGATCACCACATAATAATTATGGAGTCAGTGTTTTCTTTGTCGAGGGAGTGCTGAGGAGTGATGTGGTGTGATGTGGAGTGGTGTGGTGCGGTGTTGAGTGATGTGGAGTGGTGTGGAGTGGTGTGGTGTGGTGTGGTGTGGAGTGAAGTTGTGTGGAGTGGTGTGATGTGGTGTGACCTTGTGAGTGGTGTGGTTGGTGTGGTGTGAGTGAATGTGTGAGTGGTGGATGTGTGTGACCTTGTGGTGTCTTGCAGTGTAGTGTAGTGTAGTGTAGTGTAGTGTAGTGTAGTGTAGTGTAGTGTAGTGACGTAGTGTAGTGCAGTGAAGTATAGTGCAGTGCAGTGCAGTGTAGTGCAATGTCGTGCAGTATAGTGTAGTGCAGTGTAGCGTAGTGTAGTGCAATGTAGTGCAGTATAGTGTAGTGCAGTGCAGTATAGCGTAGTGTAGTGCAATGTAGTGCAGTATAGTATAGTGCAGTGCAGTGGTAGTGTAGTGAAGTGTAGTTCAGTGCAATGTAGTGTAGTGTAGTGCAGTACAGTGTAGTGTAGTACAGTGTAGTGCAGCGCAGAGCAGTGTGATGCAGTATAGCATAGTACACTATAGTGCAGTGTAACGCAGTCTTTTGCAGTGCAGTTCAATACACATGGAACGGCACAGTGTACAACTGTTTAATGCATCACCAGAACCACAACATAACCAGACAGGCGCATTCTTTTGCATTGCTTTCAGGGGCTAGTATGAGTTCAATTCCTAACCTTCTTCCCCACTCCTGGAGTTAAGTTAAGATTGGTACAGACTCCACTCCCCTGAAAGTCCTTTGTACAAGACTTTAAACTGAGGTCCCAAATGCAAAGGACTTTTAGGGTCTGTACCAATGTTAACTCTCGGAGGGGGGGGGGGGGAGAAAAGTCCCCTTGAACGGGTGCCTCAGTGGTGGCTCGAACCCGGACCCTGAGATCATGAGTGCATGGCACTAGCCACTAGGCTATCCCACCACCCTCCCACACGTGATCACAACAACATGACATATCATATTCACACACACACACACACACACACACCCTACCCTCTTCCATTCACAAGTGACTGTAACAATTAATAATATCTGCTATTAATTTTCATCCTGTCACACATATACACACACACCCTACCCCTCCCCTCCCTCACACCCAATGAACATACACAACCTAGCCTCACCCATTCTTCTCTCTCTGTCACACACACACACACACTCTCATGTGCACACACACACACACATGCACACACACATGCACACACACCTAACCCCACCCCCATTCACACACACACACTCCCTCTCTCTCTCTATTCACACACACACACACAAACCCCCATCCACACACACACCACACTCTCTCTCTTATACACACACACATACCCCCATCCTCACACAAACACACACTTCCATCCATCCACATCCACATAAACTTCCCCCCATCCACACAAAAAACACCTATACCCCATCCACATACTTCCCCCCTTCCACATCCACACAAACACACACACTACCACCATCCAATCCACACACTACCCCCATCCACACAAGCACACACACACACTACCATCACCCCATCCACACATCACAACTATCCCCATCCACCATTCACTCCCCCATCCACATCCACAACTACCCACATCCACACAAACACTTCCCCCATCCATCCACACAAACACTACCCCCTCCACATCCACACAAACATACCCCAATCCATCCACACAACACTACCCCCTCCACATCCACACAAACACTACCCCTCCACATCCACACAAACACTTCCCCCAATCCACATCCACACAAACACTACCCCCTCCACATCCACACAAACACTACCCCCCTCCACATCCACACAAACTTCCCAATCCACATCCACACAACACTTCCCCCAATCACATCCACACAAACACTACCCCTCCACATCCACACAAACACTACCCCCTCCACATCCACACAAACACTTCCCCATCCACATCCACACAAACACTATACCCCCTCCACATCCACACAAACACTACCCCTCCACATCCACACAAACACTACCCCCTCCACATCCACACAAACACTTACCCCCAATCCACATCCACACAAACACTACCCCCTCCACATCCACACAAACACTTCCCCCATCCACATCCACACAAACATACCCCCTCCACATCCACACAAACACTACCCCCTCCACATCCACACAAACACTTCCCCAATCCACATCCACACAAACACTACCCCCTCCACATCCACACAAACACTACCCCCTCCACATCACACAAACACTTACCCCCCTCCACATCCACACAAACACTACCCCCTCCACATCCACACAAACACTTCCCCAATCCACATCCACACAAACACTACCCCCTCCACATCCACACAAACACTACCCCCTCCACATCCACACAAACACTACCCCCCATCCACATCCACACAAACACTACCCCCTCCACATCCACACAAACACTACCCCCTCCACATCCACACAAACACTACCCCCTCCCCATCCACACAAACACTACCCCCCTCCACATCCACACAAACACACACAAATACTATTGAAATAGAGGGCAGTGGGACAGTAGGCCGAGTCCCCCAGACAGCCCACACACACACACACACACACACCACTGCTGCTGCTACCATCATCACCACCACCACCATCACACCATCGTCCTATGGCACACAAACTGTGTCAAAAAGTCAAGAGACATTCCGCTACAGCCAGACTCTAGCCTACATCCCCCCCTACCCCCCTCCTCCACCACCACCACCACCACCCTCTCCCCACCCTACCCCCCACCGCTTCCAACTTCCAACCCTACCCAACCACTCTTTCCACTAACTATATCACTGCTAGACACACACGCACAAAAAGAAAAAAGACCCCCCCCCCCTCCCCCTATATGACCTTGACCTTTATTTCCACAATGAACGAAAACGGGACAAATAATGTTGGGCTACAGAAAAGGATTTTTCTTTTTAATTTTAAAAACAAAAGAACAAACAAAACAGTATATAATGAATGAACTGTTGAAAACATTAACTGTAAAAAAATTTTTTTTTTAAGTTGTATTCATAATAAATAAAACCACATAAAATAGAAATATGATCGAAAGCAGCTGAATTCCCCCCCACCCCCACAAAAAAAAAGGTATAAAGTAGCATAATGAGTGAAACACTATACTCTACATCATCATGAGTTGAGAAACAAACACAAAAGTGGTGACAGACAGAAAAGGAGGAGTGGGAGGGGGAGGGGGAGAGGGAGAGGGAGGTAGAGACAGAGGGAGGGAGGAGAGAGAGAGAGAGAGGGGGGGGGGGGGAGAAAGATAGACAGAGACAGACAAAGACAGAGAGAAAGAAGAGAGAGAGAGAGAGAGAGAGAGAGAAAGAAGAGAGAGAGAGAGAGAGGAGAGAGAGAACTCAAATGATTTATTCACAAAAAGGCAGAGAGAGAGAGAGAGAGAGAGAGAGAGAGAGAGAGAGAGAGAAGAGAGAGATGAGAGAGAGAGATGAGAGAGGAGAGAGAGAGAGAGAACAAAAGAAAACAGAAATGAAATTGTACAAAGAATTGCTTTTATTCCGGCCTATAATCTGGCAACTGTGTGGTGTGTGTGTGTGTGTTATTTTTATTTATTTATTTATTTTATTTTATTCTTTTATATCGAAGATAATGGAATAAGCACTTATGCGCATTTTTACATCCAGTATCCGTGTGTATGCGGTTTTGTAAATTCTGTCATCTGTTCCCACCAGCACACAATGGCCTACTCTCACGAAAAGCGGAACAGGATTTAACGTGTGCACAAGATGTTCTTGTGTGTGTGTGTGTGTGTGTGTGTGTGTGTGTGTGTGTGTGTGTGTGTGTGGAGTGTGTGTGTGTGTGTGAGAGAGTGGTGTGTGTGTGTGTGTGGTGGTGTGTGTGTGTGTGTGTGTGTGTGTGTGTGTGTGTGGTGTTGTGTGTGTGTGTGTGTGTGTGTGTGTGTGTGTGTGTGTGTGTGTGTGTGTGTGTGTGTGTGTGTGTGTGTGTGAGTGAGTGGTGTGTGTGAAAGTCAAAGTTTCATTTTCAGATGGTACGTTGAATAAGCAGTGCATTTGCTTTTTTTCATCAAGTCATCTATCTAAAGAAAAAAAGAGAGAAAAGAGTGTGTGTGTGTATGTGTGTGTGGGGCGGGTGTGTGTGTGTGTGTGTGTGTGTGTGTGTGTGTGTGTGTGTGTGTGTGTGTGTGTGTGTGTCTGTGTTTGCCAACAACAAAAAAAGCAAAGTTCCAAGCTTAAATAATTATAGAAAGTTTAGCTCTTGAAAGTATCACTACTTGTGTCCACCTAAATAGGAATAAATCATACTATTTCATATTGCGCTCCATTGTGTTGTATTGCAAAGAATTGTGTTGCATTACATTGCATTGTTTTGTGTCACACTGGACTGCACATTGAATTACATTGCATACTGTGCAGAGCATCTTGCATACACGTTAAATCCTGTTCCGCTTTCTGTAAGAGTAGGCCATTGTGTGCCGGTGGGAACAGATGACAAATTTACAAAACCGCATACAGACGGGGACTGGATGTAAAAACGCGCATAAGTGCTTATTCCATTATCCTCAATATAAAAGAATTAAATAGAATAAATCAAATATAAAAGAATAAAATAAAATAAATAAATAAAGTATTGCATTGTATTACACTGCATGCATACTGCATGCATACTGCATTGCAGTGGATTGTATTGTGTTGCATTGAGTATTGTGTTCACTGTTCTATTAAGATGCATTGTCCGCTATCATATTGTGTTGCATTACATTTTGTGTTATGTTGAATGTTGTGTTGTATTGCATTTTACTACACTGCACACGCATTGTTATGTATTGTATTGTGTAGCATTGCATAATGTGTTGTACTAAATGTTGTGTTGCACTGCATTGCATCTCATTGCTTTGCACTATATTGTGTTGCATTGCATATTACATTGTATTGTGTTATGTTGTGTTGCACTGCATTGTATTGTGTCATGTTGTATCACATTGCATTGTCCTGTATTGAGTTAAATTATATTGCATAGTACATCGTCTTATTATACTGTATTGTACTGTATATTGCATTGTATCGAGTTACATTATGTTACACTGAATTGAGTTAAATGTTGTATTGTATTTAGTTATATTGCATTGCATATTACATTGTACTGAGTTATATTGTATTGCATCAAGTTATACTGTATTGTATGTAGTTATATTGTGTTACGTGTTGCATTGTATTGAGTTATAATGTGTTGCATTGCATAGCGCTGTATCATATTGTGCTGTACTGCATATTGTGTTGCACAGAAAGCTGTGTGCTTTGCAATGTTTTACATTGCACATTGCATTGCATTATATTGTGTTGTATTTCATACTGTGTTGTACTTCATACTGCGTTGTACTTCATACTGTGTTGTGTTGTACTTCATACTGTGTTGTACTTCATACTGTGTTGTACTTCATACTGTGTTGTGTTATACTTCATATTGTGTTGTACTTCATATTGTGTTGTACTTCATACTGTGTTGTACTTCATATTGTACTTCATACTGTGTTGTACTTCATGCTGTTGTACTTCATACTGTACTTCATACTGTGTTGTACTTCATACTGTGTTGTACTTCATACTGTGTTGTATTTCATACTGTGTTGTACTTCATATTGTGTTGTACTTCATATTGTGTTGTACTTCATATTGTGTTGTACTTCATACTGTGTTGTACTTCATACTGTGTTGTACTTCATGCTGTGTTGTACTTCATACTGTGTTGTACTGCATACTGTGTTGTACTTCATATTGTACTTCATACTGTGTTGTACTTCATATTGTGTTGTACTTCATATTATACTTCATATTGTGTTGAACTTCATATTGTACTTCATACTGTGTTGCACTTCATACTGTGGTTATTTTATATTGTGTTGTACTTCAGATATTTGTACTTCATACTGTGTTGTACTTCATACTGTGTTGTATTTCATACTGTGTTGTACTTCATATGTTTGTACTTCATTTCTGTGTTGTACTTCATTTATACTTCATTTGTGTTGTATTTCATAATACTTATTGTTTGTACTTCATACTGTGTTGTATTTCATATTGTACTTCATACTGTGTTGTACTTCATGCTGTGGTGTACTTCATACTGTACTTCATACTGTGTTGTACTTCATACTGTGTTGTACTTCATACTGTGTTGTACTTCATACTGTGTTGCTGTTGTACTTCATACTGTGTTGTACTTCATACTGTGTTGTACTTCATACTGTGTTGTATTTCATACTGTGTTGTACTTCATATTGTACTTCATATTGTGTTGTACTTCATATTGTGTTGTACTTCATACTGTGTTGTACTTCATACTGTGTTGTACTTCATACTGTGTTGTACTTCATGCTGTGTTGTACTTCATGCTGTGTTGTACTTCATGCTGTGTTGTACTGCATACTGTGTTGTACTTCATATTGTACTTCATACTGTGTTGTACTTCATATTGTGTTGTACTTCATACTGTGTTGTACTTCATATTATACTTCATATTGTGTTGTATTTCATATTATACTTCATATTGTGTTGTACTTCATACTGTGTTGTATTTCATATTGTACTTCATACTGTGTTGTACTTCATGCTGTGGTGTACTTCATACTGTACTTCATACTGTGTTGTACTTCATACTGTGTTGTACTTCATACTGTGTTGTACTTCATACTGTGTTGTACTTCATACTGTGTTGTACTTCATACTGTGTTGTACTTCATACTGTTGTATTTCATACTGTGTTGTACTTCATATTGTACTTCATATTGTGTTGTACTTCATATTGTGTTGTACTTCATACTGTGTTGTACTTCATACTGTGTTGTACTTCATACTGTGTTGTACTTCATGCTGTGTTGTACTTCATGCTGTGTTGTACTTCATACTGTGTTGTACTGCATACTGTGTTGTACTTCATATTGTACTTCATACTGTGTTGTACTTCATATTGTGTTGTACTTCATATTATACTTCATATTGTGTTGAACTTCATATTGTACTTCATACTGTGTTGCACTTCATACTGTGTTGTATTTCATATTGTGTTGTACTTCAGACTATGTTGTACTTCATACTGTGTTGTACTTCATACTGTGTTGTATTTCATACTGTGTTGTACTTCATATTGTGTTGTACTTCATACTGTGTTGTACTTCATATTATACTTCATATTGTGTTGTATTTCATATTATACTTCATATTGTGTTGTACTTCATACTGTGTTGTACTTCATATTGTACTTCATACTGTGTTGTACTTTATACTGGGTTGTACTTCATACTGTGTCGTTCTTCATACTGTGTTGTACTTCATGCTGTGTTGTACTTCATACTGTAGTGTACTGCATACTGTGTTGTACTTCATATAGTGTTGTACTTCATATTGTACTTCATTCTGTGTTGTACTTCATATTGTATTTCATACTGTGTTGTACTTCATACTGTGTTGTACTACATATTGTATTTCATACTGTGTTGTACTTCATACTGTGTTGTACTTCATGCTGTGTTGTACTTCATACTGTGTTGTACTTCATACTGTGTTGTACTTCATACTGTGTTGTACTTCATGCTGTGTTGTACTTCATACTGTGTCGTTCTTCATATTGTCTTGTACTTCATGCTGTGTTGTACTTCATACTGTATTGTACTGCATACTGTGTTGTACTTCATATAGTGTTGTACTTCATATTGTACTTCATTCTGTGTTGTACTTCATACTGTGTTGTACTACATATTGTATTTCATACTGTGTTGTACTTCATACTGTGTTGTACTTCATACTATGTTGTACTTCATACTGTGTTGTACTTCATACTGTGTTGTACTTCATACTGTGTTGTACTTCATACTGTGTTGTACTTCATATTGTACTTCATAGTGTGTTGTACTTCATAGTGTGTTGTACTTCATGCTGTGTTGTACTTCATACTGTGTTGTACTTCATACTGTGTTGTACTTCATACTGTGTTGTACTGCATACTGTGTTGTACTTCATACTGTGTTGTATCTCATACTGTGTTGTATCTCATACTGTGTTGTACTTCATATTGTGTTGTACTTCATACTGTGTTGTATCTCATACTGTGTTGTACTTCATACTGTGTTGTACTTCATACTGTGTTGTACTTCATACTGCGTTGTACTTCATACTGTGTTGTATTTCATATTGTACTTCATACTGTGTTGTACTTCATGCTGTGGTGTACTTCATACTGTACTTCATACTGTGTTGTACTTCATACTGTGTTGTACTTCATACTGTGTTGTACTTCATACTGTGTTGTATTTCATACTGTGTTGTACTTCATATTGTGTTGTACTTCATATTGTGTTGTACTTCATACTGTGTTGTACTTCATACTGTGTTGTACTTCATACTGTGTTGTACTTCATGCTGTGTTGTACTTCATGCTGTGTTGTACTTCATACTGTGTTGTACTGCATACTGTGTTGTACTTCATATTGTACTTCATACTGTGTTGTACTTCATATTGTGTTGTACTTCATATTATACTTCATATTGTGTTGAACATCATATTGTACTTCATACTGTGTTGCACTTCATACTGTGTTGTATTTCATATTGTGTTGTACTTCAGACTATGTTGTACTTCATACTGTGTTGTACTTCATACTGTGTTGTATTTCATACTGTGTTGTACTTCATATTGTGTTGTACTTCATACTGTGTTGTACTTCATATTATACTTCATATTGTGTTGTATTTCATATTATACTTCATATTGTGTTGTACTTCATACTGTGTTGTACTTCATATTGTACTTCATACTGTGTTGTACTTTAACTGGGTTGGGACTGATTCATACTGTGTCTTCTCATACTGTGTTGTACTCATGCTGTGTTGTACTCATACTGTATGTAAATGCAATACTGTGTTTTTACTTCATAAGTTGTAACTTCATATGTAAATCATTCTGTGTTGTACTCATATTGTATTTCATACTGTGTTGTGACTTCAATACTGGTTGTACTACATATGTATTTCATACAGTGTTGTACTTCATACTGTGTTGTACTTCATGCGGTGTTGTACTTCATACTGTGTTGACTTCATACGTGTTGTATTCATACTGTGTTGTACTCAATTGTACTTCATACTGTGTTGTACTTCATGCTTGGGTGTACTTCATACTGTGTGTTCTTCATATTGTCTTGTACTTCATGCGTGTTGTACTTCCCTACTGTATGTACGCATACTGTGTTGTACTTCATATAGTGTTGTATTCATATGTACTTCAAATTTTGTGTTGTACTTCATACTGTGTTGTACTACATATTGTATTTCATACTGTGTTGTACTTCATACTGTGTTGTACTTCATACTATGTTGTACTTCATACTGTGTTGTACTTCATACTGTGTTGTACTTCATACTGTGTTGTACTTCATACTGTGTTGTACTTCATATTGTACTTCATACTGTGTTGTACTTCATAGTGTGTTGTACTTCATAGTGTGTTGTACTTCATGCTGTGTTGTACTTCATACTGTGTTGTACTTCATACTGTGTTGTACTTCATACTGTGTTGTACTGCATACTGTGTTGTACTTCATACTGTGTTGTATCTCATACTGTGTTGTATCTCATACTGTGTTGTACTTCATATTGTGTTGTACTTCATACTGTGTTGTATCTCATACTGTGTTGTACTTCATACTGTGTTGTACTTCATACTGTGTTGTACTTCATACTGTATTGTACTGCATACTGTGTTGTACTTCATATAGTGTTGTACTTCATATTGTACTTCATTCTGTGTTGTACTTCATATTGTATTTCATACTGTGTTGTACTTCATACTGTCTTGTACTACATATTGTATTTCATACTGTGTTGTACTTCATACTGTGTTGTACTTCATGCTGTGTTGTACTTCATACTGTGTTGTACTTCATACTGTGTTGTACTTCATATTGTATTTCATACTGTGTTGTACTTCATACTGTGTTGTACTTCATACTGTGTCGTTCTTCATACTGTCTTGTACTTTATGCTGTGTTGTACTTCATACTGTATTGTACTGCATACTGTGTTGTACTTCATATAGTGTTGTACTTCATATTGTACTTCATTCTGTGTTGTACTTCATACTGTGTTGTACTACATATTGTATTTCATACTGTGTTGTACTTCATACTATGTTGTACTTCATATTGTGTTGTACTTCATACTGTGTTGTACTTCATACTGTCTTGTACTTCATACTGTCTTGTACTTCATATTGTACTTCATACTGTGTTGTACTTCATAGTGTGTTGTACTTCATAGTGTGTTGTACTTCATGCTGTGTTGTAAATTCATACTGTGTGTACTTCATACTGTGGGTTTTACTTCATAGTGTGTTGTACTTCATAGTGTGTTGTACTTCATGCTGTGTTGTACTTCATACTGTGTTGTACTTCATACTGTGTTGTACTTCATACTGTGTTGTACTGCATACTGTGTTGTACTTCATACTGTGTTGTACTTCATACTGTGTTGTATCTCATACTGTGTTGTACTTCATACTGTGTTGTACTTCATACTGTGTTGTACTTCATACTGTGTTCCATACTGTGTTGTACTTCATACTGTGTTGTACTTCATATTGTACTTCATACTGTGTTTTACTTCATACTGTGTTGTACTTCATACTGTGTTGTACTTCATGCTGTGTTGTACTTCATACTGTGTTGTACTTCATACTGTGTTGTACTTCATACTGTCTTGTACTTCATACTGTCTTGTACTTCATACTGTCTTGTACTTCATATAGTGTTGTACTTCATATTGTACTTCATTCTGTGTTGTACTTCATATTGTATTTCATACTGTGTTGTACTTCATACTGTGTTGTACTTCATACTGTGTTGTACTTCATATAGTGTTGTACTTCATATAGTACTTCATTCTGTGTTGTACTTCATATTGTATTTCATACTGTGTTGTACTTCATACTGTGTTGTACTTCATACTGTGTTGTACTTCATACTGTGTTGTACTTCATATAGTGTTGTACTTCATATTGTACTTCATTCTGTGTTGTACTTCATATTGTATTTCATACTGTGTTGTACTTCATACTGTGTTGTACTTCATACTGTGTTGTACTTAATATGGCACTGAATTGGGATACATGGACACACAGTAGGAAAGCCATCTACAGAGAGTCAGGCATAAAAATGATGAATAATAACTGACATTAATGGAGTATGTTGGTAAGAAAAAGAAAAAAACAACAAAAACCTCTTCAGTGCAGTGCCCCTATATTTCCACTGGGAGTGAAAAAGAAAGAACATCACTATCACAAATCATTGCATTGGACCCCAGAAGGAAGGAGAAAGAAAGAAAGACCAAAAGCAACATGGAGGAGGACTGTAGAAAGTGAGATGAAGGCCATGCAGCACTCTTGGGGATCAGTGACTAGGTTGGCCCAGGATAGGCAGGAGTGGAAGCGCTTTGTTGCTGCCCTACACACCACTGGGTGTAATGGTTAATGATGATGATGATCACAAATCTGAGAGCCTTTCAAAAACAACCAATCTTTAAAAAAATAAAAATTAAAGAAGCAGACAGAGAAAAAGAAGGGTGGACAATATCAATGAATAGCACACACCCCCAACCCCTCCCCCCCACCCCAAACTTTTTCAGAGACCCAGGCATTGGCATACAACCGCCATAAATAGAAAATGCTGCCACAGAAGATGAGACAAAAGGGCACAGAGACAAAGAGTGCTGGTGTTTTCACCAGTGTAGCACCTCCCCTAACCCCCCTACCCCCCCCCCCCCCCCCCCCCCCCAATTCCTGATCTGGAGACTTGTGCCTGTAGTGGAGCAGTGGTCTAAAGGTAACACACCCTTTGGGAAAACTAAAGGTTGCAGGTTCTTTTCTCATTTTTGGTGGTTTTTTTTTTTTTTTTTTACATTCCTCAGCTAGAGCTAAGGGGACGGGATAGCCTAGTGGTTAGAACATTGCGCTCGCAATCTGACGACCCGGGTTCAATTCCCATTCAAGGGGATATTTTCCGCTGGAGTTAACATCAGTGCAGACTCCACTCTCCCCAAAAGTCCTTTGGATGAGACTATAAACCGAGGCCCTGTGTGCGAACGCACGCAGAACATCTTGCGCACACGTTAAATCCTGTTCCGCTTTTTGTAAGAGTAGGCCATTGTGTGCGGGTGGGAACAGATGACAGAGTTTACAAATCCGCATACACACGGGGACTGGATGTAAAAAAAAAAAGCACATGAGTGCTTATTCCATTATCCTCGATATAAAAAATAAAATAAAATATATAAATAAATAAAATAAAACACACACACACACACACACCAATGTGGTCTTGAGGTAACACACCTGCCTAAAATAATGCGTTAAGTCTGGATTCGAAATGTGTGGTGGTTCGATCTCCATTTGTGCCCGAAACTTGTCCCCCCCCCCCCCCCCCCATCCACTAGACCATCAGTGGTGGTCTGGGTGCTAGTGTTTCAGATGAGACAAATAAACCAAGGTCCTGTGTGCAACATGCAGTTAGCACACGTTAAAGAACCTACAGCAACAAGAGAGTTGCCCTGACAAAATTCTTTAGAAAAAAAAAAAGCCATTCTGATAGGGAAACAAATACAGTTGCAGACAGGAAAAGACCCAAAAAATAATAGGGGGCGCTGCTCTTGTGGGGACGCGCTCTCCCTGGGGAGAGAGAGCAGCCCGAATTTCACACCAGAGAAATCTGCCCTGACTTAATCAAAATGGTATACCATACAATACAGCGTTGAAAAAGAACATCCGAACCAAATAGTATTGTCATAATTAGTTTTTATGGTTTGGTTTGGTTTGGTTTTGGGGGTGGGGTTTTTTTTTCATTCCTCAGCTAAGCTTTGGGGTTCACCAAAGGCGAGATTTAGCGTATGCGACCATTTTCGCTGACCATGAAGGTAGCCGCATTCCAACTTCCAAGATGCATGCTGGATAAGTTCACGTTTCCAACACAGGCACTAGCAAGAAATACAGGATCTTTAAACACATATATTTCGATTTTCTGCATATACACACACAAAGGGCATGACAGCACTGGCAGGTCTGCATTTGAAGTTGACCTGCGAGATGGTAAAAATCCACACACCCTCAATTCACCAGACGCTGTTGCCCCCCCGAGATTCGAACCCACAACTTCACAAACCCATGGGATTGAAGTCGGGCTTAACGGAACACTCGGCTATAGTGTCCATCCTGATTGATTTGAAAATAATACTACTACTACTAATAATAAATGCAATTTATATAACGCTGTATCTTGCACAGACAAATCAAAGCGCTTGCACTCAACTCATTCTTACACAGTCATCAACCAATAGCAAGTAATAGCTCTAACAAGTCCAAATGCACACACACACGCACACACAGGTTATACACTGATTGTTCGTGAGTTATGGGGTGTGTGTTTTTTTTTTTAAAGTATTTATTTTGTGTGAGCGAGTGTGTGTGTATGTGTGTAGTGTGTGTGTGTGTGTGTGTGTGTGTGTGTGTGTGTGTGTGTGTGTGTGTGTGTGTGAGTAGAGTGATGTGTGTGTGTGTGATGGTTGAAACATGGTTTATTCAATACTCACACACCATAAGCAAACATCAATATGTACAGCAGGGGACAGACATCAAGCTACAGCTTAGTTTAAGCCCCTCCCCAACCTGTTTGTGTGTTTTGACCATGTGGTGGTACCATAGGATGCAGAGCAGAGCAGAGCTGTGTGTGTGTGTGTGTGTGTGTGTGTGTGTGTGTGTGTGTGTGTGTGTGTGTGTGTGTGTGTGTGATGGAGCAGTGGTGGTCGGAGGTTGGAGACATGCCAAGTGTGTCACATACCTCCCCAGTCATTGCTCCGCTCTCCCTCTGTGTGTGTGTGTGAGTGTGTGTGTGTGTGAGTGTGTGTTTGTGTGAGTGTGTGTGTGTAGGTGTGTGTGTTTGTGTGAGTGTGTGTATAGTGTGTGTGTGTGTGTGTACATGTGTGTGTGTGAGTGTGTGACACAGAGAGAGACAGAGACAGAAAGAGTGTGTATGTGTGTGCGTGTGAGACAGAGAAAGAGAGAAAGAAAGGGAAAGAGAGAGAGACAGAGTGAGAGAGAGTGTGTGTGTGTGTATGTGTGTGCGCACCTGCACGCGTGCCTTTGTCCACAAACACACGCACACACACATTCATAAGAATACATGCATCACATCAGCACATGCTTATAAAGTTATACACATGCACACACACACACCACCACACAACCCTCCCTCCCTCCTACACCCCAGGCCCGTTTTTTTCCTCCCATTGTGTCTCCAGGCTTAGCTACTTTTTGACCCCCCCCCCCCCCTCCCCCCAGTAATCCTCCACTCTCATCGAAATCCACTCCTCCCCCATCCCCCCACCTCACCAGTTCCTGGGCTAGAGCTCTGAGGTTCACCAATATTGGTGAGATTTTTACATATACACCCCCCCCCCCCCATTAAGGTAGGAGCATTCTGACTTCAGGGATGATGTGCGCTTTGATTTGTTTTTTGCAAGATATAGCGCTGTATGAATTCCATGTATTATTATTATTATTATTATTATTATCATTATTATGTCTCAACATGATACAGGAGCATGCATTTGTTTGGATTTTTTCTTCTTTTTTTTTTTTGGGGGGGGGGGGGGGGGGGGGAGAGGAATTACATTTCTTCATCCACTGTCACCGGCACACAATTAATAGCCTACTCTTCCGAAACGGGTTTTAACGCGTGCACAAGATGTTCCGCGTACGTTCTCACACGGGACCTCGCTTTACAGTCTCATCCGAAGGACTTTCCGTGGAGTGGAGTCGGTGCTGATGTTAGCTGACCCCACCAGGGGAAAAAAAATCTCCTCGAAAGGGCGTCTTGTCTCAAGAGGCAGCTCAGATCTGGGATCAATCCTGAGGCATCAGATCGCAAGCACAAGACTCTAACCACCAGGCCATCCCATCCATCAACATGAAGGTGGCAGGATGGTTAAGACGTTCGCCTGCCAACAAGTAAACCGTCAGGTTCTGGGTTCAATTCCAAGCCTTGCCCTTTCTTCCCAGTTTGACCCCAAAAAATCGAACCGAATGTCGAAGTCCTTCGGATGAGCCTATAAACCGAGGCCCCATGTGCGAACGCACGCAGAACATCTTGCGCACACGTTAAATCCTGTTCCGCTTTTTGTAAGAGTAGGCCATTGTGTGCCGGTGGAAACGGATGACAAAATTTACAAAACCGCATACACACGGGGACTGGATGTAAAAAAGCACATAAGCGCTTATTCCATTATCCTCGATATAAAAGAATAAATAAATAAATCCCATCCCGTCCCCCCCATCAGTGTCTTTAGCATATATATACTAATACAGTAACACTTCAGTTCTAGCAACTTCATATCCCATAAAAAAATTTTCCCTTTTGTTTTTTTTTTAGGGAGGGGGTGGGGGGGGGGGGGGGGGGGGGAGTTGAACAGGTACTTAGAAAAGTGTTCATTCATATGGCTTACTTTGTTTTTTGCTTTTGTTGTTTGTTTGGGGGTTGAGAGGGTGTTGTTTTTGAGGGAGGTGGTTGGGTGTCTATATTTTTCTTTTTGTCTTTGGGGGGGGGGGGGGGGAGGAGGGGGTTGAGGGTAGAGGTAATAACTTATGAGGTTTTCATGTCATTTTTTTTGGTTGTTGTTGGGATTTTTTTTTTTTGGGAGGGGGGGGGGGGGTGTTTGTTTTGTTTCTGTTGGTTTTGTTTTGCTGGTTTGTTCCTGGGTTTTTGTGTGTGTGTGTGTGTGTGTGTGTGTGTGTGTGTGTGTGTGTGTGTGTGTGTGTGTGTTGTGTGTGTGTGTGTGTGTGTGTCTGTGTGTCTGTGAGAGAGAGAGACGTGAGTGAATGTGTGTGTGTGTGAGAGAGAGAGGGGTGAGTGAATGTGTGTATGTCTGTGTGTGTGAGAGAGAGAGGGGTGAGTGAATGTGTGGGTGTATGTGTGCGTGTGTCTGTGAGAGAGAGGTGAATGAATGTGTGTGTGCCTGTGTGTCTGTCTGTCTGCGTGTGTGAGAGAAAGAGGTGAGTGAATGTGTGTGTGTCTGTGTATGTCTGTGTGTGTGTGTGTGTGTCTGTGTGTGTGAGAGAGAGAGAGAGGTGAGTGAATGTGTGTGCGTGAGAGAGAGAGAGAGGTGAGTGAATGTGTGTGCGTGAGAGAGAGAGAGGTGAGTGAATGTGTGTGTGTGTGCGTGTGTGTGGTTTGTGTTTGTGTGCTTGCGTGCAGTGTGTGTGTGTGTGTGTGTGTGTGTCCATCCAAGTGTTTTAGTTGTTTTGGTTGTTGGGATTTTGTTTTTGTTTTTATTTTTGTTTTTGTTTTTATTTTAGTTTTTTAACATTTTGTTTTGTTTGGTCGGGGGTGGGGGGGAAGGGGGACTCCCCAGGGGTGAGGTGGGGAGGGGGGGGGCAATTGAAACTTCTTCTTCAATGAACTCTCAGACAGCAGCTATTGTTGTCTGTCATATGAGCGAAGAACATGCGTTGCGCTGCCATTAAAGCACCTGACAAGTCAGGCCCAGCACATCCAACTCCGGCATGGGAGAGAATTGCTATCTTTTAAAGTCTTTCTGGGGGGGGGGAAAAAAGGCAGGAGAATGGACCAAGATGGCAGAAAATAGACAAAGAGGAAGGAGGCAACAGGAAGGAGAACAGGAACAAAGCATCTCCACAAAGAGAGGGATAGAAAAGAGGGAAATCCTAGCACAGAATTTCCAGAAGGTGGGGATGTTGTTTATACTGACATGCCCTGGGGAACCCCATGGGGAGGGTAAGTTAAACAATAACTTTAGAGATAGCAAAAAACTAACCCCCCAAAAACCAACTTTAGAGATGGTCTTCTTGTCACTAGTTTCTTTTCTTTTTTTTCTTTTTTTTTTGGGGGGGGGAGAGAGGAGAGAGAGAGAGAGAGAGAGAGAGAGAGAGAGAGAGAGAGAGAGAGAGAGAGAGAGAGAGAGAGAGAAGGGAAACTGTGGGGGGGGGGGGGGGGGGTGGTAAAAAGAGAGGAAAGATTGGGGGGGGGCAGGGGGGCAGAGGGGCAGAAAAAAAAGAGGGGAAGGAGGCTAGACAGTGGAGGAATGCACAATGTGTGTGTGTGTGTGTGTGTGTGTGTGTGTGTGTGTGTGTGTGTGTGTGTGTGTGTGTGTGTTGTGTGTGTGTGTGTGTGTATGTGTGTGTATGTGTGTGTGTCTGTGTGTGTCTGTGTGTGTGTGTGTCTGTTGTGTGTGTGTGTGTCTGTTGTGTGTGTGTGTGTGTGTTGTGTGTGTGTGGTGTGTGTGTGTGTGTGTGTGTGTGTGTGTGTGTGTGTGTGTGTGTGATCACTTTTTTGTAAAATTGAATCACCCCCTTCACACACACATACACAACACACACATAACACAACACCCACCCACACACATACTGAATCACCCCCTTCACACACACACACATACACACACACAGCAACCAGTCAGACTTTTAACCCTGTAACTCTGTCTGGGGCAATGTGTATACAGAAATAACAGAAAATAGTACCATTACATCAAAACCAAAGCTTTAAATTATGACATTTTGTTAACATTCATTTCCATCTAGGCTAAAAAAAAAAGGCAATATCCCTCATCAAAACCCGACATACCTTACCCAGAAATAACCAATTCAGTCAAGTTGAATACATATCAAACCTAACTACGCGACTTTCTCACAATTTAATAAAACTGCATTATATTCTGTTTCCACGCAAACACAACAAGCAATCGTAAAGGCAAATCTAAACCTGTCGCATTACTTCACAATAAAGCGATTATTTATATAATATCATAAATATGGAATGTTTATAGCCTAATCTTGTAAACCAACCAATCAATCCTAAAATGGACTTGATCTTGCTAAGTACTCTTTGGAACTAAATACCCAGACTTGGCGGTGCACTCTTTCCAGTGACTAATTAAAGTGCACTGCACTTTGCACATTCTGTTCAAGTGTCTGACCTGTGTACTCACTGTCCAGTGGTCCCCTTTTGAACCAAGGTCTCCTTGCCATTTCCAATATTGTTTTATGGCCAGAGTTCTAACACTCGTTGGTGTTGGTGTGGTGTTTTTTTTAAAATGTTGTTTTCTTCTTCTTCTTTCCTTCTTCTTATACCCTTTCTAGCATCCTTGTGTGTGTGTGTGTGTTGTTGTGTGTGCTGTGGTGTGCTCAGAGAGAGAGAATGATGTGTTGCAAGTGTGTTGTCTGTCTATGTGCATGTGTGTGTAGAGAGAGAATGATGTGAATGTGTGTGTGTTGTGTAGTGTGTTGTGTGCATGTGTAGAGAGAGAGAGAATGAGTGTGGAGTGTGTGTGTGTGAGAGAGAGAATGAGTGTGAGAGTGTGTTGATGGAGAGGAGAGAGAGAGAGAGAGAGATGGGTGTGATGGAGAGTAAGTGTGTGGGGTGTTGTGTGTGAGAGTGAATGAGTGTGAGAGTGTGTGAGAGAGAGAGAGAATGAATGTGTGAGTGTGTGTGTGTGAGAGAGAGAAATCAAATAAATTATTTCAGAGGGTGGTAGCCTAAAATAAGCAGAATTTGTTTTGTCTCAATAACTATTAACGTTAATCTGATCATATATCATCGCTGAGGAGGAGGAGGAGGAGGAGGAGGATGGTGAGTGTGTGAGCCTGCCTACCTGACTCTCTCCCTCCCTCCCTCTGTCTGTCTTTCTGAGTGTATCTGTCTGTCTCTGTCTCACTCTGTCCCTCTCTCTCTCACACACACTTGGGAACAACAGTTCTGATTTCATTTAATTTCATTTGCTCGCTCTCTCTCTCTTCTCTCTCTCTCTCTCTCTCTCTCTCTCTCTCTCTCTCTCTCTCTCTCTCTCTCTCTCCCTCTCTCTTTCTTTCTCCCTTTCCATCTTTCTTTCTGAAATTCATGTATGCATTCATGAATCATCATCCTTCCTTTTTTCCTTTTTGTTTTTTTTCCCTCAGCTAGAGTTCCTCACTTCACCAATGGCGACATTTTGCGTGGACAACCATTTGCCTACACCCGCACTCCATCTTCCGGGATGATGTCTAAACACGATACAAGTGCGCGTGCGCTTTTATTTTATTTTTTTATTTTTGTTATCCGTTCCTACCCGCACACAATTCGTCCGAAAAGCGAAACAGGTTTTAACATGCGCGCAAGGAGGCGTTCTGCACACGTTGGTACACAGGACCTCAGTTTACGGTCTCATCCCAAGGGACTTTTGGAGTAGTAGGGGGGGGAGCCAGTAGGGATTTTAACTCCAAGGGCAAAAAAAAAACTCCCTCGAACAGGTGTCTCTGTGGTGGCTCGAACCCGCCGCACCGTCCCATCGCAAGCAAGCGCGATGCTCTAACCGCTACATCCCTGCCCCCCCCCCTCCCACCTCGCCTTGATGATGGTAGCCGAAAAAATCAATATCGTCGAGACTGAAGCCTCCACGGGGAAGGGAAGTTCATGCATGCCATTATTTGAATCCAGAGTGTTTTCAAACTGGGTTAGTGGGTGGGATAGCCTGCCTGCCTTGCCTCCCAGCTGGTTACAGCCTCGTTCGGCTTGCAATCCGACGGTGTGGATTCACCGCTACCAATCACGACGCCCGCCCGTTCAGAGGGATTTTTCCTCCTAGAGTTGAGATCAGTACCATCCCTGAAGCAGGAGTGCAGCTACCTATATGGCGGTAGAGGAAGATTCAAGATTTTTATTTCAAGAAATTCCCCCCAAGGGGTACATGAAATTTAACAAAACCACAACTTGCGGATGTGGGCGTGTGAAAAATACTCACACACAAATTCGCTCCAAAATGAAAGTCATGAAACATGATGCCTGAATATATTTCCCGCAACCAACTGTCTCACACACACTTCATCATTGGACCTCAACGCTCTAGCCAAGGAAGAGAAAAAGAAAAAAAGAAAATCAGTACCGATTCGACTCCACTCCCCCCTAAAGTCCTTCGGATGACACTATGAACAGATGTTCAATGCACGGGCGTACACTGCTCATACGTTAAAACCTGTTCTGCCATTCTGAAGAGTAGGCCATTGCGTGCTAGTAGGAACAGAACACGCTTTAAAAAATTTTAAAAAAAACGTATGCACACTGGTGCTGTGTTTAGCATTTTTCTTTTCTTTTTTGAGATTGTGTTTAGACATTATCTTAAAGTCAGAATCTTCGTCTTCGTCTTCTTCTTCCTTTTTTGTCATGTTTCTCCCAGGGGAGGTTTGACAGTGATGAGCCTTCTCCATCTCTCTCTGTTTTTGAGCTTCCTCCTTATTTATGCCATCTTCAAGTCCGGATTTGCGGCTATCTTAATAGTGGGCAAAAACGGCCCACACACAAAATCTTACCAGCGGTGAACCTCGGAGCTCTAGCCGAGGAACGAAAGAAAAATCCCTCTTCTGATAATAGTCAAAATCAATAGTGTCGAGACAGGAGTCTCAACAACAAAAAAAGTTCATGCCATTTGAATATGACTGTAACTTCCAAACTGTTATTATTGAGACTGTTAAGTTTGGGTTGAAGCTTTCGGCGTGTTGTTAACGCTTGTTATTCTTTCTTAAGGTTTCAGTTTGCCCTCTTTCTGTTCTTTGTCTGTTGGGGGTGTTGTTAAGATGTTTGGTTTAGTGGAGGATGTAGTTCAGAAATGAAATGTTGCCGAAGTTTTGTGTTTTTCTCTTTGTGTGCTTGTGTTTTGATTTGTTGTTTTTCTTTATGAAATTCATATTTCGATTCTTTGATTTGCTATGAGGTTGTTTTTTTGGTTTGGTTGGGTTTTTGTTGTTGTTGGGTTTGTTTGGTTTGGGGTTTTTTGTCGAGTAAAAAAAAAAAAAAAAAGATTTGAAAAAAAGCAACTAAACCCCCCACGTCAAGCTGGGGGAAAAAAAACATACATGCTTATGCACAGAAAACAAAATAATAATATGATTACAAACACTGTTTTCTTTAAAATAAAATAAAAAGAGAGAAAAACAAGAAAGAAAAAATACAAACATTCAGATACAGCATCCATCAAAAACTAGCTACAATATCAGCAATCATCAATCCTTCACAATATAAGGCAGTGTATGGGAAAAGGAGGTGTGTGTGTGTGTGTGTGTGTGTGTGTGGGAGGGGGGGGGGGGGATCTCCAATATTTAGTTATACACACACACACAGATAGATAGATAGATAGATAGATAGATAGATAGATAGATAGATAGGATAGATAGATAGATAGATAGATAGATGAGGATAGAGAGAGAGATGGATGATGGATGATGGATGGATGGATGATGGATGGATAGATAGATTTGATAGATAGATAGATAGATAGATAGATAGATAGATAGATTATATACAGATAGATAGACAGACAGATACTGAGATAGATAGATAGATAGATAGATAGATAGATAGATAGATAGATAGATAGATAGATAGATAGATAGATTATATACAGATAGATAGACAGATAGATAGATAGATAGATAGATAGACAGACAGACAGACAGACAGACAGACAGATAGATAGATAGATAGATAGATAGATAGATAGATAGATAGATAGATAGATAGATAGATTAGAAGGAAGAAGGTAGCAGGACGGGTTAATACATTCACCTACCCTGACAAGTAAAATGTGAGGTTCTGAGTTCAATTCCCGGCCTTGCCCTTTCTTCCCAGTTTGACAAGAAAATCAAACTGAATGTCAAAGTCCTTCAGGTGAGACTATAAACCATGGCCCAGTGTGCAAAAGCACAAAGAACACAGTTAAAAACCTGTTCCCCCTTTTATTTATTTTTTATATATCGAGGATAATGGAATAAGCACTTATGTGCTTTTTTACATCCAGTCCCCGTATGTATGCAGTTTTTGTAAATTCTGTCATGTGTTCCCACCGGCACACAATGGCCTACTCTTACGAAAAGCGGAACAGGATTTAACGTGTGCGCAAGATGTTCTGCGTGCGTTCGCACACGGGGCCTTGGTTTTTAGTCTCATCCGAAGGACTTTTGGGGAGAGTGGAGTCTTCTGCACTGATGTTAACCCCAGACGAAAATACCCCCCTTGAACAGGAATCAAACCCGGGGTCAACTGTCAGATTGCGAGCGCAATGTTCTAACCACTAGGCTATCCCGTGCCCCCCTTTTTTTAGAAGAGTAAGCCATTGCATGCTGGTAGGAACGAATGACAATTTCTTTTTAAAAAAAACAAACAAAACAAGCAAGCACACAGGTAACGCGTTTAGACACCATCCCAGAAGGTTGAATGCAGCTACCTAAATGGGGGGGAGAGGGGGGGGGGGAGAGGGGGGGGGGGGGTTGGAACGGTCGCATACGCAGAAATCTCACCACTGGTGAACCACAGAGCTCTAAGCCAAGGAACAACAAAACAAAACAAAACAAACACAAAAAAATTATACCATACATAGTTTTTGACTCGGGCATGAAAGTAAGAGCACTTTTGGTCCATGACTCAGTCACTATCTCCACCTCCCTTATCTAACACCCCTTCACTCTGTCCCAAACTAACAACACCACCACCACCCCCCCCCCCCCCCCCCAAAACACACCCCCCACACACACACACACAGAGTTTCACTGCTACACACCTGTCGCATACATGAACTTATATCATAAAAAAGCTGATCAACTAGGTTCGTGGTACTGTGCTTTATGAAAGAGATTGGGGTTGTGGGTGTTTCTTAAAGAGCTCTGTCACCTAACTTCTTAAAGAGCTCTGTCACCTAACTTCTTAAAGAAAAGAGCTCTGTCACCTAACTTCTTAAAGAGCTCTGTCACCTAACTTCTTAAAGAGCTCTGTCACCTAACTTCTTAAAGAGCTCTGTCACCTAACTTCTTAAAGAAAAGAGCTCTGTCACCTAACTTCTTAAAGAAAAGAGCTCTGTCACCTAACTTCTTAAAGAGCTCTGTCACCTAACTTCTTAAAGAAAAGAGCTCTGTCACCTAACTTCTTAAAGAAAGAGCTCTGTCACCTAACTTCTTAAAGAGCTCTGTCACCTAACTTCTTAAAGAAAAGAGCTCTGTCACCTAACTTCTTAAAGAAAAGAGCTCTGTCACCTAACTTCTTAAAGAAAAGAGCTCTGTCACCTAACTTCTTAAAGAGCTCTGTCACCTAACTTCTTAAAGAAAAGAGCTCTGTCACCTAACTTCTTAAAGAAAAGAGCTCTGTCACCTAACTTCTTAAAGAAAAGAGCTCTGTCACCTCACTTCTTAAAGAAAAGAGCTCTGTCACCTAACTTCTTAAAGAAAAGAGCTCTGTCACCTAACTTCTTAAAGAAAAGAGCTCTGTCACCTAACTTCTTAAAGAAAAGAGCTCTGTCACCTAACTTCTTAAAGAAAAGAGCTCTGTCACCTAACTTCTTAAAGAGCTCTGTCACCTAACTTCTTAAAGAAAAGAGCTCTGTCACCTAACTTCTTAAAGAGCTCTGTCACCTAACTTCTTAAAGAGCTCTGTCACCTAACTTCTTAAAGAAAAGAGCTCTGTCACCTAACTTCTTAAAGAAAAGAGCTCTGTCACCTAACTTCTTAAAGAAAGGAGCTCTGTCACCTACTTCTTAAAGAAAGAGATTGTCACTCATACTTTAAGAAACAGCTCGTCACTACTTCTTTAAATTGTATTGTTCTATCGACTACTAATGATAGCTCTTCATGAACTTTAAGTGCATGCAAGACCTGTCATGCGTCTTTCGTAACGAGTCTGTCACTAGTTTATAAGCACTCATCTGTCTAATCTTAAAGAGCTCTGTCACCTAACTTCTTAAAGATGGTTGCCCTAATCGCAAACACGAGCCTCGTCACCTAACTCTCAAAAGTCAAAGTACTAAGTCATTACAAGACCTCTGTCAGCTGAAGATCTTCCTCAAAAGAGTCTAGGAGCGAACCAACTAGCATGCCAGTCTCAGTCACCAACTCTAACACAAATTTAACACCCCACCTAACTGACCCCACCCACACCCCATGCACCTAAATCAAACCTCCAACCTTCAACCCTGGAGTATCAAGGTAATGATACCATTACTCACGCACCAGTCAACTAATCCGAACGAAACCATCTGCGCAAGACACCCCCCACCCCTTCCCCTCCCGACAGCAATCATCAACCTGCCGGTTCTCACCCTAGAACCCAAAAATTTCACCGCATCACACAAACCCGCTGCAAATTTCCATGGGAATGAAAGAAACGTAATTGCATTCAGTAAACGACAACCGCTCAATAGATTGGGGAAAAATCAATTATGATCGAAAAGCAGAGAGAGACAATCAGACGACCTCGACAGAAACAGATTAGACAGACCATGACAGACAACAGGTATAGACAGACAGACAGCAGACAGACAGACAAACAGACAGCAGAGACAGACATAGGGAAGGGACAGAGACAGACACAAATGAGCGAATTGTCAGAAAGAGACAGACAGACAGACGAGCACAAAGAGATCGAAGAAAGGAGCAGAGAAGACAGATAGAGCAGACAGACAGAGCAGAAGACAGAGGATAGACAAAGAGCAAGACAGAAGACAGGACAGAGACAGAAACAGGAACAGAGACAGACAGACAGACAGACAGACAGAGACAGACAGACAGAGACAGACATAGGGAAGGGACAGAGACAGACACAAACTGAGGCAGACAGTCAGACAGACAGACAGACAGAGGGAAGGGACAGAGACAGACACAAACTGAGGCAGACAGACAGAGGGAAGGGACAGAGACAGAAACAAACTAAGGCAGACAGACAGACAGAGGGAAGGGACAGAGACAGACACAAACTGAGGCAGACAGACAGACAGACAGACAGAGGAAAGGGACAGAGACAGACACAAACTGAGGCAGACAGACAGACAGACAGAAGGAAGAGACAGACACAAACTGAGGCAGACAGACAGACAGAGGGAAGAGACAGACACAAACTGAGGCAGACAGACAGAAGGAAGGGACAGAGACGGACACAAACTGAGGCAGACAGACAGACAAGACAGACAGAACATAGGAGAAGAGAGGGAAGGACAGGCACAAACACTGAGGCAGACAGGACAGGGGGAAGGGACAGAGACAGACACAAACGAGGCAGACAGACAGACAGAGGAAGGGACAGAGACAGACACAAACTGAGTCAGAGACAGACAGAGACAGAAAGGGACAGACAAGGGGAGAAGACAGACATAGGGAACGAGACAGACACAAACTGAGGCAGACAGACAGAGGGAAGGTGACAGAGACAGTCACAAACTGAGGCAGGCAGACAGAGACAGAGAATGAGAGTAGAAAGTTAGACAAAAAAGGAAAACAGAAAAGTATATAAAAGTTTGAAACAAATTTGATATTGCCACCATCTCCAACCCCCTTTCCCAATCATTTCAAATGTTTCACCAGATTAGTAGTAGTGTAGTAGTAAGTAGTAAGTAGTAGAAGTAGTATAGTAGTAGTAGTAGTTAAAAATAGAAAAGTAGTAGTAGTAGTAAGTAGTAGTTAGTGTAGTGGGTAGTAGTAGTAATAGTAGTAGTAGTAATGTAGTAGTAGTAGTAGTTAGTAGAAGAAGTAGTACTGTAGTAGTAGTAGTAGTGTAGTAGTAGTAGTAGTAGTAGTAGTAGTAGTAGTAGTAGTACTGTAGTAGTAGTAGTAGTAGTACTAGTAGTAGTAGTAGTAGTAGTAGTAGTAGCAGCAGCAGCAGCAGTAGCAATGCAATTTCATTATGATAATGGAGGCAGGACAGCCTGGTAAGAGCACTGAGCTCACGAACTGACAGCGTGGGTTCGAGCCATCACCTTTCCCTGGAGTTAGCATCAGCGCCGACTCCACTCCCCCAAAAGTCCTTCGGATGAGACTATAAACCAAGATCCTGTGTATGTACCAATGCATGCACAACAAACACCTTGAATATTAACAAAACAGTTCTGCCTTTTTGGAAGAGTAGGCTACTGCACGCCAGAGGGAATGGATGACATCATTTTCAAAATGCAGGCACACTGGTATCGTGTTTAGACACACACACTCCCT
This sequence comes from Rapana venosa, assembly GCA_028751875.1. Taxonomy (NCBI): domain Eukaryota; kingdom Metazoa; phylum Mollusca; class Gastropoda; order Neogastropoda; family Muricidae; genus Rapana; species Rapana venosa. Next base: position 27,703,794 of record CM054165.1, on the reverse strand, counting down.
GAAGTCGGAGTGCTCCTACCTTAACGGTGGGCAAACATTTGCAGGTATGCACAACATCTCACCGTTGGTGGAATATTGCTGCTGTAGTCAAGGAACAAAACCAAACAAAAAATTTTGGTTTAAAGGATGGTGATGATGATTAGTATTCAAGACAATTATTATCATTGTTATTCCTATGTTTCAGCAGCTAAACTGTCATCTTTGATGAATGAATTCACGATGATTAGCATTACTTACTATTATTATCATCGTTATTCCTATAGGTGTTTCAGCACCTTAACTTTTATCTCTGATGTATGAATTCATGATGATTAGCATTACTTACTATTATTATCATTGTTATTCCTAATCCTATGTTTCAGCACCTTAACTTTAATCTCTGATGAATGAATTCATGATGATTAGCATTACTTACTATTATTATCATCATTATTCCTGTAGGTGTTTCAGCAGTAAACTTTCATCTCTGATGTACGAATTCATTACGATTATCGTTACATTTCTGATGTATGAATTCATGATGATTGGCATGACTTACTATTATTACCATCATTATTCCAATAGATGTTTAAGCTCCTCAACTTTCATATCTGATGTATGATCCACAAACTAGAACAATGCCAGCCCCCTACCTTGTCAATACCACTCTAAAACCCCAGCGCAACGTCACCACCACATGTCATTACACTTACACCTACTGAACTTTACACCATAATAAACTTTAATATGAAGGTTTGATTGAGTAGGAGGTGGGTGGGAAGGAAGGGGAGGGAGAGGAGAGAATGGGAACTTGAGAACAGATGGAGGGAGAGAGTGGGAATAGAGAAAGAGAGAGGGAAAGAGGGAAGGAAAGAGAGAGAGGAGGGATGGAAAGAGAGGGATGGAAGAGAGAGAGGGGAGGAGTGAGGGAAAGAGAGGGAAGGAGGGAGGGAAAGAGAGAGAGGGAAGGAGGGAGGGAAAGAGAGAGAGAGAAGGGGGGAGGGAAAGAGAGAGAGAGAAGGAGGAAGAGAAAGAGAGAGAGAGAGAGGGGGAAAGAGAGAGGGGAGAGAGAAAGAAGAGAGAGGGAGGGGATGGAAAGAGAGAGAGGGGAGGAGGGAGGGAAAGAAAGTGGGAATAGAGAAAGAGAGAGAGGAGGAAAAGAGAGAGAGGGGAAGGAGGGAGGGAAAGAGAAAGGGAAGGAGGGGGAGGGAAAGAGAGAGAGGGAAGGAAAGAGAGAGAGAGAGAGAGGAGGGAGGGAAAGAGGAGAGAGGGAAGGAGGGAGGGAAAGAGAGAGTGGGAAGGAGGGAGGGAAAGAGAGAGAGAGAGAGGAGAGAGAGATGAGGGAGGAAGAGAGAGAGAGGAAGGAGAGAAGGAGAGAGAGAGGAGAGAGAGAGAGAGAGAGAGGAGAGAGAGAGAGAGAGGAGGGAGGGAAGAGAGAGAGGAGAGAGAGAAGGAGGGAGGGGAAAGAGAGAGAGGAGGAGGAGAGAGAGAGAGGAGAGAGAGAGAGAGGAGGAGGGAAAGAGAGAGAGGGAAGGAGGGAGAGAAAGAGAGAGAGGGAAGGAGGGAGGAGAGGGGGGAGAGGGGAGGAGGGAGAGAAAGAGAGAGAGAGAAGGAGGGAGGAAAGAGAGAGAGGGAAGGAGGGAGAGAAAGAGAGAGAGAGAGAGGGAAGGAGGAGAGAGAGGGAGAGAGGGGAGGAGGGAGAGAAGAGAGAGAGAGAGGGAAGGAGGGAGAGGAGAGGGAGAGAGGGAAGGAGGAGAGAAAGAGAGAGAGAGAGGGAAGGAGGGAGAGAAAGAGGAGAGAGGGAAGGAGGGAGGAGAAAGAGAGAGGGAGGAGGGAGGGGAGAAGGGGGAGAAATGAAGGGGGAGGAGGGAGGGAAAGAGAGAGGGGGGAGGAGGGAGGAGGAAAGAGAAGAGGAAGAGAGAAAGAGAGAGGAGGGGAGGAAAAGAGAGAGGAGGAGGGAAAGGAGGGAGGGAAAGAGAGAAGGAGGGAAAGGAGGAGGGGGAGGAGAGGGAGAGAGAGGAGGAAAGAGAGGGAGAGAGGGAAAGAAGGAGGGGAAAGGGAGAGAGAGGGAAGGAGTGAGGGAAAGAGGAGAGAGGGATGGAGATGAGGGAAAGAGAGAGAGGGAAGGAGGGAGGGAAAGAGAGAGGGGGAAGGAGGGGAGGGACAAGGTGAAGGAGTGGATATGGAGTGGGAGGGAGAAAGGAGAGTGAGAGGAGAAGGAGAGTGAGAAGGAGGGAGGGAGAGAGAGAGAGGAGGGGGGAATGGGGGGGGGGAGGGGCAGAAGGATGAAGGTGAGGGAGGGGAAAAGTGGGAAGAAGGGAAAGGGAAAGGGGGAGGGGAGGGAAGAGAGATGGGAAGGTAGGGGAAGGACAGTGAGAAGGAGGGAAGGGAAGAGAAAGTGAGAAGAGGGAGGGAGAGAGGGGAGGGAGGGGGGGAATGGGGGGGGGGGGGGGCAGAAGGATGAAGGGAGGGGGGGGGAAAAGTGGGAAGGAAGGAAGGAAGGAGGGTGAGGAGGGGAAGAGAGTGGGAAGGTAGGGGAAGGACAGGGGAGAAGGAGGGAAGGGAAGAGAAGTGAGAAGAGGGAGGAGAGAGAGAGAGGAGGAGGGGGGGAAATGGGGGGGGGGGGAGGGAATGAAGGTGGGGAGGGGGAAAAAGTGGAGGAAGGAAGGAAGGAAGGAGGGGGGAGGGGAAGAGAGAGTGGGAAGGTAGGGGAAGGACAGTGAGAAGGAGGGGAAGGAAAGAGAAGTGAGGAAGAGGGAGGGGGAGAGAGAGAGGAGGGAGGGGGAATGGGGGGGGGGGGGAGAAGGAATGAGGTGAGGGAGGGGGAAAGTGGGAAGGAAGGAAGGAAGGAGGGAGGGGAGGGGAAGTAGAGTGGGAAGGTAGGGGAAGGACAGTGAGAAGGAGGGATGGAAGAGAAAGTGAGAAGAGGGAGGGAGAGAGAGAGAGGAGGGGGGAATGGGGGGGGGGGGGGGGCAGAAGGATGAAGGTGAGGGAGGGGGAAAAGTGGGAAGGAAGGAAGGAAGGAGGGAGGGGAGGGGAAGAGAGTGGGAAGGTAGGGGAAGGGACAGTGGAGAAGGAGGGAAGGGAAGAGAAAGAGAGAAGAGGGAGGGAGAGAGAGAGAGGAGGGGGGGGAATGGGGGGGGGGGGGCACGAAGGATGAAGTGAGGGAGGGGGAAAAGTGGGAAGGAAGGAAGGAAGGAGGGAGGGGAGGGGAAGAGAGTGGGAAGGTAGGGGAAGGACAGTGAGAGGAGGGAAGGGAAGAGAAAGTGAGAAGAGGGAAGGGAGAGAGAGAGAGGAGGGGGGAATGGGGGGGGGGGGGGGGGGCAGAAGGATGAAGGTGAGGGAGGGGGAAAAGTGGAAGGAAGGAAGGAAGGAGGGAGGGGAGGGGAAGAGAGTGGGAAGGTAGGGGAAGGACAGTGAGAAGGAGGACAGACAGGGAAGAGAGTGAAGAAGAAGGAAAAGAGAAACAAAGAGACAGACAGAGAGAAAGAGAGACAGAGACAGAGAGAGAGAGGGGGGGGGGGGGGAAGAAAGGAGGGAGAGAGAGAGAAGGGAGGGAGAGATGAGGGGGAGGGAGAGAGAGACTCAGAGAGGAAGGGAGGGAGATTCTGAAGACTGAAACGACTTAATAACATACAGAGAGAGAGAGAGAGAGAGGGAGGGAGCGAGGAGAGAGAGAGAGGGAGGGAGCGAGAGAGAGAGAGAGGGAGGGAGCGAAAGAGCAAGAGAGAAAGGAGGAGAGCAAGAGAGAGAGAGAGAAAGAGAAAGGAGAGCAAGAGAGAGAGGAGAGCAAGAGAGAGAGAGAGCAAGAGAGAGGAGAGCAAGAGAGAGAGAGAGCAAGAGAGAGAGAGTGAGCTAAGCGAGAGAGAGAGAGAGAGCGCAAAAAAAAAGGACAGGGAGGACAGGGTAGAGGAGGGAGGGAAGGAAAAGAGAGAGAGTAGAGAGAGAGAGAGAGGAGGAAGAGAGAGAGAGAGGAGGGCAGGGAAAGGAAAGGGGTGGCGGAAGGAAGGGGGATCGGAGGGAGGGATGGAGGGAGGGACACAAGGAGTGGGGAGGCCTAGGGGACTGCACTTGAACAAGTTGGAAGGCAGCTACCATCAAATCTTCTCTCCAGCCTTCCTCGCGGTTTTGTCAGGACTCACTTTCCAACCCAGAAGTGACTGACACACCTCTCCCTGGACCACCCAGTGTAAAAAAAAAATTTTAAAGGGGGGGGAGGAAGGGGGGGCGGTGAGGAGGCTTGATTTCGATATTTTCAATTTATTGCCAGTAGACATGTATTTTATTATTCTCCCCTGGCCTGAGGAAATGGTCTGTTGTGCATGAGCCATGACATCCCCCCCCACCCCCCCCCCCCCCCCCCCCCCCCCCACCCACGCACGCACTCATGCGTACACACACACACACACACCCTCCTCCACTCCCTCACAAAAAAAAACAGCCACACACAGCTTTTCATCACATGCACACAGAGAAACACACACATACATGTATGTATACGCATGCACACACACACACACACACACACAGGGACACACAGTCATACCTGCACACTCACGCACACACACACACATTTTCTCTCTTTCACTCACTCTCTCTCTCTCTCTGTCTCTTTCTCTCTCTCTGCCTCTTTCTCTCTCACCACCCACACTCACATTCACACACACAGAGACACACTCACACATACACACACAAACACACAGTCTCACACCCAATCACAATCTCACACACACACACACACACACACACACAATGCAGGATTAGTTTCTTCACCAATCCCCTCCTCTCCCATTGCTAATCCCAGCTCTCTTTAACCATTTTTGTGACAAAAGAAATGCTGGTCGTTTTCATCCAGATTCTTTTACAGTGCTTTTTCTTTTCTTTTCTTCTTCTGACATGACATGTACTACATGTGTCAAATTGAAACTGTATTCCACTGTTGTCACAGCTTTGGTGAAAACATGTGGGCTGCAATTTGTAGCCACAGCACAGTGCTGTGCCACGCTGACACACTGTGCATGAATGCATGTATATTATTATACACATGCACATACACGTGTGCACACTCATGTATAGATGATTAGATCTATGCACACAAACACTCACAAGCATACACACACATAGATTCTCTCACAAAAATGTGCACACACACACATACGCGTGCACACCTACATTTATAACGCATGTATGTAGATATATATATATATAATAGTACTCACACCTCACACCTCCTTCTCCAACCCCCCCTCCCCCCCACACACACACACAAAATCTCTCTCTCTTCCACTCATTTACTCAAGCACACATACATACATGCATGCATGCACACAGACAAACACACACACACATACACACACACACAAGCCCCCTTTCCCATGTCTAATATCACTTATAGTGAACAGACCTGAAATCAACAACATTATAGTTTATACACACACATACACAACACACACACACAACACACACACTCACAGACACACACACACACACACACAAAACATACACACTCCACACACAACACACACACTGCACAGGATTCCCGTTCAAGAGGATATTTTACCCTGAAGTTAACATCAGTACAGACTCCACTCTCCCCAAAAGTCCTTCGGATGAGACTATAAACCGAGGCCCCGTGTGCGAACCCACGCAGAACATCTTGTGCACACGTTAAATCCTGTCCCGCTTTTCGTAAGAGTAGGCCATTGTGTGCCGGTGGGAACAGATGACAGAATTCACAAAACTGCTTACACACACGGACTGGATATAAAAAAGCACATAAGTGCTTATTCCATTATCCTCGATATAAAAAAATAAAGAAGAAAAAGATACACACACACACACACACACACAACACAACACACACACACACACAAACACAAACACTCACAGATTCAACATCTCAGACTTCTAATTCAAGTAACAATTTTAAGAATCGTGGAAAAGCATCAGAAAGACTTTGTTATAACAGTCGTAACAGAGAAATCTGCTGAAAACCAAATTTCTGTTCATTTCTTGAATGCAGAAGACACAACAAAGCCCAAGGCCAAGGACAGCAATACTTTCTAGTCATTGTTGAGATTTCTTCATCAAATTCTTGTTTGTCTGGTTGGTTGGTTGGTTGGTTGGTTGGTTAGGATTTTTTAAAGTTTTATTTTGAATTGGTTTGGTGTATTGTTTTGTTGGGGGGTTTATTTTGGGGGCGGAGGATTTTTTTAAAAAAGGAAATGGAGACTGTTTTACCCTTGTTTCTTGTTGTTTTTTTTTAAAGAAGATTTGAGACTATTTGTCACTTCTTCCTTTTCTCGATTCTTTTTTTTTCCTCGCGCCATTGTTTCCTACAGCTCTTATGCAAGCCAAGTGACTGTTGCAAGATAAATGATTATGCCTTCTGATTTTATCTTATAATGATAGACCGCTTAACACACTTCGGGCCACTACAAGACCGAAAAAGGGGAGACACTAAGAAAGACTAACTCACACTCAATGAAAGAGTTATCGTTCCTGTCTCGACAAGTTACCCTGCCGACAACATAAACAAAAGCCGAAAAAGAAAGTAGAGCCTGATCAGTCGATCACAGCAACTCTGGAAATTTTTTTTATTTTGAACGCGTTTTAACACGAATTAATATTCCTTTTCTCAACAATTTTCGAGAAGGAGTTTCATGATTGTGCAAGTATGAGTACAACACATTTCTTGGTATTTTCAGTAAATAACTTTTCTCTTAGTGAACTGTTTGATGTTCCGGAGTGTTGACGAATTTCTCAATTTCTGCTGAGAATTCAGGGGCAGTTCATGCATTCATAAAATTTGTGCATGAGACATCATGAAACTATTGCATAAGTATCACAAGCCTTTATCCTCCCAATCAGTAACACAATACTAACAACTGATTACATAATTACATAGTAACAGTAATGGAAAGACTGACGGAGGTCTTCCTAACCTCATCTGTTCAACATTCATTACAGCCTGCTTTATTTGACATACATCGAAAAATGTAGAACTTACAAAATAACAATTTTGTGCTCAAAATATCATTTCATTTACAACTGTATTGTATTCCCATATTTAAAAATGATTCCAACAACTGAGACTGACATGTACTGTGGCCAAAATCAGGAATGAATGAGTCACAAATTAATATGTGTGATTATAAATGAATGAATGAATGAATGATTAATAAAGTACATACATGTATAAAAATCTATAGATACACCTATGGATGTGATTTCAGCACAAGGGGAGAAAGAAACTGAAAAGCCACTGAGCCAATGTTGAGATGCAGTGGAGACAGGTAAAAGAATTAAACATGAGTAACAAACACACTGTAAGCACACAAAGAAACACTGTCTAGACATCTGCACCACACACACACACACACACACACACACGCACACGCATGCACACATTTAACTTACACACACATGTAAGCAAGTTTTATGCATCACACACACATTCATAACAAAAACAAGTTACACACATACACAACACAAACAAGTCACCCCACATCCACACAAACACACACACAAATGTATACACATACTACACACATGCATGCATCCACACACACACACACATGTACACATGCATACACACACACACCACACATGTCTGTATACACACACACATGCATTATAATTGATATATTACATCACACACACATACATACACAGCCACACACACACCATGCACGCACACACACACACATGTAGGAGCACATTTGCTCAAGCACACACACACAAAAATAACATTTAATCATATATATAATGCACATATTATAGAATCTATATAAACATTCATCTGCAAGACTTTCCACTCCTTTCAAAGCTCAAGTCTACAAAGCAACTGTCCTGAAAGACCAGACAGTGCTGGACTGTAATCTGTCAGTGTCACTGATAAATTATAAATTTCAGTGACTGCCCATAATATCATTAGACTAGTTCATGTTTTATTAATTTTGTGATGAAACAATTCAACTGTTAAAGACACACTGATTTCTAGGCACATGTCCACACAGACTCCAAATCATTTGAGAAAACATATTAGAACAATTAAAGTCATATTTTTTTTAGAGAAAAAAGCAAGCACAGACAGCTGGGAATGGGAGGTGGGGAATAAGGAGGCACAAAAAAAAAGGAGGGAAGGGGGGGTGCCCTTTCCCTCTTGGCAAAAAAGGCTCTTCATTGGAAGTGGACCTCCAACCTAGACTGGGGGAGAGGGGGGGTCAAGTGTCCAGAGGTGGAAAGATCGCCGCCAGACGTTACAACACTCTGACAACTGCCCCAAAGCACCCAGCGACATCGAACTTGAACTTCGCATGAATGGCATGCATGATGATTGTCCTGCAAGTCTGCCTGTCTGATGGAGACGTCGCTCGATACTTTAAATTCGATACGTCAACAGCTGAACTAGGTCTAGCCTAGGCCTACTGCGAGTGTGAACTACAGAACAGGGCGGCCGTTCCCCTTTCGTTCTGTACGCAGGAGTGCCGAGCTTTTTTTTTTTCTTTACTTTTTTTTTCTTCTTCTTTTTTTCCCCCTCTTGCAGCAGACAGCTGACTGGCCATTTTTCTTGACCACCGTGAACACTTCTCAGAGCCGTTTTACCCCCCCTCGTGTTCGAACAGACGAAGCACAGACATTCTGACTCCGCGTGATGCACGATGCATTCGTCTATTTCAATCTCTGTTTGTTTTTTCAACGATTTCACAACTCAGACTCTCTGGTCTAGATCTACGCTTCGACAGACGTCATGGCAAAAATAGACACGAATGTGGGACAGGCGAAGTAGGTCAATCGACGCCTAACACGAATGTCCCGACAGATGCGACTACAAGCAATCCTACAGACCATGGCAAGAAATTTTGAAAAGAAGTGGTATTTTTTCTGGAAAACCTACCTTCTCTGTCCAAATATTAGTGAGTGGAAACGGCTGTCTCGATGAAAAGCGTGTGATCGTCTGATGAACCGACCAGCCCGTCGCATTCAGCCATGTCTCCTGAAGTTGAGACTTCCCCTCCTCTTCGCTCAAGAGAGCGATTCAAGCAAAAGCGCGGTTTGAGGAGACGTGTGGCGCAATGGTCAAAGCACCCTCTCTCTCTCTCTCTCTCTCTCTCTCTCTCTCTCTCTCTCTCTTCTCTCGTGTAGTGTGTGTGTGTGTGTGTGTGTGTGTGTGTGTGTGTGTGTGTGTGTGTGTGTGTGTGTGTGTGCAGTGTACGTCGCGGATCCGATCCTATCTGTAAGATGGCGAAGGGACTTAGAACCTCAAGGCCACATCACAAGATCTTTTATTTCGTTTAGATGCTCAGCTCAGCAGTCAATTTCGAACGTGGCAATTGATTAAGATCCTGTGTGCAACTTACATTTGACGCACGCATTTCTTAAAGATAAAGATATATATGCGCTCCCTTGTCATATCCATATTTCTGTATGCCTGTGAATCATGGACCCTGACTGCAGATTTGGAGAGAAGAGTACAGGCGGTGGAGATGAGATGCTTTCGGAGACTCCTTGGCATCTCCTACAAAGACCACATAAGCAACGAAAGCGTGCATAACAGATTCCAGCAAACCATTGGACCCTATGAGAACCTTCTAACGATCGTGAAAAAACGTAAACTTAAATGGTATGGGCATGTCACAAGATCCAAAGGACTTGGACTTGCAAAGACAGTTCTACAAGGCGCTGTCCAGGGAGGAAGAAGAAGAGGCAGACCAAGGAAGAGCTGGGAGGATAACATCAGCGAATGGACAGGCCTAGAACTCAACAAAACCCTGAGAAAGGCAGAACAGAGAGAGGAATGGAGGGAACTGGTTGTTGAGTCTTTGAGGGTGCCCCCACGGTCGTCAGACTACGGGACAGATAGATAGATAGATAGAAAGATATATATCAAAAGCAACAAACAAACAAAAAATCGTCAGCAAAAACAAAACAAAAAAGCATCAGTGATGTGTCACCTGTTTTGATCTTACATTACATTATTTGAAATATTACACAATTCATGTATATTCGTTATACATAGTGTATGTTGCATATATTTCTATACATAGATGCATATATGTAGTCTGTATTTGTGCGTTTGCAGGTGTGCGTGCAAGTGTGTGTATGTGTGTGCGCGCGCGCCTGCGTGCTCGCGCTGCGTGTGTGCACGTGTGTGTGTGTGTGTGTGTGTGTACGTGCGTGCGTGCGTGTGTGTGTGTGTGTGTGTGTGTGTGTGTGTACGCTCGCGCCCGCGCGCGCGTGTGTGTGTGTTTGTGTGTGAAAGTCAAAATTTTATTTCCAGATGGTACATTAAATAAGCAAAAGGCCTACACTTGCTTTTTTCATCAAGCCATCTGTCTAGGAACAAAAATAACTTAATAATCATATTTAGCTACAACATAATTACAACCCTTAACAATAAAATATACCAATAAGAAAAAAATCAACATAACAATGCAAAACACACTCACACATACATACACACATGCACACACACACGCGCGAACGTGTGCATATAGCTCACATACACTCACGCGCGTGCACACGCTTAGGTAAGAAATGTTTTGTGTGTGTGTGTGTGTGTGTGTGTGTGTGTGTGTGTGTGTGTGTGTGTGTGTGTGTGTGAGTGAAACTGTCATAGTAGATGAATCGTCCATGAAATTGACCCACTGTTGATCTCCCACCACCATCACCCCCCCCCCCCCCCCTCCCACTTCAGCACACGGTTGACAATCCTATATACAATTCTGATAATATAAAATAAAAAAATAAAGGTGACACAACTCTCTGTAATCTCCAGTCACTATAACTGAATGAACAAGAGGAAGACAAACAGGGAGAAAGACGAAGATAAGAAGGGGTGAGGAGAAGAAGAAGAAGAAGACAACGATAATGACGCAGCCGTAGAGAAGAAGAAGGAGGAGGAGGAGGGGAAAAGTCTATGTCCCTAGAGTTCGTTAATGAAGGGGGTGGTGTCGCCCAGTGCTGTTACAACAAAAGTATTGATCAACATCAAGTTGAAAGAGCACTTTGCCACAAAACGGCGCCACTCTAGATTTTGACAATAATTTTTTTCTCATGGAAAATCTGCTCGTTGCCGTCGATTCTATTAGGCGGTCTCTGTGCGCCAGTGTTAGAAATGGAACTTGGGTTTATCATTTCCCAATTCCAAATACTTCGTCCATAAAACGAGTACACAGACCACCGGAGACTCTATCTCTGTCTCTCTCCCTCTCCTTAATCATGCGTTCCATCACTACCAGTTCCCTTCATTTGCGAAGATCCTGCTTGATCTTGAAGCATGCACTAGTTTCATTTTCATTTATCAGATGTAATGTTCTTCAGCTGTAGTTAGTTACCTCAGATGATGCTCAAAGTGCACCGGGCGATCAAATAATCTCAAACCCCACCCTCTTGTGTTCTGCCTCCCAGGTGCATCATAAGAAAAATCTGGTGTCGAATACATAGTAGATTCGACACTGCCTGGTAGTTCCTTATGAAACTGAAACTGTGGAGATCCCAGTTTCGTTACGAAGTAGTTCCGTCTCGTCATCCGACTGCGTCCTGGAGGTGAACGCAAAACTAAATGAACAGATCGTCATCGATCGGGACCAGTCTTCGTAGACGCCGAGTCGCTGGTGGTAGTACTAGGCCTACTATGAAAATCATCGCTTGGGAGAAAAGGGGGGAAAAAGAAGAAGAAAAAAAAACTATGAAGGAAAGAAAGAACGAATGAAAGAAAATAATAAATCCGCTGGAACTTATCTCATAACATCTACCAACTGCAATTGTTCACACAACTCACTGAATCGAAAGAGAAAACAAACAAATCCTTAAAAAGCACCAATCTCGATCGAAGGTAAGCAAGATCGATCAAAGAACAGTAACTAGGATGGCTTCTAAAAAAAATATATTTTTAAAAAATTGAGCAGCCGATCCAAACTAAACCAATCGGCGTACACCGACTAAAAGAAAGTGCGTCGTGATCATCATTATGAATTGTTGCGCTCTTGTTGTTTTTTGTTTGTGTCACGTTAGGCTATCGTTAATTGCCGTGTAGTAGTGTGTTCGTCGTAATTGCAGCCTATAACAAGAAGGACTTGTGCAGCAAAAACTGTCTCTTCTTGGTCTTACGTATTCTTCCACGTAATTCGCCCAGGCCGCGAAATTCACGACATTGAAGTCTACCGGGTTAATTAAATATTCATTCGTTTATTCCGGGGCTGGAAACGTAAGAAAAGGTCAGAGAGAAAAGTGTAACAGTGAAGTTGAAACTGATACTTGGTGAGGTTTTTTTGGTTATTCTTGTTGTTTTTTAATTGAAGTTATCTACTGATCGAGATAGGGTATATTATATGAAACTCAGTCACATACAGACAGATACACAATCTCTCTCTCTCTCTCTCTCTCTCTCTCTCTCTCTCTCTCTCTCTCTCTCTCTATTCATCATCTTTAAATATATATATATATATATATATATATAATATATATATGTGAATGACAAAATTTACACAACTGCATTCATACAGGAACTGGATGAAAAAAGCACATGAGTACTTATTCCATTATCCTCGAAAAGAAAGAAAAAAATTTTTTAATGATAAAATAAAATTATCGCCATAGAAAACAAAATCACTATTCAATACTTTTCTTTGTGTCTACCACTCACCAGAAAAATAATTGGATGATTCAACTTACAGCATTGTTATATCAATGTGTGTGTGTGTGTGTGTGTGTGCGTGCGCGTGCGCGCACACACACACCATGCGCCCATGCTGTATCTTATCTTCTTATTCTTATTCTTTTATATAAAGGATAATGGAATAAGCACTTATGTGCTTTTTTACATCCAGTCCCCGTGTGTATGTGGTTTTGTAAATTGTCATCTGTTCCCACCGGCACACAATGGCCTACTCTTACGAAAAGCGGAACAGGATTTTAACGTGTGCGCAAGATGTTCTGTGTGCGTTCGCACACGGGGCCTCGGTTTATAGTCTCATCCGAAGGACTTTTGGGGTGAGTGAAGTCTGCACTGATGTTAACTCCAGAGGAAAATATCCCTTTGAACGGGAATCGAACCCTGGTCGTCAGATTGCGAGCGTGTATGCATGCGTGTGTGACACGCGCGTGCGCCGTGTGTGTGTGTGTGTGTGTGTGTGTGTGTGTGTGTGTGTGCTGATAAAGATAACCATGACAACATTTAACTAACAACAACAACGACGACGACAACAACAACAAATTCGCTCAGATAAAGCCACACCAGTAAGAATTAATGATGACTCCCCAAGTAGCAGACGACACTAGTAAATCAAGTCTAGTAAATCCCATTGGGGCATAGACTACTGGTAAGTACAACCTCATTATCTTCTGCTATCACGAAAATTCTTCATTCTTTTCAAACTAAATCCTCTGTCCTTTCTCTCTCAAAGTCGAACCTGGCTATCTGCCTTGATTTAATTTTTGTTTTGTTGTGCTTGGGGTGTGTTATTGTTGTGATCATTATTTCATTGTTGAATTTGGACAGCCTTCTCTTCGTCTGTGTCCATTTTGTAAATAAGATTGTCCACGTTTGTGGAATCTAGTACTGCTGTTGCTGCTGCTGCTGCTGCTGCTGTTGTTGTTGCTGCTGTTGCTGTTGTTGTTGTTACTGTTGTTGCTGCTGCTGCTGTTGTTGCTGCTGTAACTGTTGCTTCTGTTGCTGTTACTGTTGCTTCTGCTGTTGTTGTTGCTGCTGCTGCTGCTGTTAAAGCTGTTGCTGCTGTTGTTGTTACTGTTGTTGCTGCTGTTACTACTACTGCTGTTTCTGCCACTGCTGTTACTGCTGTTTCTTCTGCTGTTGCTGCCGCCGCCGCAGCTACTATACTGTTGTGTGATTTTGGAGATGATTCCTGATGAAACTGTTTTGTTTTGCTTGCTTGTGTTCCCATTCAGAAAACAAACCTGTTCGCTACAGAATACACGTTCGTAGTGGTAAAATGTGACCGGGTTTACGTTCCGCGTGAGTTAGTCATCCATCGAAGGAAAAAAATGTACTATTTTAACACTCATCACAGACAGTATCGTTATCATTGCATAATCATCATCACATCGTTATCGATCAACGTTATCGTCGTCAACGTCATCATCATTGCCAGCAGAGGCACAGCAGAAGCAGCAGCATTATCCTGTTGTTGTCTTCGTTTGTCATCACTGCATCATCATCATCATCATCATCACTTTACTCAAAACCGTATACACACGGGGACTGGATGTAAAAAAGCACATAAGTGCTTATTTCATTATCCTCGATATAAAAGAATAAAATTAAAATAAAATAAAATAAAAAACACAAACAAAACCAAAAACCCAATACCCACTGCCAGCTTTCTTATGTAGATGCTCATTCACAACCATGAAATCACTCGTCATCATCATCATCATCTTCAGCAGCAGCAGCATCCGATCATCATGATCACATCTTCATCATCATCAACATCGTCACAATCACCACCACCATCCCCACCACCAGCAGTAGCAGTAGCTGTAGCAGCAGCACTGATGAATGTGTCGTACTATCATCATCGTCATCATCATCATCATCATCATCATCACAACAACAGCCTCCTTTTACTGTGAGCATAAACACCATAATATACACAACTCTCCCTAATCAATGCACGTTCTTATCTCTTAATCTTTCCTTCTAATGGCGGCCTCTACAGTTATGTATACAAGTATACAATTACGGGCTGTTGTTCTCGCAAGGGGGAGATAATTAATGAACGGTCGTCTGCGATTAAAGAAAGGTAGGTATATGTGTAAACAAGAACAACACTGAACGGAGCGAATGGTCATACAGATTAAAAACGTTGGAGGTAGGGGTGGCGGTGGGGAGGGGGGGGGGGGGGGGGTCTGTATCTAAGGTAAGTGTTATAGGGAAGATAACAGAAGGGGTGATTGGGTATGGATGATTATGAACTATCAAAAACAGTCATACAACACCAGTCTTTTCTTGGCCAAGAAGTTCCGTATGCTATGCACCAAGTGACTCCCTCTGTCTTTCTTTGTGTTTTTGTTTGTCTGTCTCTGTGTTTGTGTGTGTGTGTGTGTGTGTGTTTTCTCATTTTTCTCTATCTCTGTAACTAACAGTGTGTGTGTGTGTGTGTGTGTGTGTGTGTGTGTGTGTGTGTGTGACAGACAGACAGACAGACAGACAGACAGAGTTTGTGCCAAGCATAAGATGAAACAAGCATAAAAATGAAAGAAGCCTACGAAAGGAAAGAAAAGAACAAGAAAAGACGTTTTGTTCCAAACGGTTCTACTTACAATAATGATAAGGAGAAGAACTGCGAAGAAGAAGAAGAAAACGAAGGAGGGGGAGGGGGAGGAGAGAAGAACAAAAACAAGAACAGGAAGAACAACAAGTAGAAGAAACAACATTAACAACAACAAAAACAGCAACAACAACAACAACAACAACAGGAGAAGTAAAGTAAGAAAGATACGTCGTTCCACGTGACGTTCAGCATTCAGAATGCATGCGATTTCGGTTTTCCTCCTTCCTGGTCACAACATCCCCCCCCCCCCCCCCCCCCCCCCAATGGGGATGCCGGGGAGGGGGGGGGGGGGGGGGTTCAGTATAAAATAGCATCCCCACCTTCTGAAAACTCTGTGCTAGAAATTTTCTCTTTTCTATCACTCTCTTTGTTTCTGCCTTGTTTCCTTTTTCTTTCTGTCACCTCCTTCTTGTCTATTAATTTTTCCGCCTTCTTGGTCCATTCTACTGCCTTCCTCTCCCCCCTCCCCCAGAAAGACTTAAAAGATAACGATTCTCTCATACGCCGAAGTCGGATGCGCCGGGCCTGACTTGTCAGGTGCATAACGGTAGCGTTTTCGCTCATATTTATTTAATTAATTTATTGATTGTTTTATTCTTTTATACCGAGGTTAATGGAATAAGCACTTATGTGCTTTTTTACATCCAGTCCCCGTGTGTATGTGGTTTTGTCAATTCTGTCATCTGTTCCCACCGGCACACAATGGCCTACTCTTACGAAAAGCGGAACAGGATTTAACGTAAGCGCAAGATGTTCTGCGTGCGTTTGCACACGGGGCCTCGGTTTATAGTCTCATCCGAAGGACAACAACAGTTGCTGTCTGAGCGTTCGACGAGGAAGAAGAAGAATGAACTTAGGCAATATCATGTAACCTATCACAGTGCTCACAGATGTCCTCTCATTTTCTGGGGTAGGTAGAGTATTAGTACTTCCCCATCTCTCAGCGTCTCCATTCAGACTTACCCGTGAGCTGATAGCATGCTGGGTATGTTCAAGTCGTCCATGCCACCGGCCAAATCCAGCCTCAAAACACACTTATTTCCTACCTGAGACTTTCCCCCCACATATCTGTCCCTAATTTTCAACAGTATCTTTCACCTTCTAAGTGTTGTTCCGAGTGTGTGTGTATGTGTGTGTGTGTGTGTGTGTGTGTGTGTGTGTGTGTTGTGTGTGTGTGTGGTGTGTGTGGTGTGTGTGTGTGTGTGTGTGCGGCGCGCGCGCGTGCGTGCGTGCGTGCGTGTGCGTGCGTGCGTACATACGTGCGCGCGCATGGATTTGTAATCTGTTGTTCATTATGTTTAAGGAGAGTTGCATGCCTGTAAATGATTGAGTGCAAGCGCTTCGATTTGTTTGTTTCTTTACAAGATTCAGCGCTATATAAATTCCATATATTATCATTATTATCTATGAAAGATGGATTTTTAAAGTATGTGCATCCTCGAAGTCGGAATGCGGCTACCTCAATGGCGAGTACAAAACGGTCGCATACGCAAAATCTGACCATTGGTAAGTACCGCGCCATATAGGCAGCCATACTCCGACTTCAGATGGGATATACCTGGAGACAGCTGGAGAGAATAGCCCAGGACAGAGGACTCTGGCGGACTGTTGTCGGCGGCCTATGCTCCAGGGGGAGTGATGGGCCTAAGTAAGTAGTACTCCGACTTCAGAGGATTTTTGTTGTTGTTGTACTCATTTGAAGGAGAGAGTGTAGGTTGTAATATTAGTTAAGAGCTTGTGGTCCCCTGTGGGGATGCCGGGGGGGGGGGGGGGGGGGGGGGGGGGGGGGGGGGGGGGGGGGGGCTATCAGAAAATAAACAGCATCCCCACTTTCTGGAAATTCTGTGCTGGAAGCTTCCCCTTTTCTATCGCTCTCTTTGTTTCAGCCTTGTTCCCTTTCTTCCTGGTCACTGCTTTCTTTGTCTATTTTCTGCCTTCATGGTCCATTCTGCTGCCACCCCCCCCCCCCCCCCCCCCCCCCACACACACACCACACACCCAAGAAAGGCTTAACAGTTAACAATTCTTTCTGCCTCGGTCCAGTTCTTTTATGTGTTCTCTCCCAAGTTGATGTTCCAGCCCCCCCCCCCCCCCCCTCCCACCTCCCTTCAACAGTTCATTGCCGGATGATTTTGGAGAGGATGGGGTTAAAGCATGCTGGGTTTTTTTCCGTTATTTTCTTGACTGTTGCCAAGGCAGCCATGATGAAAAGTAAGCGGACGTGGTAACATGTAAGAATTCACAAGGCTTTTTGATACACGTGCACAAGATATTTCGGTAAACGTAGTTCATGCACAGATAGTGAACACGGAAAGCTCCTGACTTCAGTGGGGAAAAAACATCAACTGAAGTGGCACGAGCACGTCACACGAACATCTGGACTAGCCAAGACTGTCCTAGAGGGAACAGTACAAGGAGGGAGACGAAGAAGAGGCAGACAGAGAAAACCATAGGAAGATCTACAACATCAGAGAGTGGACTGGTAGCCTTGAGTGGGATGACATACTACAGAAAGCTGAAAACCACAGGGAGTGGAGGAAGCTGGTTGCAAAATCTTCAGTGGTGCTCCAACGGTCTACAACACCACGGGATAGGTGAAGAAGTTAGGATCAGTTTGTTTCTGAGTCTTAGATCCATGGTACATGCCAGATTTCCCACACTGAAGTTGGAGGTGCTGGGTCTGACTTGTCAGGCGCTTAACGGCAGTGCGTAACGCATTTTCGCTCATAATTATGACAGACAACAATAGCTACTGTCTGAGCGTTGAACGAAGAAGAAGAGAATACATACGCATGCAGGAGGTCAAAGATGCACGTAACGAGATTCCGTAATTCATGTCAGAGTCTCCCTCATGGGGAGCCTGTCAGTATAGGTAGCATCCCCACCTTCTGGAAATTCTGTGCTAGGAGTTCCCTCTTTTCTATCCCTCTCTTCGTGTCTGCCTTGTTCCTGTTTTCCTTGTAACCTCCTTCTTGCCTACTTTCTGCCTTCTTGGTCCAGTCTTCTGATTTCAAAGGTAACAAATTCTCTCCAATGCCTAATAAGTTGGTAAGTTGACAGGTGCTTAACAGCAGTGCAATGCATTTTCACTCTGTGACAGGCAACAATGTTTGCTGTCTGAGTGTTCAATGAAGAAGAACAATGTCGGGAGCTCTGTGGGTTATTGAAACACAAACATAAACCAATAAGAGCCCTGTACAATGAAATGAGAAGGTTTGCGGTCAGAATGTCTCAGCTGAGGCCAGTGGGCAGACCTCTACAGAGTGACAAGCACAGGAGAAGACCAGACACTGGGCATCCCACCCAGTAAAGGAATGCAGAGAAGAGAGAAGATGAACACACACACATGATCCCAATCCCTTTCTTTCTAGATTTCCTGGAATGTTTATCTCATCCCATAAAGTTGCCAGTTTTCCTTTCAAAATCTTTGTTCAAGATCAATATAAGCAAGGGAGAGAACGAAAGCACGGGCTTTGATCAGTGTGGCATGGGTGTTCACTGCTATGCTTCAGTGCTTCAGCCCTGTCACTTCGCATTATAAGCTAGGAGTAAGAGGATTTAGACACCTGCTCCAGGCCACCTCTACAGCTTAGCTGGTAGAGAACCCTGCTCATGGTATAAAGGCTAGGGGCAGGGCAGCCTGGTGGTTAAAGCATTGAGCTCATGATGTTGACAGTGCAGGTTCGAGCCACCACAGAGACACCCATTGGAGGGGATTTTTCCTTGGGAGTTAACATCAGCACCGACTCTACTTCCCCATTCTTGTGTTCTTGTGCTTGTGTTGTCTCCCTTGCTTATCAGGTCTTGATCTTGAACAAAGATTTGAAAGGAAAACTGGCAACTTTATGGGATAAGATGAACATTCCCGAAATCTAGAAAGAAAGGGATTGGGATCATCGAACTGAATGTCAAAGTCCTTCGGATGAGACTATAAACCGAGGCCCCTGTGCAAACACACGCAGAACATCTTGCACACATGTTAAATCCTTTTCCGCTTTTCGAAAGAGTAGGCCATTGTGTGCCAGTGGGAACAGATGACAAAATTTACAAAACCACATACACACAGGGACTGGATGTAAAAAAGCACATGAGTGCTTATTCCATTATCCTCAATATAAAAGAATAAATTAAAAATTAAAAAGAAAGAATTAAATTAAAAATAAAAATTCTTGGGATGAGACTATGAACTGAGGTCCTGTGTGCTAACGCATGCTGAACATCTTCTGCACATGTTAATGCGCCTGTTCTGTCTTTTGAAAGAGTAGGCAATTGGGGGCTGGTAGGAACAGATGACAGAATTAAAAAAGAAAAGAAATGAATGCATGCACACTGGTGTCATGTTCAGACATCACCCCCAAAGCTGTAATGTGGCTACCTCAATGGTGACTCTCTGACTAAGAGGCTTGACTCGCACAGTCCTTATGTGCTGCAGCCCTGGGGGCTGGTTGGCCTTTGGAGAGCATCTCCAACACTGACTGTCCTTATGCCCACTTGGCCGAGAGAGTGGGGATGTGCTGTGGGCAAGGCATCTCCACTATAATCAAATTTCTGCCCAGTTTCCGAAACAGCAGCTGCCCCTCTGCTGTTTTGGAGGTCATCGTCGGACACGATGGACAAACATACAACAATGGTGGGTAAACAGTCGCATAGCAGAGCCCCACCATTGGAGCTTTAGCTGAAGAACAAAACAAGACCCCCCCCCCCCCACAAAAAAAGAATTGGTAAATGTTGAGGGTTTGACTCCCTGTCACCCCCCATAGCAATGCCAGTCTTGTTTCAGTACCCATTTTAATTAATCTGTCATTAATTAGCTGGTCCATTCTAGTGCTTGTCAGTGCCTATTTTAATTAATGTCATTGTTTAGCTGGTCCATTCTAGTGCTTGTCAGTGCCTATTTTAATCTGTCATTGTTTAGCTGGTCCAATCTAGTGCTTGTCAGTGACTATTTTAATCTGTCATTGTTTAGCTGGTCCATTCTAGTGCTTGTCAGTGTCTATTTTAATTAATCTGTCATTGTTTAGCTGGTCCATTCTAGTGCTTGTCAGTGCCTATTTTAATTAATCTGTCATTGTTTAGCTAACACATTCTAGTGCTTTTCAGTGCCTATTTTAACTAATCTGTCATTGTTTAGCTGGTCCATTCTAGTGCTTCTCAGTCAGTGCCTAATTAATCTGTCATTGTTTAGCTGGTCCATTCTAGTGCTTCTCAGTCAGTGCCTAATTAATCTGTCATTGTTTATCTGGTCCATTCTAGTGCTTGTCAGTCAGTGCCTAATTAATCTGTCATTGTTTATCTGGTCCATTCTAGTGCTTGTCAGTCAGTGCCTAATTAATCTGTTATTGTTTATCTGGTCCATTCTAGTGCTTGTCAGTGCCTAATTAATCTGTCATTGTTTAGCTGGTACATTCTAGTGCTTGTCAGTGCCTATTTGATTTAATCTGTCATTGTTTAGCTGGTCCATTCTAGTCTTGTTTGTGCCTAATTAATCTGTCATTGTTTAGCTGGTCCATTCTAGTGCTTGTCAGTGCCTATTTGATTTAATCTGTCATTGTTTAGCTGGTCCATTCTAGTCTTGTTTGTGCCTATTTTAATCTGTCATTGTTTAGCTGGTACATTCTAGTCTTGTCAGTGCCTATTTTAATTAATCTGTCATTGTTTATCTGGTCCATTCTAGTGCTTGTCAGTGCCTGTTTTAATTAATCTGTCATTGTTTATCTGGTATATTCTAGTGCTTGTCAGTGCCTATTTTATTTAATCTGTCATTGTTTAGCTGGTCCATTCTAGTCTTATCTGTGCCTATTTTAATTAATCTGTCATTGTTTAGCTAACACATTCTAGTGCTTTTCAGTGCCTATTTTAATTAATCTGTCATTGTTTATCTGGTATATTCTAGTGCTTGTCAGTGCCTATTTTATTTAATCTGTCATTGTTTAGCTGGTCCATTCTAGTCTTATCTGTGCCTATTTTAATTAATCTGTCATTGTTTAGCTGGTACATTCTAGTCTTGTCAGTGCCTATTTTAATTAATCTGTCATTGTTTAGCTAACACATTCTAGTGCTTGTCAGTGCCTATTTTAATTAATCTGTCATTGTTTAGCTGGTCCATTCTCGTGCTTGGGGCGCCCACTACTTATCTTTTTTATATCTACATACTTTGAAGTCCTGGTATGAATTATAAAAACGATTTTCTGACTCTCTTTCTCTCTCCTCTCACACACACACACACACACACACACACACACCACACCACACACACACACACACACACACACACACACCACACACACACACACACACACATGAATACACAAGAAAAAGACAGAAAGTAATTTATATCATTTAAAAAACCCAACCCAGACCAATTCAGATTCAAAAATGAGAAAGCCATACCACTTCAGTTTTAAATTGTATCGAAAAAACAAGATATAAAAACAGAAAAAACAAAAAAAACTCAAAATCTGAGGACAGACCAAAAAATGCTATACAAAGTCATGATTTTTTTGGGAGGTGGTCAAAAATGACAAAAAAGAAATCAACATCATAAAATACATGAATATTTCTCCTCATCCACAATAACACCAGTATAAGAACAATGCAACAACAAGAAATGTCATAACCATCGCCTTCATGTACATACACATACAGAAGATCAAATATGCACCTTAAAGATCCCGTCACTCATGTCAACAATGCACACATCCCTGAAGTTGGAATATGGCTACCTTCATGGTGGGCAAAAATGGTAAATGGTAAAGGTGTTTCCATAACCTATGTGGTCGTATAGGGGACTGAGGCGCCAGAGACCTCAACTTCTCCAGGGGCCAGCATATTGAGGGCAGCGCCCATCTCCTCTCCCTCGCTGCTTTACCTTCCATGACCCTAGAGAGGGCAGGTACCCATTTACAGCTGGGTGAACTGGGGAAACTGTACTGAAGCCAAGGTGCAAAAACGGTCACCCATCCAAGTGGTAACCACGATCGATGCTGCTCTAACATTGGCTGGGGGAAAGCGAGTGCTCTGACCACTGAGCTATCCCGTCCCCATGGTACCATTCTGAAATCTCACCATTGAGGGTCATGAACTCTTTAAAAAAACATAATCTTCAACTCTAGTCATGGAACACAACCGCCCCCCCCCCCCCCCCCCCCCCCCCCTCCCCCCCCAAAAAAAAGGCCTTGTAAAAAAATGAAGGATTTTGAAAAATGCCAACAACAGTAAGCCACGATAACAAACCATTATACCAAAGGCCAGAAGTAAAAATTAACTCAGTACAATTCATTAAAAAAACAACAACAAACAAGCAGTGTGAAAGATGGACAATAAGCTGTTTTGCATAATTTCTTCTCTTTTTTTTTTGGGGGGGGGGGGGGGGGGGGGATGGGAATTTTCATGGAGCAATGTTTAAATCAAATCACTGCTTAAGAAGTCACACTCAAATACCTTCTGCCTCCTTTTTAAAGAGGTTAAAAACAAACAAACAAACAAAAATAAACAGTGCCAAGAGCCAAATTGTTGAATAATTCATGGTGAAAATGATTCATCTATTATAACTTTTTTTTAAAATTAAAAAAATAAAAGTTAAAAAAGATCAATACTCAGAGGCACACTGCTGAATAATCCACGCTGAAATAAATTATCTATTACTTGAAACAAAGAGAAAAAAAAATCTGTTACTTTTTACAGAAATGTGAACAACTGAAATGTTTAAGCCCTTCACTAGCAGTAACATTTCTGGTGCAGTGCATTCATT
The DNA here is from genome assembly GCA_028751875.1 of Rapana venosa. Taxonomy (NCBI): domain Eukaryota; kingdom Metazoa; phylum Mollusca; class Gastropoda; order Neogastropoda; family Muricidae; genus Rapana; species Rapana venosa. Next base: position 27,680,769 of record CM054165.1, on the reverse strand, counting down.
TTGGTTAGTTGCTAATCTTAAAGAACCCCCCTCCCCATCCCCCACCCAAGATTGTATCTACTGACTTAAAATGCTTGTAAGAAGGAAGGTGGCAGGGTGGTTAAGACATTCACCTACCTAACAGGTAAACTGTGAGGTTCTAGGCTTAATTCCCAGCCTGACCCTTTTTTTCTGGTTGGACGAGAAAATTGAACTGAACCTCAAAACCCTTCAGATCAGAAAATAAACCCCTGCATCCAAATACACGCAGAACATCTTGCACCCAAATGTAACACCCGTTTTGCCTTTTGGAAGAGTAGGCCATTTCGTGCCACTAGGAACCGATGACGAAATGTCAAAAATCGCGTGTGCACAGGTGTCGTGTTTATACACCATCCCCGAAGTCAGAATGCCGCTACCTAAATGGTGAGGGGGAAAAACAACCGGTTGCATTCACAAAAATCTCACCATTGGTGAACGTCGGAACAGCAGCCTAGGAACCACCAAAAACAAAAATGCGGACAGTTACATCTTTATTTCTGAACTACATCTTCTTCTTCCTTTTTGTTATGTTTCTCCCAAGGGGAGGTTTGACATTAATGAGCCTTCTCCATCTCTCTCTGTTTTGAGCTTCCTCCTTATTTATGCCCCTTTCTCTAAGATCATCTGCAACACAGGCAGCCCAGGTTTTGCTAGGTCTTCCCTTTGGTCTCTTTCCATCCACTACGAAGTTCATTGCTCTTTTTATGATGTGGTGGTCTGCTTTCCGTTGAACATGGTCTATTGCTACTAGCTACAGACTTCAGATCATCAACTTTGCACATTCTCCATAGTTCTCTATTCGTGATCCTGTCTTCCCATTTAATCTTTGTCATGTAGCATAGCATTCGGTTTTCACAGCTCTTCCACAAACGTTTGATGGTTTTTGTGAAAACCCACATCTCCGAACCATACAGGAGAACAGGTCTGATGCAGGCCTTATATACCCGGCCTTATATTTCTGAACGAGATGGCATCTTAAAGTAGCTAAGGGTTTCCCTGTTACAATGACCCTTGCTGCCTCCCCAAAACAGGAGAGTGATACATGGAGGATTAACACACCTTGATTTTGTTGCTTAAACGTGACATCATCAGTTGTTCAGCTAGTCACTTTGATTAATTAAGTGCACACCTGGCTGGCTGTGTAAGGGTTAATCTGTATCAGGGAACAGGCCACACACTGACATGGACTAGAATTTCCAGTAAACTTGGAGTGTAGTCCGCTGCACCTTTCAAGCTGGCTTCGCTTCACTGGTGTTCCTGATATGCTTTTTTCATCTTTTCATTAAAAAAATGTTCTAAACTTTTTTCTTTTTTTTGCTGGGATATATTTTCACATTTCTGAGACTTATAGTGCAAGCTTTGTATAAATCGGGGGAATAAGCGGATCCATTCTTATGAAGAAGATGAAGGTATACCATCTAAATTCTTTGAAAAATTAAATTATTTTTTAAACATAAAACAATCAGTGAAGATCTTAGCTCAGGTGTATAACTATGATAAACAAGTCGCCATTTATGTCATGAAATAACAGCAAAACAAACAAAAACAAACTCAAGGTCACTTTTTGTCTTACCGGTTACAATCTATAACTGACAGTGAATTGGTTTTCTTTTCTTCATTGTAAGGCCACAGTGTAAAAAATCAACCACAAAATTGGAAGAAAAATGTAAACAGATTTGAGAGTCAGTAAACAACAATAAGTGCAGACACTTCAATCACTAAACAAATAAACGAACCAGCAGCAAAATAGCATAGCAAGGCAAAAGGAACTTTGATATGTAATGTCTTAGAATCCTGGCACAGTGTAACATCCACAGCAGTTACTTGACAAGACATCACGCCTCTCTTAACGCCACAGTACAAAAAAATCCAAACCAACACAATCATGTGAAAGAAAATCACTACACAGTAGCAGACTCTTTGAAGTTGTTGTATAACATCATACAATCTCTTCAAGCTTAAGAGGTTGGGTGCAAATGCATAAAAGCTATGCATAAATCCACAAGTTTTCCTACATGCTTGATCAATCCTTGCAGAAATTTGGTGAGCTATGCACACTACGTAAGTGCTCCCTTGAGTGTTTCGTTTACAGGAAAATCTAGCACTGTTCCCTGATCATGAATTATGGTTTGTTCTTCTATAATGCACATGCAAGGTAAAAGTGTTCATTGGGTAGCGAGGTATCAGCGACCTCAGCTTCTCTAGAGGCCAGCATATTGAGGGCGGCGCCCATCTCCTCTCCCTCGCTGCTTTACCTTCCCTGACCCTAAAGAGGGCAGGTACCCATTTACAGCTGGGTGAACTGGGGGACTGTACTGAAGCCAAAGCACACGAACAGTCACCCATCCACTTGGTAACCACGCTCAATGCTGCTTAACCTTAGCTTGGGGAGAGTGAGCGCTCTGACCACTGAGCTATCCTGTCCCCAGAAACATGTAGTGCACATGTACTGTTGGTTAAATATGAAACATGCGTTTGTTATCATTATCCCATACATTATCACAAGTGTATATAATATCCAACAGTAACAAACATGCATTTGTTATCATTATCCCAAACATTATCACAAGTGTATATAATATCAAACAGTAAACAGGATGAGCATGTACAAACAAAGAACAACAAAAAATATAATTGCGAATGCACAGAATTGATATCACAATGTTGAATTGACTGCAAACATAGAAATGCTGACCCCTCCGCACAAAAAAAATTCAACTCAAATACCAATAATAAAAATATTTGCTTACAGATCAATGACTGTGTGTATGTGTATGTGTGTGTGTGTGTGTGTAAGTGTGCGTGTGTGTGTGTGTGCCCTGCATATGCTCTTGTGAGCATGTGTGTGTGTGTGTGCTTGTGTAAATGTTTTTGTTAATGCAAATTATACACGTTACAACTGATTTTGTTTACTGAACTCATCCATGCCCCAAAAGGGGTTAAAGGCAAATTACAATCAAAATCTTGTGTGTATGTGTGCTCATGAGCACACATGCATGTGCGTGTGTAAATGTGTCACGCAAATACAATACAGGAATGCTGTCATCCGTTTGTTCAAAACTCACAACTCAAATCTTTGGATTAACAAATGTACAAACTAACAAATGTACAAACCGCTTGAGCAAAACGAAAATAATAACTTTAACAAAAGTATATCTGACTATTAGAAAAGATCTTCAGTAAACTTTCCCCAAAATCTGAATTCTACCCTAGACGACACATGGTATATTATTCGTCATTGTTAGAGGTCAAAGAAAAGAGATTCGTGCAAAAATATTGCTTGTTTAGATGCTTGTCACACAACACATGTGTACCCTTTTGTAAATATACACATGCATCTATATACGTTTGCACCACGCGCACACGTGCACACACACACATGCACACACACACAAATAAAGGTAAAGAAGAATAGTAAGTACTGGAGCCTGTATAACAATTTCACAGTGATTTCTCCTTCACATATTATCTTCTAAGGGCCTAAAATCCCACAATATTCTGAAAACGTTTTGTGACCTTGCTTGGCTGTTATTTCACTTCAGCATATAGTATCTGATTGTCCGGTGCTCAATATTTGATACAACGCCCCCCAAACAATCAAGAACGTGAGAGAAGTATGGAAATATTAAAAATATTGTGTATGAATCCCAGCAACAGGATACATAATAATTCTGAAATGACCTGCAACTTGCTAGTAGTCAAGTTCTTCTTCAGACAAATGGCTACCCTTTCCTCTCTTTGCGTTCACAGAGCATTAAGTTAAATCACCCCATGTCCACAAAGCCTTCAGAGGTGCTGCACGCTATTCAGCGACCTGAGGAAGATTGTGTGGCCGACGGATATAACCCTGCAAACCAAGCTGTGCGGCCCATGAGAGGATCTGGAAAGGACTTGCCACTTATTTCTCCCAGACACATCTGACGGTGTAAAAGGCGAATGAGAGAAGAAGAATAAGTCAGCATAATGTGTGTTTAAATCACCTAGTCGTACATTCAAAGAAGAAGAAGGGTTTTGTTAGCAATGAAACAAATCATTTGATCTCCGATTTACCATATATATATATATAATATCTACCTTGGCGTCATACAAATATTCAGTTCTTCAATATATTCTGAAACTGGTTGAGCAAAATCTGGACTTGACTTAGACTGAGAGCTGAAACAAAATAATGATGTACCCTACATCAAACCATAATATACACTATACCACAACACACACACACACAACACAAACAACAACAAAGCAGATTAAACCATAATATACACTATACCAACACACACACACAAACAACCACAAAGCAGATTTTTTGGGGGGACTACAACATTTGAAGCAGAGCTTGAATGCTTTCTGGTAAGCTCTTGAACATAAATTTATCAAACATGTCCAAAAACTTTGGTTTCAATCGATGCATAACTTTTCCAAAAGCCTCGACAATAACAGACATATTGATATGATTATTTTCCATCTCAATATAGATTAAAAAAACTTGCAGTATTTTTTAAAAAACACCTACACAAAACAAACAATCGTCTTATTCTGTGGACTGTAGGGGAAGTGAAGTCAGTACTGATGTTAACTTCTTCTTCTTCTTCCTTTTTTGTCATGTTTCTCCCAGGGGAGGTTTGACATTGATGAGCCTTCTCCTCCATCCTCTCTCTGTTTTGAGCTTCCTCCTTATTTATGCCCCTTTCTCTAAGACCATCTGCATTACAGGCAGCCCAGGTCTTGCTAGGTCTTCCCTTTGGTCTCTATTCCATCCACTACGAAGTTCATTGCTCTTTTTATGATGTGGTGGTCTGCTTTCCGTTGAACGTGCCCAAACCAGCGCAGTCTATTGCTACTAGCTACAGACTTCAGATCATCAACTTTGCACATTCTCCACAGTTCTTCATTTGTGATCCTGTCTTCCCATTTGATCTTTGTCATGTCGCTACGTCTAATTGCGGATGCCAATGAGTCGGCGCCAGGAAGGGCATCCAGCCATGAAAGTCCTCGCTCCAAACAAAAAACAAATGATGAGGCAAATTCAAACAGTACTGATGTTAACTACAGGATAAAATCCCTTAAAACAGGCGCTGCTGTGGTGGCTCGATCCCTGACTGTCAGATCACAAGCGCAGCGTTTTAACCACTAGGAAATCCCACCCCATCCTCAACTAAAAAAACCACACACAAAATAGAATTTCAAATTTGCTTTTTACATACCATCTAACTTTTTTTAACAGTCATTATGAGAATGCAAAAGTGAGCAGAAGAAAGAAAAAGCAGCAGAATTATTTAAACCCGAAACATTTGCGTTAATAGAAGGGTTCTTTTTATTTATATTTATTCTTTTATATCTTTTATATATAGTTACTGTTATACTGACGCTGTTGTGGTTGTTATTCAATGGTAAAACAAGTTGAACAGTGAACATGTCTCGATGCTCTTGTTATCGTAGCGACATTGTTGTAGTTGTTTAGGAATGTTGTTGTGGTTGTTATGCGCTGGTAAAAATGGTGATTAATGTGTGTTTGCGTGTGTGTGTGTGTGTGTCTGCTGTTTTGATTTTGTTTTGATTATTGCAGAAAGACAAAAATGGAAAGAAAAGGAGGAAGGAAAGAAGAAAGAAAGAAAAACAGGAAAGAATGAACAAAGGAATGAAGAAAAAAAGGACAAGAAGAAAAGAAAGAAAACAAGAAAGAATGAAGGAAGTAAACAGGAAAAAAATAGGAAAAGAAAAGTTATTTAAAAAAGCCAGCAAAAAAACAGGAGAAAAATGAAAGAAAAGGAAAAGAAGAAGAAAAAAAGATATGAAAGAAAGTAAAAACCAAGAGGAAAACAGAAAACAATGGAAACAAACAAACAAAAAATGATAAGAAAAAAACCAAACCTGTTGTGACATAGTTGCAATTTTCTCCAACATTGATCAGCAAGTCATTATTTACTTATGAAAAACAACAAACAACAACAACAACAAAACCAACAACAACAAAATCAATAATGCAGATGGACGTTGGGCTTGTCTTGACCGGTAACGACCTGAATGACCTCTCTGGGCCCGGCGACCTGCGACAGGAGCAGACTGTTGATGTTGACGCCCATCTGGCTCAACTTTGTCAGGTGCTGGATCTTCTGTTGGTCGTCAAGCTGCTGGGCCTGGGTAAATAATAACAACAACAATTTTATTTATTTATTTATACCACTTTAAGTCACGAGATTTCTCTGCGTGAAATTCGGGCTGCTCTCCCCGGGGAGAGCACGTCGCCACAAGAGCAGCGCCACCCCTTTTTTTTTTTTTTTGGTCTGCAACTGTATTTCTTTCCCTATCAGAGTGGCTTTTTTCTAAGAATTTTGTCAGGGACAACTCTCTTGTTGCCGTGGGTTCTTTTTCGTGCGCTGCATAATTTTCTGTAACACATGGGACCTCGGTTTATCGTCTCATCCGAAAGACTAGCGCCCAGACCACCACTCATGGTCTAATGGATGGGGGAAAAGTTTCGGGCCCAGACGGGATACGAACCCGGACTTTTCGCTTTCTAGACAGGCGCGTTACCTCTAGACCACCGATCCACATGATGATAGTAATAATAATGATGATAATAATAATAATGATGATGATAAGAGTAATGATAACAATAATAATGATGATGATGATGATAATAATAATTAAAATGCTGGATCTTCTGTTGGTCGTCAAGCTGCTGGGCCTGGGTAAATAATAACAACAATAATGATGATGATAGTAATGATGATAATAATGAAGATGATGATAATAATAATGCTGGATCTTCTGTTGGTCGTCAAGCTGCTGGGCCTGGGTAAATAATAATAATAACAACAACAATGATGATAGTAATGATGATGATAATAATGATGCAGATAATAATAATGCTGGATCTTCTGTTCGTCGTCAAGCTGCTGGGCCTGGGTAAATAATAATAATAATGACAACAATAATGATAATGATGATAATAATGATAGCAATAATAATGATAATAATAATGATGATGATAATAGTAATGATAACAATAGTAATGATGATGATGATAATAATAATGCTGGATCTTCTGTTTGTCATCAAGCTGCTGGGCCTGGGTAAATAATAATAACAATGATAATGATTATGATAATAGTAATGATAATGATAATTATGATAATAATGATAATAATGATGATGATGATAATAATAATGCTGGATCTTCTGTTTGTCGTCAAGCTGCTGGGCCTGGGTAAATAACAATAACAACAATGTTAATGACAATAGTAATGATAATGATAACAACAACAACAATAACAACGTTAATGATGACAATGACGATGATAACAGTAAGGCTGGATCTTCTGTTCATTGTGAAGCTGCTGAGCCTGGGTTAATAATAACAACAACAATACTGATAATGATGGCAATAATAATAATAATAATAATAATGATGATGATGATGATGATGGTGATGATGATGATGATAATAATAATGATGATGACAATAATAATAATGCTGGATTTTCTGTTTGTCGTCAAGCTGCTGGGCCTGGGTAAACAATAATAATAACAACAATAATGATGATGATGATGATAATGATAATACTAATAATGATGATGACCATTATAATAATGCTGGATTTTCTGTTTGTCATCAAGCTGCTGGGCCTGGGTAAACAATAATAATAACAACAGTAATGATGATGATGATGATAATGATAATACTAATAATGATGATGACAATAATAATAATGCTGGAATTTCTGTTTGTCATCAAGCTCCTGGGCCTGGGTAAACAATAATAATAACAACAGTAATGATGATGATGATGATAATGATAATAATAATAATAATGATGATTATGATAATGCTGGGTTTTTTGTTTGTCGTCAAGCTGCTGGGCCTGGGTAAATAATAATAACAACAATAATGATAATAATAATAATGATACTTTTTTTTTTTAAATGATTATAATAATAACAACAATAATCATAATGATGATAATGATAATAATAATGATGATAAAAATAATGCTGGGTTTTCTGTTTGTCGTCAAGTTCCTGGGCCCGGGTAAAGGACCCCTGTGTTCAGGTAGGGTTTTGTTTGATTGTTTAGGTTTTAAAGCTAGTTGGGTTTGGTGTATTTTGGGTGGTTTTTTTAGCACCATTATTGTCATCTGCTTTTCTTTCTTTTTCTCTCTCCTCATTTGCACCCTCTCTTTCTTCCTTCTTCTTTTTCTTGCAAATTCCCCCCCCCCCCCCCCTCCCTCTGTCTCTTTTTCTCTTCTTATTTTTCCTCTCTCTCAAGGTGGAGGAAAAGAGGCAGACCACCACCAACATCCTACATTGCCAACATCATCATTGAGATCAGTGGTCTGGGAGGAGGGCTACAGGAGATGGTAGAACTCAGCAGAGACAGAGAGAGATGGTGAACCCTGGTGGTGGCATTGTGTGGAGCTCCTACCGACGACAGTGGTGATGGAGACAGTTGAATTGAACACATACACACACACACACACACCCACACCCCCACAAACACACCCACCCACAAACACACAAACACCACACACACAACAGAAGACACAAACACACACCACACAAACACACACACCACACCACACCACCCACACACACCCACACACACACACACACACCACAAACACACACACACACACATCACACACCCACACAAACACACACACCCACAAACACACACAAACACCCACACAACACACCCACACCACAAACACACACACCCACACATACACACCCACACACAAACACACACACCCACAAACACACCCACACACAAACACACACCCACAAACACACCCACACAAACACACACTCTCTCTCTCAAACACACACACACACACAAACACCCACACGCACGCACACACCCACACATACCCACACCCACACACAACACACACCCACACACACCCACCTGTCCCCATCAGACCACTGACCTGCATTCTGGCCTGGTGCACTTGCAGGTGTTTGAGGTTGGCCTGCTCCTGTTTCTGCTTCTCCAGCTGCAGGGTGTGGATCAGCTTGGCCCTGTGTGTGTCACACACACACACACACATGCACGCACGCACGCACACACACACACACACATTCATTCATTATCAGCATCATCATTATCAGCATCATCAACAGCATCATTATTATCATTATTATCATCATCAGCATCATTATTATTATCATCATCATTATGAGCATCATTATTATCATCAGCAGGAGCAGCATCATTATCATCATCATTATGAGCAGCATCATTATTAGCATCATCATTATCAGCATCATCATTAACAGCTTAATAATTTTCTTCATCATTATTAGCATCACCATCATTATTTCCATCATTATCTCCATCAATATCATTGTCATCATCATTATCTCCATTATCACCATCATTACCTCCATCAATATCATTGTCATCATCACTATCTGCATCGTTATAATCAGCACAATTATCACTATCATTATCACCATCACCACCATCATTATCATGTATGTATGTTAGTCCGTCGTTTTCGACGATGACCTCCAAAACAGCAGAAGCGGCAGCTGCTGTTTCGGAAATTGGGCAGAAATTTGATTATAGTGGAGATGCCTTGCCCACAGTACATCCCCACTCTCTCGGCCAAGTGGGCATAAGGACAGTCAGCGTTGGAGATGTTCTCCAAAGGCCAACCAGCCCCCAGGGCTGCAGCACATAAGGACTGTGCAAGTCAAGCCTCCTAGTCAGAGAGTCATAGTCGATCACTAAAAGACTAGCTGTAAAGTGGAATTCCATGAGTGGAAAAGCCACTGGTCATACAGCCTCTCACTTTGCTGTTGCCCCCAGCGTCAATGGTTTAATCAATTAATGAGCATCATCATCATTAACAGCTTAATAATTTTCTTCATCATCATCATTAGCATCACCATCATTATCATTATTTCCATAATTATCTCCATCATTACCTCCATCGATATCATTGTCATCATCATTATCTCCATCATTGTCTCCATTATCACCATCATTATCCCCCATCAATATCATTGTCATCATCATTATCTCCATTATCACCACCATTTCCTCCATCAATATCATTGTCATCATCATTATCTCCATTATCACCATCATTTCCTTCATCAATATCATTGTCCATCATCATTATCTGCATCGTTATAATCAGCATTATCACTATCATCACAATTATCACTATCATTATCATCATCACCATTATCAACATCACTATCATCACCATCATTACTATCACCATCATTAACTCCATCATTATCACCACCATCATTATCATCATCACTACCATCACCATTATTATCATCATCGCTATCACCATCATTATCTAATCATATGTCCATAGACTTTTTGTTTGTTTGTACCTTGGCTAGAGCTCCGCTGTTCACAAAAGATGAGATTTTTGTGTATGCGACCATTTTTTTCTCCCCTCCCCCCCCCCCACCTTCCCCGAATCATTTAGGTAGCCGCATTCCAACTTCAGGAATGGTGTCTAAACACAACACCTGTGTGCATGGGATTGGATTGGTTTTTAAAAATTATATCATTTGTTCCTACTGGCATGAAATGGCCTACTCTTTTGAAAGGAGGAACAAGTTTTTGATGTTTTGCACAGCAAATTTTGATTGCGGTTCAACCCAGGGTCTGGGTTTACAGTAATAGGAGTTTTGTGGGGAAGTGGAGTCAGTACTGATGTGAACTCCAGGCTAAAATTGCCTAACACGGGCGCCTCCGTAGTGGCATTCGCACACGGGCCTCGGTTTATAGTCTCATCCAAAAGGACTTTTGGGGAGAGTGGAGTCTGCACTGATGTTAACTCCAGAGGAAAATATCCCGTTGAACGGGAATCGAACCCAGGTGGTCAGATTGCGAGCGCAATGTTCTGACCACTCGGCTATCCCGTCCCCCACTCTAGCCACTAGACTATCCCACCCTGATGTCAATGGATAATGTTAATAACACACCGATCAATACGGTGGTTGTATAATGTCAAAGCGCCTCTGTTTATCATGCAGTTCTGGAGCTTTTAAATTTTTCATTTCCTTCTTGGATTTTCAAAATTTAAAAAAGATATCAATCACCTAGTGGTTAGAGCAGAGAGCTCATGATCTGACGGACCAGGTTCAAGCCTTCATGGAGGCGCCTGTTTCAGGGAATTTTCCCTTGGGAGTTAACATCAGTACTGACTCCACTCCTCCAAAAGTCCTTTAGATGAGACTACAAACCGAAGTAATGTGAATGCACTTAGAAAAACTTGCGCGGACATTATAAACCTGTTCCGCTTTTTTGAAAGAGTAAGTCATTTCACGCCAGTAGGAAGAGGTGACAAATTTTTTTAAATGCATCCACATACAAGTGTTATGTTCAGACATCATCCCCACAGCTGGAATGCAGCTACCTTAATGATGGCTTAAAAACGGTCACATATGCAAAATCTCACCTTCAGAGCTCCAGGTGAGGTACAAAAAAAGAAAAAAAGAAAAGAAAACAATCTCTCAATCTGGAGAGATAACATTTTCTTGACTATCAAACACAAAAATTACGCACTTTGCAAGCACACCTTTCAAACAAAGGCAGCAAAATGGGCTTAAGAAAATCCTTTTTTGGGGTTTAGTACATTAAAAAAAACAACAACAACCCATTACAACAAAAAGTGCCTTCGAAAACTAAACTACACAGCTCTTATCATGCAGTTGAACCTTCTAGGCAAAGGAAGAAAACTCATGAGCCCCATACTCCATTTTGAATTTTTTTTTTTAAGTGGTAGACTAACACCCCCCCCCCCCCCCCCCCCCCAAAAATTTAATGGCATAGAGATATACATAAAACTCCCTATCTACCTTATCACCCTCCCACCCCACTCCACCCTCAAAAGAAAAAACAATAACCAATCAACCAACAACAAAAAAACTACCCCCAAACCCCACTCACATCTGCATCTTTGTCAGACATCATAGATGTGCACACACACACACACACTGATGACAACATTTTCAAAACTGCATACACATGGGGACTGGATGTAAAAAAAAGCACATGAGTGCTTATTCCATTATCCTTGAAATAAAAGAATAACATAAATAAAATAACTAAAACTTTCTCTCTCTCCCTCATATGTGTACACATCACACACACAAACACACTCAACACACACACACACATTTACACAAACACACACACTCAACACACACACTCAACACACACACACACAAACATGTACACACACATGTACACACACATGTACACACACTCAACACACACACACACACACACACACACACACAACACACACACACATTCACACACACACACACACACACACACTCAACACACACACACACTCAACACACACACACACTCAACACACACACACACTCAACACACACACACACATTCACACACACACACTCAACACACACACACACTCAACACACACACAACACACACACACACACACACCACACACACACACACATTCACACACACACACATGACGTGGGGGACGGGATAGCCTGGTGGTTACAGTGATGTATTCGTGATCTGCTGACCTGGGTTCGATTCTCGTTCGAGAGGATTTTTCCTCTGGGAGTTAACTTCAGTGCCGACTCCACTACCCCCAAAAGTCTTTCAGATGAGACAATAAACTGAGGCCCTGTGTGCCTCCCCGAGGGGCTTTCCTCTTTTCTATCACTCTCTTTGTTTCTGCCTTGTTCCTTTTCTTCCTGTCACCTCCTTCTTGTCTATTTTCTGCCTTCTTGGTCCATTCTCCTGCCTTTTTTCCAGAGAGAACTTAAAAGGTAACTATTCTCTCTTGTGCCGAAGTTGGATGCGCTGGGCCTGACTTGTCAGGCGCTTAACGGCAGCGTGACGCATTTTCTCTCATATAACAGACAACAATAGTTGCTGTCTGAACGTTCGACAAAGAAGAAGAAGGACCTGTGTGCGATCGCACGCAGAACATCTTGCGCACATGTTAAAACCCGTTCCGCTTTTCAAAAGAGTAGGCCATTGTATGCCGGTGGGAATGGATGACAAAATTTAAAACTGCATACACACAGGGATTGGATGAAAAAAAGCGCATGAATGCTTATTCCATTATCCTCGAAATAAAAGAATAAAATTTACAAAAAATAAACACACACACACACAGCCACACACACACACAGACAAGTGCACGCGCACGCACACACACACACTATCATACATCTTCTCAAGAAGGAAGGGCGCAGGACAGTTTGGTGAAAAAGCAAAATGTTGTTATGCTTTATAATGTTATGTTGAGATTGTCTTCAACCAACTTATTAGCATAACAACTTGTACTCTCCTTCAAAGGAAAAATAAATCCTCAGAATTTGGGGTATGGCTGCCTTTGTGGCGAGGTACTTGAAAACGGTCACGCACACGAACTTCCCATCCAGTGTGTACTTTCAATCTCACAACAGAGATTCCCAGGTGAGATGAGTGAGACAGAGCGCACATTCTGGGTGACCCCCTTAGAGGCTGGGGAACATGTAACAACAACAACAACAAACACTGTCCTAACACAAGCACAAACATCACCACCTACTTCTCCATTTCGTGACGATTCTGCAGTGCCTCTCTCTCCATCTTTTGCTCTGTAAATGTAAACCATAATTTGTGAAGGGTGATTCTGAAAAAAATTCTTTTCTAGTCCACAATTTCTGAACAAGAAAACTGACATTTCTAAAAGAGCTTGACTTTATTGTTATTTTTTTCTTTCTTTTCTTTGCTGGACTCAGCAAAATAATTTGATCACTTTCTGCTGGGCAAGCAAAATGGAGGTGGATGGCCTCTGAGTGGGTGGGTGTATTTAACATGCAATAACTCCACAATGGGTTAATGGATTTTGATGAAATAAAAACAGCAAAATGCAGAAATAAAGAAAGAAACTGCTGTTTCCCATTCTGTGTTGTTATTTTTTGTTTTCTTTTAGAATTATGATGCATAAACACACAATGTCATTGATCAGTTTGTGTGTGTGTGTGTCAGAGTTTATGTTGCAATAACTTTGGAATGCATGCATGGATTTCAATAAAATAAAAAGTAAAACATTTAGAAACAATTACAGAAAAAACTATTTTTTTGCATACTGTTGGTTTTCTTTCTATTTTTTATTAAAGATGCACGAACACATGAAACATTCCGACGATCACCATTTTGTTTGTCGACAATCGCGATACATGTCAACTTAGATTTCAGATTCAATTTGCATCTCAAACTTCATCGTCTTCAAAGTCATCACTCTCACTTCAATCAACAAAGTCAGAAGTGCACACACTACAAGGATCGCTCACATCAATATTTAAGCCTGGACACACATCTCACAGCATCATATTTTCAGCATGAAAGCCATAAAAACGATCATACATGTCAGATTTGAAGATAACGTCCATCTTGGGAAAAAATTGCAATTTTTTTTTCTCTCCAAAATTTGCTGCAAATTCGCTCCAATCACTGCCATTTGCGAAATACACACGGAAGACTTAAGGGCAGCTTCACTGCTTTTATTTTCATGAGATTAGAAACGAAATTGGCAGGAATTTTGATTGTATGAAGGTCATGTTGCTGGCAGTTTAGGGCGCTGTGCCCAGCAAAGAGCTAGGCTCTCCTGAGATATTCCTACAAGAGGTTGACTTGTTTTGACTTCTTCCTTATCTTCACTCACAGAACAGACAACAACAGTTGCTGTCTTGAGTGCTCAGTGAAGAAGTTTTGGAGAAGGGTTTCCTCTCGACGTCGAGCAGACGCTTGCGTTTGCGTTCCCAGTAATATTCAGAAAAATCGACATCAATCTCTATCCCATCAAGTTAGTTAACGCATAAGAATATAACTTAAGAAGGTAAAAGAGGCCCCGTGTTCGAATGCATGCAGAACATCTTGCGCACTCATTAAATCCTGTTCTGCTTTTCGGAAGAGTAGGCCATTGTGTGCCGGTGGAAGCAGATGACAAAATTTACAAAACCGCATACACACGGGGATTAGATGTAAAAAAGCACATGAGTGCTTATTCCATTATCCTCGATATAAAAGAATAAATAAAATAAATAAATAAAAATAAATAAAGAGTTAACAGAAATATAGGCCCCCCGAGGGGATGCTGGGGGCCTATCAGTATAAATAGCATCCCCACATTCTGGAAATTCTGTGCTAGAAATTTCCTCTTTTCTATCACTCTCTTTGTTTCTGCCTTGTTCCTTTTCTTCCTGTCACCTCCTTCTTGTCTATTTTCTGCCTTCTTGGTCCATTCTCCTGCCTTTTTTCCAGAAAGAACTTAAAAGGTAACTATTCTCTCTTGTGCCAAAGTCGGATGCGCTGGGCCTGACTTGTCAGGCGCTTAACGGCAGCGTGACACATTTTCGTTCATATAACAGACAACAATAGTTGCTGTCTGAGCGTTTGACGAAGAAGAAGAAGAAATATAGGTAGAGTCAACCCGGGCTCACCAAAGATGATAGGCTATCACGATCATATTACACACACAAGGCCTGAGTCTTCAATTCTAACAACATGGTGGCGGTCACCTTGGCCACCAGTTCTTTTCATCAAGAACAGAGGAAAAAGGAAGAACAAGGCAAGGAGAGAAAACTACAAGCAACACAGAGAGAGAGAGAGAGAGGGAGAGAGAGAGAGAGAAAATAATGCACGTTCAATTATTCATGTCCATTACAAAAGCCGTAGGAAAACAAAAATTCCCTATTCAGTATCCCTGAGACTATGCATGTGATGATATCACTTCGTAGTTGCTGACAGGAACAAATGAAATCTGATCTAAAAAACAACAACCAACAACAACAAAAACAACACACACAAAAACAATGAAGAAGTTTTTTGGTACAGCTCCACTTCCTTCCCACAGGATAACAAGTAGGAAAAGGACTGCAACCCCCCCACACACCCCAAAAATGTAATAACTCCCCCCCCCCCCCCCCCCACCCCCCAAGAAAACCCTAACCTCTCACGCAACAAAAACAACAATAGTTTCTCCCACTCCTGCCTGCCACCCCCCCCCCCCCTCTTCCCAGAAGAAAGAAAAAGTTCAGAAATTCTAGTCATCTGGACAATGTTATACTTTGGATGAAACTATAAACCATCCTTCGGATGAGACTATAAACCGAGGCCCCGTGTGCGAACGCATGCAGAACATCTTGCGCACATGTTAAATCCTGTTCCGCTTTTTGAAAGAGTAGGCCATTGTGTGCCTATGGGAATAGATGACACAATTTACAAAGCCGCATACACATGGGGACTTCTTCTTCTTCTTCAAGTGTCCGGTCTGGTCCTGCAGACATCGACGATCATGGCTCTCCATTCTTCCCTGTTCTCGGTCCCTCTCATGAGCTCATTGTTGGTGCCCTCTTTATTCGTTGCGAATTTGTTTAAGCTGTCTGTGAATTTTGTGCGTTGTCTTCCTCTGCTCTTGTTTCCACAGATTTTGCCACTCCATAACAGTTTCTCTAGTCCGTCAGCCCTGATTATATGGCCGAAAAATTTGAGCTGTCTTTCTCTGATGGTGTTGAGAAGGGATCTCTTGTACCCAGCCATTTCCATTACTTCTGCATTTGTTTTTCTTTTTGTCCATGAGATTTTCATGATTCTCCGGATGAACCACATTTCCACTGCTTCTAGTCGCTGTTCTGTGTCCTTGGCTAGGGTCCAGCACTCACATCCGTACAGAAGAATGGACCATACGTAGGCTCTCAAAACATGGATCTTTGTCTTGAGGCTTATCTTACTGTTGGTAAAAATGCATTTCATGTTGTTAAAAGTTGCCTTAGATTGACCGATTCTCTTCTTGATTTCTGTGTCACACTTGCTGTCCGGGGCAATAGTACAACCAAGGTATTTAAAGGTGTTTACTTGTCTGATTCTCTCTCCTTTACAGGCTATGTTGCATTGTGGTATAACAGCTTTTTTCGAGATCACCATGCATTCTGTCTTCTTTGCATTGAGCTGTAATCCTTTCTTTTCGCTTTCGTCTGTTACTGTTGTTAAAATCTTTTGCAGTTTTTCTTCAGAGTTGGCGATAAGGACTGTGTCATCTGCATATCTCAGGTTGTTGATGTTGTGGCCACCTACACTAATTCCCTCATGATTCTCAATATTTTGTAGAATTATTTCACTATATACATTAAATAAATCAGGTGACTAGATGTAAAAAAAGCACATGACAGCTTATTCCATTATCCTCGATATAAAAGAATAAATAAATATAAAATTATTAATAATAATAATAAATAATACATTTGTTCTCCTCTGATGTCTGAGTATGGCTGTCTGTGTGGGCAGGTAGTTGAAAACAGCCCTACATGCAAACTTATCATCCGGTGAATTACTTACAATTTCACAGTGATTCCTAGGTGTGATGAGGAGTCAGAGTAAAATCTGAGTTAGCTGTCAGAACCAGGATTGCGAGTGCTTAGAAGAAATGGAAAGAATTGGAAAGTCTGCTCGGAAATCAGAAAATCCCACTGGAGAGACGCTGTCTGATATACAAGGCCTGCATCAGACCTGTTCTCCTGTATGGTTCGGAGATGAGGGTTTCCACAAAAACCGTCAAACGTTTGTTGAAGAGCTGTGAAAACCGAATGCTATGCTACATGACAAAGATCAAATGGGAAGACAGGATCACGAATGAAGAACTATGGAGAATGTGCAAAGTTGATGATCTGAAGTCTGTAGCTAGTAGCAATAGACTGCGCTGGTTTGGGCACGTTCAACGGAAAGCAGACCACCACATCATAAAAAGAGCAATGAACTTTGTAGTGGATGGAAAGAGACCAAAGGGAAGACCTAGCGAGACCTGGGCTGCCTGTATTGCAGATGATCTTAGAGAAAGGGGCAGCATAAATAAGGAGGAAGCTCAAAACGGAGAGAGATGGAGAAGGCTCATCAATGTCAAACCTCCCCTGGGAGAAACATGACAAAAAAAGAAGAAGAAGAAGATGAGGAGACAGAGTGCACTCAAAAACAACAATATACCTTGCTCCATACGGTTGGCATCGGCATTTAGTTTAGAGTCCACCAAGGCTTGCTCTTGTTCCTCTTTTTCATACTGCACACACATATAATGATAACAATTAACAACGACAAATAAAATTTGCATAGGCCTCAAATTTTGTGAAAACAAGTCAAAGTGCTTGCGTTCGAATCCTTCAACAATGCCACCATTCACAAATAACATTAATAGATTTTAAATTCGTACACACACACACACACACACACACACTCTCTCTCTTCCATTGAAACCATTTCAAAATGACATGTTGACGGACGCTACAGCCGAGTGGTTAAGACTGTTCCACTTCAATCCCACGGGCCCATGAAGTCGTGGGTTCAAATCTCGGCGGTGTCAGGTGAATTAAGGGTGGGGATTTTTACAATCTTCCAGGTCAACTTCAAGTGCAGACCTGCCAATGCCTGAATCCCCTTCACGTATAAAAACACGCAGAAGATCAAATATGCACATTAAAGATCCCGTAATTCACGTTCAGTGAGTTACAGAAATACAAACACATACCCCATCCTACATCCCCGAAGTCAGAATGCAGCTACCTTCACGGTGGGCAAAAACGGACACATGCTCAAATCTCACCACTGGTAAACCTCCGAGCCCTAAGCTGAGCAACAAAAATCCAAACCAAAAACAAACCAAAAGAAAAAAAAAGAACTACAAGAAAACCCATTACCGAGAGCTTGAGCTCCGTGCGCTGGGCAATGGCCGAGTCGTGCATGCGTTGCAGTTTGTCGTGGGCGTGGTAACCCGCGGAAGACGACCTTGGTGACGCTGTAGCCAATGTCACGACATCGCTCCACCAGTCGGGGGAAATGCTTCAGGTCGTTCAGCTCTCCCGCTTGTTCGATGAATTCCAGATATCTGAAATGTCGTGCGATGGCGAAAAAAACCCCGAAAAAAACAAAACAAACTTATATGCAGAATGATGAAGATACTGAATTAATGATGATGATGATGATGATGATGATGATGATAATGATGAATAGGAAAAGAAAAAAAAAAAAACCCAGAACGCGTCATCTCAGGAAATTTTGTTTTGTTTGTTCCTTGGCAAGAGCTTCAAGGTTTACCGATGGTGAGATTTTGAGATTGTGATTGTTCCCCCCCCCCCCCCCCCCCCCCACCATTTAGTCACCTGCATTTCAACTTCAGGGATGGTGTTCAAACATGACACCGGTGTACAGGCATTAAAAAAAAGTTCTAAATTATTCCGACTGACATGAAATGGCCTACTCTTCTGAAAGCGCTACTTGAAGAGTGAGTGCGTGGGTGTGTGGGTATGTGTTGTAATTTGCTAATAGTAACTTGCTAATACTAATTTGCTAATACTAATTTGCTAATAGTAATTGTACTCTGAAACTACGAATAAAAACATTAGAACATTTTTTTTCAAACAAACAAAAATAAATAAAATAAAGTCGATTTTTAAAAACCCCAACACACTTGTTCTCTCTCTCACAAGTAAGTCTATAAAAAAAAAACAAAGTAATAATCTTTAAAAAAAAAGTTTTATCCCCCCAAAACACAAACTAACTCAATATATACTCACGTTTTCTTTGCCACATGAGCGACAACGTCAGCACAAAGACAACTGAAACACAAAAAAATCAAAGTATAACAACAACAATGTATGTATGTTTGTCCGTCGTGTCCGACGATGACCTCCAAAACAGCAGACAAGGCAGCTGCTGTTTTGGAAACTGGGCAGAAATTTGATTATAGTGGAGATGCCTTGCCCACAGTACATCCCCACTCTCTCGGCCAAGTGGTCATAAGGACAGTCAGCGTTGGAGATGTTCTCCAAAGGCCAACCAGCCCCCAGGGCTGCAGCACATAAGGACTGTGTGAGTCAAGCCTCCTAGTCAGAGAGTCATAGTCGACCACTAAAGACTAAGCTGTAAAGTGGAATTCCATGAGTGGGAAAGCCACTGGTCATACAGCCTCTCACTTTGCTGTTGCCCCTAGCGTCAATGGTTTAATCAAGAACTGTTATAAAGCCCAGACAACAACAATAATAATAACAGAAGTAAATAATCTGTCAGTCACAGCAGCTGGAGCATCTATTTACACTGCCTCTTTCCTCATACAACATGGCAGCATCCGCACCAACCCAATCATGTCCCCTATAGCCCCCACAGACCACAGAGGCCACATCAGGGATGTCATCTTGTTAACGGGAGATGGGATAGCCTAGTGGTTAGAACATTGCGCTTGCAATCTGACGACCCGGGTTCGATTCCCGCTCAAGGGGATATTTTCCTCTGGAGTTAACATCAGTGCAGACTCCACTCTCCCCAAAAAGTCCTTCGGATGAGACTTTAAACCAAGGCCCCGTGTGCAAATGCACGCAGAACATCTTGCACACACATTAAATCCTGTTCTGCTTTTTGTAAAAGTAGGCCATTGTGTGCCGGTGAGAACAGATGACAGAATTTACAAAACTGCAAACACACGGGGACTGGATGTAAAAAGCACATAAGTGCTTATTCCATTATCCTTGATATAAAAGAATAAAAAAGTAAAACAATTAATAAATAAACAACAGAAAACTCAGACGAACTCACTCGCCTCTGACAATTCTCTCCCCTGCTATTCACCACATCCTGGCTATTTGTAAAGGTTAAGGGGGAAAAAATCACCCACCCACCCCCCAAAAAAAAAGTTATTGCAAGTTAGGGGGTAAAAAATGTTAAGAACTAATTAGTAAATATACTGAGTGAGTTAGAGTCAAAGTATCAAGTTTCTTACTTTGATAGATCAGCTAGTAGAGGTACATAAAAAGTATCCCTAATTTCATTCCCAAACAAACCGCTCACTCACTCACAACTTAAGATTGCATCCTAGGAACCAGAAGGAGGTGAAACAAGTCTGCCAATGCTCAGAATAACACAAACAATGATTGAAATTCACCTTAGATGAAGACGACAGACACTAGTTGCTCTTTGCATCAACGCCCTTACCAACCATACAAACGATACATGGACAGTCACCACATAGAAGAAAAAACAACAACACAAGAGTAACTCTTAAAAACGAGACAAACCAAAGCCTGTCATGTCAAAAATAACCGTTCTAAGAAATCATCCTCATGTAACAATCATACATATCACTTGGAAAAATCCTGATTCAGAGGAATTTTGAGAACGCTGCCTGGTGGACTATTATGGTACAGGGTCTGCGGTGATTTTTGAACAACAGCAACAAATCACATATGTGCTAGGACACCAGTTATTTGTACATGAATGCACACACACATACACACACACACATACACACACACACTCACACACACATGCACACACACACATACACACACACACACACACACACACACACACACACACACACACACACAAAGTCTCATAGGCATGTATGCACATGCATGCTTACACGTGTACATGCACTTGCACTCATGCTCTCACAAGCACACAAATGAACGCGCACACCCTTCACACAAACGCACATGCACACATGCATGCACGGACATGGACACAAAGGAAAATACAGAAATATTCTACATCTGATGTGCTCACTTGATAAGGAAAATACAGAAATGTTCAACATGTGATGTACTCACTTGATAAGGAAAATAAAGAAATGCTGATGTACTCACTTGATAAGGAAAATACAGAAACGCCCAGCATGTGATGTACTTACTTGATAAGGAAAATAAAGAAATGTTGATGTACTCACTTGATAAGGAAAGTACAGAAATGTTCAACTTGCGATGCACTCACCTCACTTGATAAGGGGGGAAAAGAAATTTTGATGTACTCACTTGATAAAGGAAAGTACAGAAATACTCAACGTGTGATAAACTCACTTGATAAGGAAAATAAAGAAATGTTGATGTACTCACTTGATAAAGGAAATACAGGAATACCCAACCTGTGATGTACTCACTTGATAGGTAAAAGGTAAAGGTAAAGGAGTCCCATAACCTATAAGGTCGTAGGGGAGCGAGGCGTCAGAGACCTCAACTTCTCTAGGGCCAGCGTATTGAGGGCGGCGCCCATCTCCTCTCCCCCACTGCTTTACCTTCCCTGACCCTAAAGAGGGCAGGTACCCATTTACAGCTGGGTGAACTGGGGGACTGGTAACCACGCTCGATGCTGCTTAACTTGGCTGGGGGAAAGCGAGTGCTCCGACCACTGAGCTATCCCGTCCTTGATAAGGGAAATAAAAGAAATATTGGTGTACTTACTTGATAAGGAAAATACAGAAATACTCAACGTGTGATGTACTCACTTGATAAAAGAAATACTCAACATGTGATGTACTTGCTTGATAAGGAAAAATACAGAAATATTCAACATGTGGTGTACTCGCTTGATAAGGAAAATACAGAAATATTCACTATGTGATGTACTCACTTGATAAAGTCGGCCATGGGATCCACTGTGGAGTCCAACTGAAGAAACAAACAAAAAACAACAACCCAGTCTGTCCATCAGTAAGTAAGTCAATGAGCTGACCAACCAACCAGCCAACTGACCAACCAGCCAACATCATGTAACTTGATAAAATAGAGAAACCAACCAACCAGCCAATCGACCATCCAACCAACCAACCAACCAGCCATCCAACCAACCAGCCATCCAACCAACCAGCCATCCAACCAACCATCCATCCATCCATCCATCCATCCATCCATCCATCCATCCATCCATGCATCCATCCATCCATCCATGCATCCATCCATCCATGCATGCATCCATGCATCCATTCATGCATCCATCCATGCATCCATCCATCCAACCAACCAACCGACCATCACAACCATCCATCTATCCATCCATCCATCTATCCATCCATCCATCCAACCAAGCAAGCAAGCAAGCAACCAACCAGCCAACCAAGCAACCATCCATCCAACCAACCAACCAACTGACCATCCATGCAACCAACCAACCAACCAACCAACCATCCATCCATCCATCCATCCATCCATCCAACCAACCATCCATCCATCCATCCATCCATCCACCAACCACCATCCATCCATCCATCCATCCAACCAACCATCCATCCATCCAACCATCCATCCATCCATCCATCCATCCATGCATCCATCCAACCAACCAACCATCCATCCATCCATCCAACCAACCAACCATCCAACCAACCAACTGACCATCGAACCAACCAACCATCCATCCAACCAAGCAACCAACCAGAGATGAATCAATCAATGACTGAGAGAATCAATCAATCATTGACTGAGAGAATCAATCAATGAAATGAATGGATATGTAAACGAACAAAACATGTCTTAAAAAACAAAAATATTTCTTTAAAAAAACAAAGTCCTGGAGTAGTGACTCAATGAAACAACAGATTTTTTTTTATTATAAATTAAGACTTCTTTCAAATTATCTTAGCCTTCATATTGTTTATTTATTTTTTATTTTATTCTTTTATATCGAGGATAATGGAATAAGCACTTATGTGCTTGTTTACATCCAGTCCCCGTGTGCATGCGGTTTTGTAAATTCTGTCATCTGTTCCCACCGGCACACAATGGCCTACTCTTACGAAAAGCGGAACAGGATTTAACGTGTGTGCAAGATGTTCTGCAAGCGTTCGCACACGGGCCTCGGTTTATAGTCTCATCTGAAGGACTGAGCACATCAGACTGAATTTCACTTCACTTGTACACAAGAACAGACATACAGAGAGAGAGAGAGACAGAAAGGCAGAGAAACAGAAGACAGACAGACAGACAGACAGGCAGACAGACAGACAGAGAGACAGAGGACAGACAGGCAGGCAGAGAGACAGAAAGACAGAGAAACAAGACAAACAGACAGGCAGGCAGAGAGACAGAGAAACAAAACAGACAGACAGACAGACAGAAAGACAGAAGACAAACAGACAGAGAGACAGAAGACAGACAGATTGTCAGACAGGCAGAGAGACAGAAAAACAGAAGACAGACAGAGAGAGAAACAGAAGACAGACAGAAAGACAGAGAGACAGACTGACAAAGACACACTACCATCAGTTCCAGGTTGTTGAGTTCATAGAACATCATGAGTTTCACAGTCACCAAGGCATCATCCGATGTTCGGGTATCATCCACCTGAAGAAGACAAACAGGTAACTAGATAAAGAAATGAATAAATAAACAAATGAATGAATGAATGAATAGATATTGGCCCAGGCCAAAAGCTGTGTCAGTTATTGATGTCAGCTAACTGCCAAGGCCTACACTAAAATGTTGTTATGTTGTAAAATGTTGTGTTGAGATTGCCTTCAGCCATGACAAGCTCTTAACATAACAACCTGCACTCTCTTTTATAGGAGAAAAAATCCTCTGAAGTCGGAGTATGGCTGCCTATTTGGCGAAGTACTTGAAAATAGTCATACACGCAAACTTCCATCCGGTGTGCTTCCTATCTCACAGTGATTCCCAGGTGGGATGATGAGTGAGAGTGCACGTTCTGGGTGACCCCCAGAGTGTAAAGCTGGGGAACGCATAACAACAACAACAATAAATAGATAGATAAATAAATAAAGTCAATACAGTACCACAAAAAGAGTGTGATACAAAGTTTCAAACTGATGTGTGTGATTGAAGTAATCATACATACATGATTTTTTTAATATGTATATCTATGTATCTATATATATATATATATAGATAGATAGATAGATAGATATTTTCAAATGCTTGCAATTGCACATAATATGCACAACCACCCTCTACCCCCCAACACACATTCATACTGGTACATAATCACACACATGTATCCACAACACTTTCACACACACACACACACACACACACACACACACACCACACACACACACACACACACACACACACACACACACACACACACACACACACAGGTCCCATGTGCAACAAGCATTTAGCGCAGGTCAAAGAACTCACAGCAACAAGAGAGTTGTCCCAGACAAAATTCTGTAGAAAATACCCACTCTAATAGGGAAAGCTGCAGACACGAAAAAGAAAAAAAAAAAGGTGGCGCTGCTCTTGTGGCAACGTGCTCTCCCCGGGGAGAGCAGCCTGAATTTCATGCATAGAAATCTGCCATGACTGAAAGTGATATACAATACAATACAAAACAACACAATATACAGCGCAACACAATACAACATAATACAACACATAACAATACAACATAATACAACACATCGCAATACAACACAACACAATCCAATCCAACACAATGCAGACAGACTGTGTTTATACCGAATCAATCGGTGGTAATAATAATAATAAATGGAATTTAAATAGCGCTATACCTTGCAGAGACAAACCAAAGCGCTTGCACTCAACTCATTCTTACACAGTCATACAACCAATAACAACTAATAGTTCCATCAAGTCCAAATGTGCACGCACGCACGCACACACACACACACACACACACACACGCACACACACACACACAACGCACACGCACACACACATAGGTCACACACCCTGGCAGGGCGACAGAATCTTGGCTGTTAAAGGCGGGGAAAAGCTATGAGATGAAGCAGGAGAGGAAAATCTTAGGTTTGAAATAAATATGTCTTGAGACTGGATTTTAAAGTGTCATAAGAAGGCTTTTGGCGGGAGAGAGGAGAGAGGGAGAGAGAGAGAGAGAGAGAGAGAGAGAGAGAGAGAGAGGAGAGAGAGAGAGAGAGAGAGAGAGAGAGAGAGAACTCAGAACTCAGAAATTTAATGTATCTCGGCCTTAGGCCATAATACATGGTTGGAGAGAGAGAGAGAGAGAGGAGAGAGAGGAGAGAGAGAGAGAGAGAGGGAGGTCATTCCAGATGGATGGTGGTGACTCACGTTGTAGTAAAACTGGTCGGGAATGATGCGGAGTTTGGTGAAGCAGTTCTTTTTGGGGATAAAGCGAGTCTTGCTGCTCGGATCCACGCCATGCCATTGAAACCGGTGAAGCCTGACACACACATACACACCTCACCTCACCTCACCACACCTCACCTCACCACACCTCACCTCACCTCACCTCCCCTCACCTCACTTCACATTCCATTCATGAAAAGGAAATTGTATTACCATTAAGTCATAGTCCTATTATCAGATTTTTTTACAGTTTAACAATGATTACTTAGTTGTATGAATTGCAAAGTTAGTTTTGAAGCTGTTGGGGTTTTTGTTCCCCCCTTTCAACTTTCTTGTTTATGGTTTTAAGTGGTGTTTCTTATAGTTGTTTAATGCTGATAATTAGCTATGTGCACACCCCAACCCCTCCCATCCCCCCCCCCCCCACACACACACACACTCACGCACACACACACTCACACTTTCCCATCTGATATCACTAATTAGTGGAGGGACGTTAAACTGAAGAACTAACTTCTCGTCTTCTTCTTCTTCTTGCTGATACTGCTGTTGTACTGTAGTGTTTTATAATAATAATAGCAGTAATAATATCGTATGGAATTTATATAGCACAGGATCTTGTAAAGCAAACAAATCAAAGCGCTTGCGTTAAAAAATCATTCATGCATGCGCATGCAACGGTTCACAAATGAGTTTAACAGATTATATATTTACACACATACACATACACTCACGCACACACGCACGTACGCATGCACACACACACACACACACACACAAACACACAAACACACACACACACAGACTAAGGCAAGGTGATGGAGATGGAGGAGGCTGATTGAAAGCAGGGACCTGTAGAAGTGAGATGTAATGATGGAGGAAGATCCTAGGCAGGAAACAAGCATTGCATTCTGGTGTAAAGTACAACATTTGGGGGATTCTCTCACCTACAGAATTTTGCCAAGGGATAACTCTCTTGTTGCCGTGGGTTCTTTTTCGTCCATTGAATGTATGTGACACAGAGGGCCTCAGTTTTTTTCATCTCACTTAAAAGACTAACACCCAGGCCATCACTCAAGGTCTATGATGGGATGGGGGGGGGGGGGGGGGGGGGGGGGGGGGGGGGGGGGGGGGGGGGGGAGGGGAAGGAAACTCAGACTTAAACAGGGATCGAACCCACACCTCTTGCTTTCTATGAAGATGCGTTACTTCTAGACCACCGATTCACGATAACAGGCAAGTCCACAAAGATGTAACAGCCAGAGTTAATAATAATAATAATGTATGGAATTTATATAGCGCTGAATCTTGTAAAGCAACAAATCAAAGCGCTCAGATGACATTTTTTCCAATCCCCGTGTGTATGCAGTTTTGTCAATTTTGTCATCTGTTCCCACCGGCACACAATGGCCTACTCTTTCAAAAAGCAGAACAGGATTTAACGTGTGCACAAGATGTTCTGCGTGCGTTCGCACACAGAGTTCATTATTTCCATCCTCCCACGCTGAAGTTGGAAGCACTGGGCCTGACTTGTCAGGCACTACAGCAGCGCAAAGCATTTTCGCTCATATGAAAGACAACCATAGCTACTCTCTCAGCATTCAAAGAAGGAGAAGAAGAATGAGAAGAAGAAGAAGATAAAGAAGAAGAAGACGAAGATAAAGATAAAGAAGAAGAAGATGAAGAAAAAAAGGAGAAGAAGAAAAAGAAGAAGAAGAATGGAAAAGACGAAGAAAAAGAAAAAAGAAGAAGAAGAAAAGAAGAAGAAAAAAGAAGAAGGGAAATACGAAGGAGAAGACGAGGAAGAAGAAGAAGAAGATGAAGAAGAAGAAAGAAGAAGAAGAAGACAAAGAAGAAGAAGAAAGAAGAAGAAGACAAAGAAGAAGAAGAAGATGATGATGATGAAGAAGAAGAAGAAGACGAAGAAGAGGACAAAGAAGACAAAGAAGAGGACAAAGAAGAAGAAGGAGAAGAAGAAGAAGAAGAAAGAAGAAGGAAGAAGAAGAAGAGGAGGCAGAAGAAGAA
This sequence comes from Rapana venosa, assembly GCA_028751875.1. Taxonomy (NCBI): domain Eukaryota; kingdom Metazoa; phylum Mollusca; class Gastropoda; order Neogastropoda; family Muricidae; genus Rapana; species Rapana venosa. The sequence goes on along the minus strand of CM054165.1, from coordinate 27,652,870 downwards.
GACGAAGTAGAAGAAGACAAATAAGAAGAAGAAGAAAAAAGAAGAAGATGAAGAAGAAGAGGAGGAATGAAAAAGAAGAAGAAAAAGAAGGAGGAACAAGAAGAAGAAGGAGGAGGAGGAAAAAGTAGAAGAAGACGAAGACGAAGAAGATGAAGACGAAGAAGAAGAAGAGAGAGAAAGAAGAAGGAAAAAGAAGGAGGAAGAAGACGAAGAAGAAGGGGGTGGGGTGGGGTGGGGTGGGGGGGGGGGAGGAAAAGGACAAAGAAGAAGAAGAAGAAGACGACGGTGATGAAGATGAAGAAGACAAAGAAGAAGAAGATGAAGAAGAAGAAGATGAAGAAGAAGAAGAAGACGAAGAGGAAGAAGAAGTAGAAGAAGAAGACAAAGAAGAAGAAAAAGACAAAGAAGAAGAAGAGACGAAGAAGAAGAAGAAGAAGAAGAAGAGACAAAGAAGAAGACAAAGAAGAAGAAAAGGAGAAAAAAAGAAGAAGAAAAGAAAGAAAGACGAAGAAGAAGAAGAAGAAGAAGAAGAAGAAAAGAAGAAGAAGAAAGAAGAAGGGAAAAGACAAAGAAGAAGACGAGGAAGAAGAAGAAGATGAGGAAGAAGAAGAAGAAGATGAGAAAAGAAAAAAGAAGAAGAAGACAAAGAAGAAGAAGAAAGAAGAAGAAGACAAAGAAGAAGAAGATGATGATGATGAAGAAGAAGACGACGAAGAAGAGGACAAGAAGACAAAGAAGAGGACAAAAGAAGAAGGAGAAGAAGAAAAGAAAGGAAAAAAGAAAGAAAGAGGCAGAAGAAGAAGACGAAGTAGAAGAAGACAAATAAGAAGAAGAAAAAAGAAGAAGATGAAGAGAGAGGAGGAATGAAAAAGAAGAAGAAAAAGAAGGAGGAAAAGAAGAAGAGGAGGAGGATGGAGGAAAAAGTAGAAGAGAGACGAAGAAGATGAAGACGAAGAAGAGAAGAAGAGAGAAAAGAAGAAGAAAAAGAGAAGAAGAAGAAGACAAAGAAGAAGAAAAAAGAAGGAGGAGAAAGAAGAAGAAGAAAGAAGGAAGAGATGAAGGGAGGGGTGGGGGGGAGGAAAAGGAAAAGAAGAAAAAAGAAGAAGGTAAGAAGAAGAAGACGTGATGAAGATGAAGAAGACAAAGAAGAAGAAGATGAAGAAGAAGAAGAAAGAAAGAAGAAGAAGAAGAACGAAGAGGAAGAAAGAAGAAGGGAAAAGACGAAGAAGAAGACGAGGAAGAGAAGAAGAATGAAGAAGAAGAAAAAGAAGAAGAAGACAAAAAGAAGAAGAAGAAGAAGACAAAGAAGAAGAAGATGATGATGAAGAAGAAGAAGAAGAATGAGGACAAAGAAGACAAAGAAGAGGACAAGAAGAGAAGGAGAAGAAGAAAGAAGAAGGAAAAAGAAGAGAGGAGGCAGAAGAAGAAAGAAGTAGAAAGACAAAGAAGAAGAAGAAGAAAAAAGAAGATGAAGAAGGAGAGGAGAATGAAAAGAAGAGAAAAAGAAGGAGGAAAAAGAAGAAGGAGAGGGGAAAAGTAGAAGACAGACAGAAGAAGAGAAGAAAAAGAAAAAAGAGAAGAAAAAGATAAAAAAGACAGAGAAGAAAAAGAAGGAGGAAGAAGACGAAGAAGAAGGGGGGGTGGGGGGGGGGAGGGGGAGGAGAAAAGGACAAAGAAGAAGAAGAAGAAGACGACGGTGATGAAGATGAAGAAGACAAAGAAGAAGAAGATGAAGAAGAAGAAGATGAAGAACAAGAAGAAGACGAAGAGGAAGAAGAAGTAGAAGAAGTAGACAAAGAAGAAGAAAAAGACAAAGAAGAAGAAGACGAACAAGAAGAAGGAGACGTAGAAGAAGAAGGAGACGAAGAAGAAGAACTAGAAGAAGACAAAAAAGAAGAAGAAGAAAAAAAGAAGGAAAAAGAAGAAGAAGAAAAAGAAGACAGAAAAAGAACAAGAAGAAGAAAAAAGATGAAGACGAAGAAGATCCATGAACCCATTTTGTAAGTTGTTCTCTTCTGACAAAAAAGAAGAAGAAGAAGAACGTTGATCATCCGTACCATTCATAAGGCTTCAGCATGAAGAGAGTGGGCCCATATTCGATGCGACGTGCCGCTTTTCCACTCTTCTCCGAGCTGGAGTAGACAACCAACGCTTCGTTGGCATCTAAGGACTCCATGGGTTTCGTGTGGATCGTCTTGTGAACTACCGGGTTGATGAAATCCACACAAGGCCTGAAAGAATAGAGAGATTGTGAAAATGTGTGTGTGTGTGTGTGTGTGTGTGTGTGTGTGTGTGTGTGTGTGTGTGTGTGTTTGTGTGTTGTGTATGTGTGTGTGTTTGTGTGTGTGTGTGTGTGTTGTGTGTGTGTGTGTGGGTGTGTGTGTGTGTGCTGTTGTTGTTTTTTTAAAATTTGTTTCTTTTTATATTTTATTCTTTTTTATCGAGGATAATGGAATAAGCACTTATGTGCTTTTACATCTAGTCCCCGTGTGTATGTGGTTTTGTAAATTCTGTCATCTGTTCCCACCGGCACACAATGGCCTACTCTTCCAAAAAGCGGAACAGGATTTAACGTGTGTGCAAGATGTTCTGCGTGTGTTTGCACACGGGGCCTCGGTTTATAGTTTCATCCGAAGGACTTAAGGGAGAGTGGAGTCTGTACTGATGTTAACTCCAGGGGAAAATATCCCCTTGAACGGGAATCAAACCCGGGTCATCAGATTGCGAGCGCAATGTTCTAACCACTAGGCTATCCCATCTGTTGTGTGTGTGTGTGTATGTGTGTGTGTGTGTATGTGTGTTTGTGTGTGTGTGGTGTGTTGTGTGTGTGTGTTGTGTGTGTTGTGTGTTGTGTGTGTGTTGTGTGTGTGTGTGTTGTGTGTGTTGTGTGTGTGTGATTCTGTGTGTGTGTGTGTGGCTTTAAAGGATAAATTTGTAAAGTCATGGTCAGACGAGTTGGAAAGAAGTAATAAATGCATATTTTATTGCAAAAACCGAAAAAATGTTTTAAAAGGGAAAAGTACATTAGTGAGTTGTCATATAACAATATGATTTCATTATTTAGATTCAGGTGTATTAATCATTCATTGCCGATTGAATCATGACAAGTGAATGGCATTCAATGCGAAAATTGTCTTTGTAAACGATGTAACATTTATTTATTTATTTTTATGTACAAAATTTTTTAAAAAATTTATTTATTCTTTTATATCAAGGATAATGGAATAAGCACTTATGTGCTTTTTTAATCCAATCCCCGTGTATGCGGTTTTGTAAATTCTGTCATCTGTTCCCACCAGCACACAATGGCCTACTCTTACGAAAAGCGGAACAGGATTTAACGTGTGCGCAAGATGTTCTGCGTGCATTCACACACGGGACCTTGGTTTATAGTCTCATCCGAAGGACTTTTTGGGAGAGTGGAGTCGGCACTGATGTTAACTCCAGAGGAAAATATCCCCTTGAATGGGAATCGAACCTGGGTTGTCAGATTGCGAGCGCAATGTTCTAACCACTAGGCTATCCCGTCCCCTCAAACATGAACACAACAGGCTATGAGTTTCACTTTACAATGGAATGTCTGAAGTTTTCTGAGCTTTGGAAAAATGTCCTACCTCATGAATATCTGTATCCAAGATCAATGTACACATTTTGTAAGTTGTTCTCTTCTGACAAAAAAGACGTTACTAAAACTTAAGCAAATTTATAGTCAAGATTAAAGTTGCATGACATTGATGAAAAGATTGACTACAGTTTTATTTCTGTCACATGCAGTGTTGTAAACGTTTTTGGTAATGCAAATTATATATTTATATATTATTGTTACAGTTAATTTTGCTTTACTGCATTCCTCCACGCCCCAAGAGAGGTTAAAGTATGTTCTTTCGAGCCAGAAGGCCCATAGAGCCGGAGCTTATCCCGGTTTCTGTAGCGTTAAGCGAACTGATGGTTTTTCACCACCCCTGTGACAGGACGCTAGTCTGTCGCCAGATACTTCCCCAGCAGAGCTGGTACCCACTTGTACACCTGGGTGGAGTGAGGAAAATAGGAGTAAAGTGTCTTTCCCAAGGACACAACACCGAGCCGAGCGGGGATCGAACCCGCGACCTCTGGATCACGAGTTGACCGCCTAAACCACTCGACCACGGTGCCTCCAAGAGAGGTTAAAGGCGAATTCAATCTTGAAATCTTTTGTGTGTGAGTGTGTGGGGTGTGTGTGTGTGTGTGTGTGTGTGTGTGTGTGTGTGTGTGTGTGTGTGTGTGTAGTGTGTGTGTGTGTGTGTGTAACTGTGTATGTGTGCATGTGTGTGTATGTGTGTGTGTATGTACGTGCATAAGCATATGCATGCATGAATGTGTGTGTGCATGCGAGTGTGTGTGTTTAATTTTTTATTTATTTCATTTTTTTTTCTTTTGCTTCAAGGATAATGGAATAAGTACCCCTGCACTTTTTTACATCTAGTCTCTGTGTGTATGTATGTATATGTTCATGCACATGTATGTGTGCGTGTGTGTGTGTGTGTGTGTGTGTGGTTTCTCACCCCTTTCTGTGTTCCTTCTTTCCGTCCTTGTACAAAATGGCGAGGTATTCTGTCTGCGAGGCTGCCATTCGCTGTAACGGCCTGTACAGTTCCCTCCACAGAAACAACTGCAAAATCATCATCAACAAATATTGATAAAATTAAAAAAAGAATAAACAGTTACCATCAAAGAATCCATACACAAACGAATAAATAATTGCAAAGGAAAACAGGTGATGAAATCTACATCAAGAAAATGCTGGGATGTATGAAAATGATTAGGTGATTAACATAAATAAGCAAACTAAAAAAATAGAGAAATATACAAGTGGACAGAAAATCAGGTGATAAAAACCTATAATAATTTTTTTTATTAAATGCTGGAGTTGTGGACATATAACATTATTTTTATTTTTTATTTTTCTGTTCCTCAGCCAGAGCTCCAAAATTCACCAAAGGCGAGATTCTGTATAATTATGGGACCGTTTACCCAGCATAAAGGTAGCCGCATTCCAACTTCGGGAATAAATGTTTCTATGAATCTAGTCTTTCTTATAAGTTGATGAAAGAAAGAATATATGTCAAAGTGGTTTATCAATTATTTGAATCTATGAAAGTTGTTGACAAAGAGAGGAATTTCTATATAGACATAGAAACATACACACAAAACACATACAAATGCAAACTAACAACCGAACATGCATGTCCACCTATGCACAAGCATAAACACACGCACACACACTCACACACACTCTGATACATCAACTACTCACAACACACACACACACATACACACACATACCTTTATCCCCTACCCCACTCACAGAATTCCTTCCCCCTCCCCTACACTTTTTTCCCCCTGAATGTGTCTAGTATCACATTTTGTGAAGAGACCTAAAATGAAATCAAACACACACACACTGATACATCAACTACACACACACACACACACACACACACACACACACACACACACACACACACCACACACACACACACACACACACACACACACTGATACATCAACTACTGACATACACACACACACAGACAAAATTACACGCACATGCCATTTCTGTCACACCTTTGTCACCTCTAAATCCTTTGTGTGTGACTGTGAGTGTGTGTGTGTGTGATTTGTGTGTGTGTGTGTGTGTGTGTGTGTGTGTGTGTGTGTGTGTGTGTGTGTGTGTGTTGTGATTTGTGTGTGTGTATCTATGAGTCTGTGTGTGTGTATCTGTGGGTGTATGTGTGTGTGAGTGTGTGTATCTGTGTATGTGCGTGGGTGTGCACGTGCATGTGCACGCATGTGCGTGTGTGTGTATGCGTGACTCTGTGTATGTGTGTTTGTGTGCGTGCTGAGTGAGTGTGAGAGACAGCACACAGTACATACATGCATGTATGTCCACATAGTTATAGACAGTAACCCCCCCCACCCCCCCGGAAAAAAACAACACAAAACCATGCATGCACACAAAAAAAGCAATCCATATGTTTGTACAAATCCATAGATTTATTTATCTACAAACAATCCACATATTGGTACAAATCCATAGATTTATTTATCTACAAACTGCAGGAAAAGAAAGGACAAAAAAAAAGAAAAAAAAAGAAATTTCACTGTCTTATGAACAAAAAGAAAATGTTCCTTCTCTATACATTTATACTTTTGCTCCTTGGCTAAAGCTCCGAGGTCTACCAATGGTGAAATTTTGCGTATGCGACCGTTTCTAAAAAACGTTAAGCTTAAGGTAGAGCTGTATTCCCACTTTGGGGATGGTGTCTAAACACGACACCTGTGTGCATGCACTTACAAAAACAAACAAAAAAAGTAGTTTCCGGCCAAAACAAAGAATGTAGACAGACACTGAGACAGGTAGACACACCCCTACACCTACCCACACACCTACACACACACTCGATACTGATATCAGTATGACACAAATTTCACAGATATATATATATATATATAATATATATATATATATATATATATATATATATATAATATATATATATATATTTATATATATATATATATATAAAATTTAGTCTTTATAATTTAGTTAGAATTTAGTCTTTCTTATAAGTTATATATTTATTATATATATATATATATATATATTATATATATATATATATATATATATATATATTATGTGTGTTGTGTGTGTGTGTGTGAGTGTGTATGTATATGTATACATGTATGTATGTATGTGTATATATATATATATATATAATACTAAAAATATATAATAAATGGAATTTATATAGCGCTATATCTTGCAGAGACAAATCAAAGCGCTTGCACTCAACTCATTCTTACACAGTCATACAACCAGTAACAATTAATAGTTCCATCAAGTCCAAATGTGCACGCACGCACGCACACACATACACACACACACACACACAATATATATATATGAATGATGTACCCTTTTAGGCCCTTCCTCAATCCTGGCATGTCCCTCATGGTTATAGACAAGAGCCTGAAACACAAGAAGGAAAAACAAATATATATATATAGTGTGTGTGTGTGGTGTGTGTGTGTGTGTGTGTGTGTGTGAAAGAGAGACAATGACAATGACAAATTATTTTATTTCGAGGATAATGAATAAGCACTCATGTGCTTTTTTACATCCAGTCCCCACCCGTAGGGATACATCTTAATAATAACCCAATACTTATACTCTCACACAGTGGAAACAAAGGGAAAGAACCCTTTCAAAAATATAGAAAAAAAACACAACAAACAAAGAAACAAATAAAAGAAAACCCTACCCCCCCCCCCCCCCCTCCAAAAAAAAAATCCCCAAAACAAAACCAAACAAACAAAAGAAAAAGAATAAAATAACCAACCCCCCCCCCCCCCCCCTCCCAAAAAAAAAAGAGCAAAACAAAGAACAATAACAACAAAACCAAGAAGAAAAAAAACAACAACCAAACTTATAAAGTCATAAAAATAAACATCTACACATTGTAAAATGGTACACATAGTTGCTACACATAACAATAAGATATTGAAATAGGGCATTCATTAAAACTTAAGTACCGCCAATAAGTCCAATAAAATATTGAAAATATGAGGTATGAATCCTTCATCAGGATACACAACAACTATAACTATAAGAAAAACAATAAAAGGTGAGAGACAGAGACAGAGAGAGTGTGTGTGTGCATTTCAGAGATAACATTAGATATATAATTCTCAAAACAGTACATGATCACCATCAACACATTTTTTATTATACTCATTCAAATTATATGTCATGATCATGAAATAAACTCAATACCCATACACTCACACAATAAAAACAAGAAACAAAAGAAAAGAGGAAATCCAAACCTATACAGTCATTGAGAGAGAGAATGTGTGTGTGTGTGTGTGTGTATGTGTGTGTGTGTGTGTGTGTGTGTGTGTTTCAGGGATAATACTAAATATATAATACTCAACACAGCACACGATCACCATCAACACTTTTTGATTATACTCATACAAATTGAACATCATGATGATAAAGTAAGCCCAATACCCATACAGAGAGAGGGAGAGAGAGAGGGAGAGAGAGAGAGAGAGAGAGAGAGAGAGAGAGAGAGAGAGAGAATGACAATGACAATGACAATGACAAATTCTTTTATTTCGAGGATAATGAATAAGCACACATGTGCTTTTTTACATCCAGTCCCCGCCCGTTAGGGATACATCTTAATAATAATAACCCAATACTTATACAGTCTCGCAATAAAAACAAGGGAAATAACCCTTTTCAAAACAGCTCCCCCCCAACAACCCTCCCCCCCCCCCCCCCAAAAGCAAGCAATTAAAAGAAAATCCTAAGAATACCCCACCCCTACCCCCACCCCCCAAAAAACCCTAACCAAAACAAACAAACAAACAAAAGAGAAGGAAAAACCAAACCAACAAAAGATGATAAAAAAGAGAAAAACAGACAAACAACAACAGCAAGAACAAGAGCAACAACAAAGCCAAGAAAAATAACACAACCAAACTTAATAAGTCATAAAGATAAACATCTACACATTGTCAAATGGTACACATACTTGTTACACATAATTATAAGATATTGAAATAGGGCACTCATTAAAACTTAAGTACAGAGGCAAGTCCAATAAAGTATTGAAAATATAAAAATATGAATCCTTCATCAGGATATACTATGACTATAAGCAGGACGATAAAAGGTGAGAGAGAGAGAGACAGAGACAGAGAGTGTGTGTGTGTGTATTTCAGAGATAATATCCAATATATAAATCCCAAAACAGTATGCGATCCCATCAACACTCATTTTAGATTATACTCGTTTCAAATTATATGTCATGATAATGAAATAAATCTAATACCCATACATCCACACAATAAAAACAAGAAACAAATCAAGAAGAAATTAAAAACTATACAGTCGTTTAGGGAGAGAATATGGGTGGGTGAGTGAGTGAGTATGTGTGTGTGTGTGTGTGTGTGTGTGTGTGTGTGTGTGTGTTTGAGCGCGCGCGCGTGTGTGTGTGTGTGTGTGTTTGAGTGTGTGTGTGTGTGGGGGGGGGGGGGGGGGGGGGGGGGGGGGGGTGTTTAGGGTAATAATATGTAATATCACATGCCACGTACACAAACACTTTTAATTATGGTGATGCAAATGAATGTCTGGGTAAGTAAAAGTAGAGATAGAGGTACACGTCTCGATAATAAAGAGGGGGGGAAAAGCAATAAAGTCATAAAAGGAACTCTAGCACATTGTAAGTAAAGAAACAAATCTTTTTTCCAGGATAATGAATAGGTATTCATGTTCTTTTTTACATCGCATTGCCGCCCATGGGGGTCACATTGTAAAATGCACTCAGTACTCATACTTTCAAGCAGAAGAAGCAAAGGGGGAGAGAGAGAGAAGCAGAGAAACACATGTGCCACCAAGTGAGTGAGTGAGTGTGTGTGTGTGTGTGTGTGTGTGTGTGTGTGTGTGTGTGTGCATGAATGTGTTATCTTCAGTTTAACATCTAGGCCTATTCACATTTAGTGATTTTAGAGAGGAAAAGTAGTCTAAACAAGAGAATGCAAACAATAACAGAAAAGTGTTAGATATCAGTAGTGAATAAAAAAACTAATTTTAACATACTACAAAAACTGAATTATTTGACTCCTTATAAAAAATAACACAATGTCCAACAGTAACCACTGTTCAGACTCTGTGTGTGTGTGTGTGTGTGTGTGTGTGTGTGTGTGTGTGTGTGTGTGTGTGTGTGTGTTTGTGTGTGTGTGTGTTCTGTGTGTGTGTGTTTGAGTTCAGTGTGTGTGTTTGGTGTGTGTGTGTGAGTTCAGTGTGTGTGTGTGTGTGAGTGTGTGTGTGAGTGTGTTTGGTGTGTGTGTGTAAGAGAGAGCATTGTGTGTGCCAGCAAGTGTGTGTGTGTGTGTGTGTGTGTGTGTGTGTTAGTGTGTGTGTGTGTGTGTGTGTGTGTGTGCAATCACATCAATGTGGATGAGAGATAATAAGACCTGAGTTTGTAGAGCCTGACAAAACAACAGAAAACAAAAACCAATCGGCGGGAAGTGATGACTAAAAACTTGCGATTTCATAATACAAAATATTTTAAAAAGCATAAGAAATTCCAATTTAAAGAAGAAAACATTTTTATGCGTATTTGTTTCGTTCTACCTCCCCTAGTTGAAATAAACTGATGTGGCTTTTGACGAATATTTTAAAGAGAAAATACTATACCTTTTCGCCAACATCGAGAGTTCTCCAGCCAACTGTCATATTTATGTCGTCTGCTTGAAAACGTCTGCTCCCGTATGTGCTGTGCTTCCAAAATCGTGGAGTCCAAAACTCGCTGAATGGTTATAAATGCGCACTGAAAACAAAACTATTCCTTCGTGACCATATGAATTTAGAATCTTATTATTCTTTACAGTTTCCGATTACACGTTTCTTCGATTTGTGTGCTAGAACGGCTATTTTTAGCTCGAAACCCTCACGATTTTTTGATTGAGCCCCGCCCCTTGGAGTGCCATGTCAAAGACGTCATCAGTCTCTGTGTACTTGTTTTTGACTCTCTAAAAACACCAAAACTATTAAAATCGAAAATTGGTGAAGAAAGATGATCGCCACAATTCTATGCTAACTTGACCAACATGTTTAAGTTTGCACCCGTTAAAAAGTCACAACATGATGTCATTACTTCAGTAAAGACCAGGTCTACTTTTTGATACCCAAGAAATTTTGTCTCCCGACTTTAAAAAAAAGAGTTGTAAACTGGTTTTTCGATCTCTATCTGAGACTGAATGGATGTAGACGTTGATTGTATTTTGTGAAATTGGATTGCATATCTTATTTTCATTATTACCAGAATAGGAAATACAACGGTAAACGGTAAACAGCTGCATTTCCTGATTTTTATGGGGACTCTTGGACAATTATTGCACAATGCACAATGAACAGTGCTATATAAATTCCATACATTATTTTATTATTATTATTATTATTATTATTATTATAATCATGGTCCAAAGAGGGCAGGCTAACTGCTACTCAGATTTTTTTTGTATGGTGTAGCTCTAGCATCAGTTCATAAGAAAAAAGTATGCCTATCTCTTTGCTCTCAGGCATAGTTCCTTTATTTTCTGGCCCTCTTTATTAGTGGTTTCAGTGCTTTTACGAATGCAAATACTTATCTAAAAATAAACAAATAGAAAAATTTTTTTTTATTGAAAGTGGGGTCAGCCCATTGCACAGTGCAAAGCCACTACTCTGGTCTTTGTACCGGCCAGCACACAGAGAGAGAGAGAGAGAGAGAGAGAGAGAGAGAGAGAGAGAGAGATACTGCTTTTTGGATAGCACTTTGTCTGTGCTTGTCTGCCCGTCTGTCTGTATAGACCTCTACCCAATTTTTGTCTTTATCTTGATCAAGATGAATGAAGATTGTCATGGTCTACATTTTCCTAGTAGTTAGTAGTAAAAAAAAAAAGTAAAGGTAAAGGAGTCCCATAACCTATAAGGTCGTAGGGGAGCGAGGCGTCAGAGACCTCACTTGTCTAGGGGCAGCATATTGAGGGCGGCGCCCATCTCCTCTCCCTCGCTGCTTTACCTTCCCTGACCCTAAAGAGGGCAGGTACCCATTTACAGCTGGGTGAACTGGGGGAACTGTACTGAAGCCAAGGCGCGCAAACGGTCACCCATCCAACTGGTAACCACGCTCGACGCTGCTTAACTTGGCTGGGGAAAGCAGTGCTCCGACCACTAAGCTATCCCGTCATCGTTAAAATGGCAGCTTTTAAGGGAACATTATGCTTAACAACGACATCATGACGTCTTTGATGACTATGACCCCAAAGAGATCTCTCCTGTTTAGCTGTCCCAGCATGGAGTGAGGGAGATCCTGTCCTTGTTCAGGGCAACATTCCTGGCGTAGGACCAAGGGACTCTCATAGTATCCCTCAGAGAAGTTCTGCACCCTTGAACACCTCCCGACCTACTACCCAAAAGATTTGGGGACAGATATGTGCAATGATGGCTGTGCTGAAGATCCTGATGACTCTGCTGAATATGCAGTGTGAAATGGAGGGGCATTGTGAAAGGATAGAATCTAGCCTGATCTCACCCCAGTGGCCAAAAAGCTCTATGGAGACTTGGGAGACTTGCAGCGTAAGCTGCCTTGAACACATAGGCTGAGCTATCCATCTGACTACCACCAAAATAAAAGACAAAAATAAAAACAATAACAAGGGACATAAACCTTATGCCTCGTGTGGGTAAGTTATAAGCCGTGTGCATGCGCGCGCGCGCGCGCGCCTGTGTGTGTGTGTGTGTGTGTGTGTGTTTACTACATTATGCCAAACCTAACCACACTGACCATAGGCACATGTACATGAGCTCGTGCACATACACCAGAAAGGGTAAGATACAGGGCAAAAGGCGACAAGGAAAACCACCAACTTCCAACATGGAGAGCACAGCCAAGTGGATAGAGTTGTCAACAGATGACATCTACAGAAGGACTGCAGACAGAAGGGGATGAAGGCATGACCGGGCATGCATCAGCAGCTACCATCAAGCGATGTCCGTGATAGGTAGACTGAGGTCATCAAGAGATCTTCACAGCACCCAACAGCTCGCCTCTGTGTGTCCCTCACTTCTATGTTGGTAGTAGGATCGCAGTAGGAAATGCTGCCATGTTTGTGAGAATCCCATCTCCATGGTCTGTATCCTGTTCTCTATGTATACTGTCAAAATCATGGTCCAAGACTCACAGGCATACAGGGATTGATGGAGATAACATCCCTGAAGTCAGAATACTGTTACCTTAATGATGGGTAAAAACGGTTGCATACACAACATCTGATCATGAGTGAATCTCAGAGCTCTAGAAGGGGAACGGAAAAAAGGGAGAAGATTACCAAAGAGTGCATCATCCTGATCTTTGAGCAGAGTGTAATATTTCTGTTAGTCCATGTGGCCTTCACCATCATCAGTGCTGTTACAGTCTTTTGCAGTTTACCAAGCTATTCAATGATAACAAATGCTAGAGGTTCGTTATCAACAGCTATTAGTTACTGATGATCATTATGGTTGAGTGATCATCAATAAAATGACAGCAGCAGCAAGCAGTAGCAACAACAGTGTAGCAGCAGCTGCTGCAGCAGCAAGAGCAGCAGCAAAACAAAGAAAAAACTCAAGAAAGTTTGAAGACAGAATCTCTTGGTAGAGCTGGACGGAAGATGGATAATCTACAAGGATGAAGTCACCTTTATCTTGTTTGTTTGTTGATTATATTAGAGTCCCAGTGGAGATTTACCGATTGAGTGACTGTGTCAACCAACCTCCATTACCAAGCAATTCTAATATAATCCCTGTTTTCAGATGAGCCACGACCCTTAACTTGCTATTATCGGGGTGGGGGTGGGGGTGTTGCTAGGCCACATCTAGATCGTGAGCTCTGGGAGGTTCTTCTGCTTCAACATTGCCGTCTGCTGCCATCTTTCTTTTGGGGCATCCTACTTGGACCCATTTTCGAACCTGTCACTTGGGGGACTTATATAAATTAAAAAAAACCACCAGTCTATAGATTTACCCTATATTTCATGTCTCGAAACTGTGTTATCCCCGAATGTCGTAATGCAGCTACCTTAATGGTGGGTAAAAATGCTTGCACGCGCAAAATCTCACCAGGGTGAACCTCGGACGCCTAGCCGAGGAACGAAAACAGAAAAAAAGAAGAAACTTTTAAATGATCATCGGGAGCAAAATTTCACACGGGAATAGAGAATGATCAGCATTTTTCTCCCATTCACACAGTCGTCAGTTGACTGATCTCAAACGAGCTTTAGGGTGTGACACTATCAAACACTTGCTAGGTTATTTTACACTACCGATTGTGTGCCATGTAGGGACTATCAATCATCTACACACAGGTAAGTCCTTTGATTTACTGATCTTGCTTACATTTCTTTATTTTCAAGTTTTACTTGTCCGGTGAAGGTGGCTAGGAAGTGTAGATTTAGACCCGGTAACCTGTGTGTGTGTGTTTACCTGTGGGAGTGTGTCGAAAAAACGCAAGACGATTGTGCTTGCTAAACCAGGAACAGATAATGTACTGTACAAATGTACGCCTACTTCCAGAAGCTATTGTTTCAGATTGTCGCACGAGTGCATTTTTAACTTTAATGGTGATGGGCTATTTGTGCCCTTTTGATCAAGAGCATTGGAAATAGATTTGTCAGGGTTGAAATCGTCCAGGTGACATCGTTTATACTTTCGTGGGTAAAAAGACCACGTTTATGTCTAGGTGGGACGCCGGGGGATTGAAAGTAGCATGCTATTAATAGACTGATTGCCCCCAAGGGTGGAGCACACAAGAAAGATCTCCATACATTAGTGTATAATGACAAAAATCCAGTAGGTTTAGTTAGTTACTGGATTGCCTCTCTTGTCTTGCTGTGTGTTTGGGCTTCAAGAAAAAAAACCCTGTCGTCATGAGTCTTTTGCAAATTAGTGTTTGACAAAATTTAGAACATACAGATCAGTTGCAATGATCAGTCACTCTGCCTTGTACAGTTGTTGAAGTTGTTCAGTTGTTGTCCCCCCCCCCCCCCATTTTGACCTTGATTTAAATGAGTGTAGTAAACTAGTATTTTCCTTTTCTTACAAGATATTGTGTGAATTTTCACTAACCTGGTGTTCTGCTACTGTACTCTTTCTGTCTGGTACATCAGTAGCTCTCTTCATTGTTTTTGTGATGGGAGGGTCTTTATTTTTAAAGTGATGATTGACAGCAGTTCCCCCCCCCCCCCCCACACATACACACATATATGCATGCGCGCTAACACACAACAAGCCACAGACATGCAGTGATACACACACATGTACACACGCACTCATGCATACATGCATGCATGCACGCACAGACACTCACACGCATGCATGCATGCACCATGCACACATGCATGCACACATGTACCCACACACGCGCACAGAGAAAGTATAACACACACACACTACTACACACTCACATACGCAGAGACCTGTATACATTGTTCGTGATAAATAATTATAGACTGAGTGTGTGTGTGTGTGTGTGTGTAACACACATTAAAAAAAAAAAATTGATTGCAGTGTATCACACTATTGACATTGTATACACCATGAATCATTGTATGTGTGAGTGTAATGTGTACCCCCCCCCCCCCCCCCCTGCTCCCCCTCCCCCCACCACCAACACACACACACACACTCAGTGACTCTCACACATGTGTGTGTACATGTCATTTACACATTACATCATTATAACATGTCTAGGTTGGGGTGGGGGTGGGGGGATCATAAATTTGCACTTTGAGAGCAAAGCACATTCTTGTAATAAAAAAAAAAATTAGCCACTTGTCAATTTTTCTACTGCTCAGCCACAAGTTAACTTGTCAACTTTTTCTTTTGTAGTGTTCCAGCTTTGCATTTGAAACATATATTTTTCTCCTCTTGTTCAATTTCAAAACTACCCTCTTTTAAAATTTTTTATTATTAATTGGATAGAGACTTGACTGGATTCAGTCATTCGTAACAGGAGCACTAATAAACAGTTTGAAGTTTGTAAGCCAGCTTTGAAGCCAGACATGTACGTATATTACATTCAAATATGATACATGTAAGTTTTTCCAACAGACATGGTGAAGTTAAGACTACATAAGTACATTGCACATGTTTTTGTGTGAGTGTAGACCACACAATCAGAATGTAAACTAGTGTGTAGTTTTGTCGTTGCCATTGATTAATTCATGAAGTCAGTCGTTATTGTGTGTTAGAACTTTTTATTGTTTATTTGAAATCCTGTTTTATCGTAGATTATATAACTCTGTGATAACCTTGTTTTTGACATGGATATTGTTACTATCACGTATAAGTCTAGTGAACAAGATAAAGAAAAGAAGAAGTCTCTTATATTATACTCTTGGCTGCATTGCACTAAATGTCAAAAGTTTTTTTTCCTAATAAATTATAAATGATATTTTTTACTTAGACTTTCTTCTGCGTGGGGACGGGATAGCTCAGTGGTCGGAGCACTCGCTTTCCCCTAGCCAAGTTAAGCAGCGTCGAGCGTGATTACCAGTTGGATGGGTGACCGTTTGCGCGCCTTGGCTTCAGTACAGTTCCCCCCAGTTCACCCAGCTGTAAATGGGTACCTGCCCTCTTTAGGGTCAGGGAAGGTAAAGCAGCGAGGGAGAGGAGATGGGCGCCGCCCTCAATATGCTGGCCCTAGAGAAGTGAGGTATCTGACGCCTCGCTCCCCTACGACCTTATAGGTTATGGGACTCCTTTACCTTTTACCTTTTTCTGCGTTCCTTGTATCAAGGAAGAAATCTTTGAATTTGAATTGAGCGCATTGCCGCATTCCTTCAGGGTGTGGGTGTGTGTGTGTGATGTGTGTTTGTGTGTGTGTGTGATGTGTGTGTGTGTGATTGTGTGTTTGTGTGTGTGATGTGTGTGTGTGTGTGTTTATGTGTGTGATGTGTGTGTTTGTGTGTGTGTGTTTGTGTGTGTGTGTTTGTGTGTGTGATGTGTGTGAGTGTGTGTGTGTGTGCGTGTGTGTGTGTGTGTGAGAGAGACAGAGAGAGAGAGAGAGAGACAGAGAGAGACAGAGAGACTCATGTCACTATCTGTGGTGTGTGTGTGTATGTATGTTTGTGTTGTGTCTGTGTTGTGTGTGTCACTGTGTGTGTTGTGTGTATGTGTGTGTCACTGTGTGTGTTGTATGTGTGTTGTGTGTGTGTGTCACTGTGTGTTTGTGCCACTGTGTGTGTCACTCTGTGTGTGTGTGTTATGTGTGTTATGTGTGTGTGCATGCATGTGTGTGCATGCGTGTGTGCATATGGACATGCAGATATATGTGTGTGTTTTATCTAAATTTTTGTTTTTTCAGATTTTTAATGTTATTTCTTTTTGTAGCTGTACAGTGCACATGTTCTGGGAAAGAGGGGTTCTCTCCCTTCCTGTAGGGATAGTGTTAAAGCTGCAAAAGGAAACAAAATTCCACCATAATACTACTTCAGTACAAGGCAGAAAAAAGCTTATAGTTTTATAATCAGTCGAAGTCTCAAAATCGACAACCTGACCCTCACATGCCTAAGATCATTCCTAGCGGAAAAGTGGGTCAGGTGCTCTGCGACTCATTTTGTCTTGGAGTGTCACAGAATATTTGCTCTTATATATATATGCCAGGGCCTCAGGTGATTTTATAACTTTCTGCCCTTGTGTTAAATAATAAATAGGACCATCTGTCTTCTTCTCTTTCTACATTCCTGTTGAAGGCATTTCATAGGCTCTATGGTGAGTTTTTAGCATCAAACTATGAAGGAAGGAGAGGATTTTTTTTGGAAAATGAACTATGGTGGGCTTTTAGCATCAAACTGAAGAAAAGAGTGTGTGTATATATATATAATATATATATATATATATAAAAAGTATGGTGAGTTTTTGTGTCAAACTGAAGGGGAGTATCTTTTCTTTTTAATTAAAATTTTAAAAAAATTATTGACTGTGGTGAGTTTTTAACTACAAACTGTGAGGGAAAGTGATGGTGAGTTTTTAACATCAAACTGTGAGGGAAAGTGAGGATTAAAAATCTTTGGTGAGTTGTTAGTGAAGAATGGAGATGTTAATTTTTTTTCCTTAAAACTATGGTGAGTTTTTAGCATCAAACTGTAGAGGAAAGAGAAGATTTTTGTTCACTTAACATGGGGCACTGCAGTGCACTGAAGTTTTTTCAGGCAGTGTGTCATGGGCAGTTGAATTTGGCGGAGTCCAGACCACCCCTGGTGGCTGGGTGCATGCTGGGTATATTTGTGTGATCCCTCCCTCCAGCCATAGATGGTCTATTTCTGTTTTTATTTCTGTATTAATTTTATTGACAAAAAAAGGAAGGGAAAAAAGTATTGGTATTTGATTTTTGATGGTGAATTACATGCGAATCATGATTATTTTAAAACATTTTCTTTTGGTCCTCGGCTAGTGCTCCGTGGTTCACTGATGGTGAGATTTTGCGAATGTGACCGTTTTTACCCACCATTAGGGTAGCCACATTCCAACTTCAGAAATTATTCATGATTATTTAATTTTTACATCAAAGTTTATCCACAGTTTGTAGGGGTGTGTGTGTGGTGTGTGTGTGGTGTGTGTGTGTGTGTGTGTTGGATATTAAAATGAAAAAGTGAACAAGATGAACACCTGTGCCCGTCCTCAGTCAGTTATCAGTGAGAGTGCTTCGGCACACATCTGCTGCTGTTGACGTGTTGTTGTTGTGCGTTCCCCAGCTTTACACTCTGGGGGTCACCCAGAACGTGCACTCTGACTTATTCATCCCACCTGGGAATCACTGTGAGATAGGAAGCACACCGGATGGAAGTTTGCGTGTATGACTATTTTCAAGTACCTCGCCAAATAGGCAGCCATACTCCGACTTCAGAGGATTTTTTTCTTCTTTAAAAGAAGAGTGCAGGTTGTTATGTTGAGAGCTTGTCATGGCTGAAGGCAATCTCAACACAACATTTTACAACATAACAACATTTTAGTGTAGGCCTTGGCAATTAGCTGACTTAAATAACTGACACAGCTTTTGGCCTGGGCCAAGTCTGCTGACTGTACTGTACTGTACTGTACTGTACTATCGTTAGATTTTCATGTAGTACCCCCTAGGGGTTTTTTCCCCCTGATTTTTGTTTTGTTCCTTGGCTAGAGCTCTGAGGTTCACCGCTGATGAGATTCTTTAAAAAATGTTTTTTTAAATTAATTTTTAAAAATTTTATTCTTTTATATGGAGGATAATGGAATAATCACATGTGCTTTTTTTAACATCCAGTCCCCGTGTGTATGCGGTTTTGTCAATTCTGTCATCTGTTCCCACCGGCACACAATGTCCTACTCTTACGAAAAGTGGAACAGGATTTTTAACGTGTGTGCAAGATGTTCTGCGTGCGTTCGCAAACGGAACCTCGGTTTATAGTCTCATCCGAAGGACTTTTGGGGAGAGTGGAGTCTGCACTCAGTGCACTGATGTTAACTCCCGGGCAAAATATCCCCTTGAACGAGAATCGAACCCGGGTTGTCAGATTGCGAGCGCAATGTTCTAACCACTAGGCTATCCTGTCCCCCTGATTCTTTAATATAATATGTGATCGTTTTTCCCACCATTAAGGAAGGCTCATTCCAACTTTAGGTATGGTGTTTAAATACTACACCTGTGTGCATGCATTTAAGAAAAAAAATTGTCATGCGTTTCTATTGGCTCAAAAATGTCTACTCTTCAGAAAGGTAGGGCAGGTTTTTAAGCATGCGCGGAAGATGTTCTGCGTGAATTGGCACAGGGGCCTTGGTTCATAGTCTTATCTGAAGGATTTTTTTTTTTAGGGGTGGGGGGTGGGTGGAGTCAGTACTGATGTGAACTCCAGGTAAAATCCCCTAAAATGGGTGCCACCTTGGGGACTCGATCCCGGGCCTTCAGATCACTAGCACAGCGTTTTAACCACTACTAAGGCTATCCTCTCTCCCCCCCCCTCCCCTATCATGATTATTTTATTTTTACATCAATTTCAAAGTTGATCCACAATTTGTGTTAAAAAAAAAGTTTGTTAGGATTAAACAACAACAACAACCCAAAAAAGCATTAGTTGTTTATTACAAAGAAGAAGTGAGCAACGTGAATATATTTGTGTCCATATTCTCTGTCACTATTTTTGACACCAATTGTCTACCATAACATTAATTCACTTGGGTCTTCTTTTTCGTTTCTCTTTTAATCCATTTGACACCAACAGTTTACCATAGCTTAGCCCTGAGCTGTGTAACATAGATACATGTATAGACTGGAGGTTGGGGGGGAGGGGGGTAGAGTGGAGCTAAGCTTGCTGCATGCAGGGCGCGGTGCTGGTAGATTTGAACTGTTGATCTTTGGCAGATCATCACTGTCAAAATGTCAGATCATGCGGGATCAGGGTGAAGGCATCATAGGCTGATGCAGCCATTCTGCCCTGTT
>CM054165.1:27625322-27627822 GCA_028751875.1 Rapana venosa | reverse complement strand
AAAAAAAAAAAAAATGGACATGAAGAAACCTCACTCAGGGAAAATGGATTGTGTTTGTTAAATTTCCATTTTTGAATGCTAGAGCTAGAGCTAGAGCTGTGAGGTTCACTGATGATGAGATTTTGGATACATATATAATATACACACATACATATATATATATTATATATATATATATATGTAAAGTAAGGTGTATGTTCTTTCGAGCCAGAAGGCCCATAGAGCCGGAGCTTATCCCGGTTTCTGTAGCGTTAAGCGAACTGATGGTTTTTCACCACCCCTGTGACAGGACGCTAGTCTGTCGCCAGATACTTCCCCAGCAGAGCTGGTACCCACTTGTACACCTGGGTGGAGTGAGGAAAATAGGAGTAAAGTGTCTTTCCCAAGGACACAACACCGAGCCGAGCGGGGATCGAACCCACGACCTCTGGATCACGAGTTGACCGCCTAAACCACTCGACCACGGTGCCTCCTATATATATATATATAATATATATATATATATATATATATATATATATATATAATACACATACATATATATATTATATATATATATATAATATATATAATTTAAAGCAGCCGCATTCGCCTTAAAGGATGGTGGTTAGAAACATGACAGTAGACACCAGTGTGCATGCATGGGTTTTTGAAATTTGGTTATAATCCGTTCCTACCCATGGATATGAATTGGTCTGTTCTTTCTAAAGGGGGGACATGGGAGTGGAAACTGATGACATTTTGTTTACAAGCTCATGTTAGAAGTTGTACCAGATATTGAAAGGGCATCACTTGTAGCTCAGGCTAAAAATCTATAAATTACTCATTTTTATGCGCTTGGAAACAATCCAACATGGCTGCCAAAACTAAATGTTTCAAACTCCTAAGCTTTTTTTATCTATAACAGGCACAAGAAACCCTTTTTCTTCAGACATGTTTTACAACCTAAATTCTTTAAATTCACACAGGGGAATCTCCATATTTGCATGTAGCAAATTTTTTAATTCTAAAAAAACCCCCATGATTTTGGCCCCTTTTAGACCCGTGTCTAACCTTAAGGGTGAACAGGTTTTTAACGTGTGCGCAAGATGTTCCGCATGTGTTCGCTCACAGGTCCTTGGATTAGAATCGCCTCTGAAGGACTTAGTTTTTAAGGAAAGTGGAGTCAGTACTGATGTGAACTCCAGGGGAAAAAAACAATCCCCCAAACTTAGCAGGCGTCTTGGTGGTGATCTGAACCTGGGTTGTCAGATCAGCTCATTAATTATTTTTTAAAATACCCACACAAAAAAAATGACAACCCTTTTTCATAAACGCGCATGCACAGAAGTGTTGGAGTGCGGCTATCTTCACGGTGGGCAAAAACGGTTATAATATGTATAATATAAATCATGATATATGCGAAATCCCATCATTGGTGAACCTTGGAGCTCTTGTTTAGGAATGTGAGGAAAAAAGTCTGTCTGTCTGCCTGTCTGTCTGTGTCAGTAACTTTCTATCTGTCTGTCTATCTCACTGTCAGTCTGTCTGTCTATTTCAGTGTCTATCACTAGTATCAGTCTGTCTGTCTGTCTCAGTGTCTGTCTGTCTATCAGTCTGTCTATCTGTCTCAGTGTCTGTGTGTCTATCTGTCTGTTTGTCTTTCTATCTCAGTGTGTGTGTGTCTGTGTCTGTGTGTATGTCTAGACACTGGGGATGGGATAGCCTAGAGGTTAGAACATTGCACTGGCAATCTGACGACCTGGGTTTGATTCCCGTTCAAGGGGATATTTTCCCCTGGAGTTAACATCAGTGCAGACTCCACTCTCCCCAAAAGTCTTTCGGATGAGACTATAAACCGAGGCCCTGTGTGCGAACGCACGCAGAACATCTTGCACACACGTTAAATCCTGTTCCACTTTTCGTAAGAGTAGGCCATTGTGTGCCGGTGGGAACAGATGACAGAATTTACAAAAACCGCATACACACAGGGACTGGATGTAAAAAAAGCACATAAGTGCTTATTCCATTATCCTCGATATAAAAGAATAAAATAAATTTAAAAAAAATGTCTAAGAGAATCTTTAGAACCAAGACTGAAGTACTGGCTAACAATATGAGGGAGTGACATGGCATCATTGACAGTCTACATTATACTGAGTATGACTCTGTAAGTGTATACATGTATCCGACCTTCTCTTCCTTAGTGCGTCTGCTGCTGCTGCTGAGGATAGTGAGAATGGGATGAATTATTCACCAACACACAGCACAGCCAATCATCCCCTGCTCCAGACAGATAGGAAAAGTAGCATCGGATACACCCATGCATGCGTTTGCGCACACACACACACGTACATTTATACCCTACGAGATGCGTGTGGTTGCTCAGGTGTGTTAAGTATGTGTGTGTGAGTTCAGTGTAGTGTGTGTGTGTCACTGTGTGTACATGTGGTGGTGTGTATGTGTGTATGTGTGGTTGTGTTCGTGTGTATTGCGTTGTGTGTTTGTGTGTGGCATGCAT
>CM054165.1:27607822-27612822 GCA_028751875.1 Rapana venosa | reverse complement strand
ATCCAGTCCCCATGTGTATGCGGTTTTGTGAATTCTGTCATCTGTTCCCACCGGCACACAGAAGATCACGTTATGCACATTAAAGATCCTGTAATTCATGTCAGCATTCAGTGGGTTAAATGGAAACACAACCATAGCCAGCATACATCCCCAAAGTCGCAAACCAAGCTACTTTCATGGTGGGCAGAAATGGTGCCATGGTTGTTTTGTGTGTGTATGATGTATCATTGTATGCTAAATCTCGCCAGCGGTGAACCTCAAGAGTCCGAACTCTAGCAGAGGAATAAAAAAAAAAAAACCCAACAAAATCGATCGAAACAAAACAGCCTCCCCCCCCCCCCCCCCCCCCCCGAAAAAAAGAAAAAGAAAAAAAAAACCCCATCCAAACCCAAACGCAACAAACCATCACCACAACACAATATTTCTCAAGTTGTACTATATATAAATGTAGTAAATATATAAGTATGCATAGTACTACCCTAGCAAGGCAGGTTAGTAGGAGACTGCTATTTTTATCTGTTACCCCTTCCCCACCCCCACCCCCATCTCCTTCCCTCAGCAGTGCCCCCCTCCCTCTCTCCTCCTTCTCCTTTCCTCTCCTATCCTCAAGTTCACACAGTTCACTGATAGGCCTAGTGACTGTTCTCTCTGTAGTTCTCCAGTCCTGTGTTGTGTGTGTGTGTGTGTGTGTGGAGTGATCTCCCTTTACTACTCTCTGTCAGCAAAGTGTGATACAGTGTTCTTTGCCTAGGCTGTGTTCAGTCAGTCAGTCTCCCAGTTTGAGCGCATTTTTTATGTCAACTTGTGTGGAGTCTCTGTCTTGTCTGTCCGTCTGCCTGTCTCTTTCTCTGTCTGCCTTTCTCTGTCTGTCTCTTTCTCTGTCTGTCTGTTTCTTTCTCTGTCTGTCTGTTTCTTTCTCTGTCTGTTTCTCTGGTATGAGGGCTGGATGAAAGAAAAGTCTTTATAATTT
The DNA here is from genome assembly GCA_028751875.1 of Rapana venosa. Lineage (NCBI taxonomy): Eukaryota > Metazoa > Mollusca > Gastropoda > Neogastropoda > Muricidae > Rapana > Rapana venosa. Next base: position 27,611,852 of record CM054165.1, on the reverse strand, counting down.
ATTCTGTTGGTGTTGCCTTCAGGTAATAAAACAGCAAAAAAAAAAAGCTTTGTTTCATGTCAGTCTCTCATTGTCTGTCAATGTCTGTCTCTCTGTCTGTTTGTCTGTTTCTCTCATCTGAGGGCTGGGTGAAAGAAAAGTCATTGTATTTATAATTTATTCTGTTAGTGTTTTACCTTCAGGTAATAAAAAAACATGTTTTGTTTCATTTCAGTCTCTGTCTATCGATCTCTGTCTGTCTGTCCATCCACCCATCCGTCTGCCAGCCAGTCTTGTCTGTCTATCATGTATGTATGTATGTATACATGTATGTGTGTATATGTATGTATGTAGACGTGTATGTATACGGTATGTATGTATGTATATATATATGTATGTATACATGTATGTATGTCTTGTCAGTCTGTCTGTCTTTCACATATAATTATTATGAGGTCTTACTCTTACACTGTGGGTCTGTTTCATGAATATAAAATTTGTTCTTTGTTTTTTTGCATTTTGTACTTGACCATGTGTTTGTAATTATTTATCGTTGATTTCTTCAGCAACCCTCTTCATGTATATACTTGGCATGTAGCCTCTCTTTGAATAAAATCGTTAATTTCAGAGTTCAGCTCTTTTCTCAGTCGTCATTGCAGACCACCTTCCTTCCCCATGTATTGGCATGACTTAAGCCTTTACATTTAAAAAACAAAAAAATTTCTGTTAAGACATGACCTTGCTAAGCACAAAGCCCGTGTGTCGACATCAATAACTGACAAAAGCTAGTATTGCCATTGGCATGAGCCATGTCGCTCATGTATAATATATGTACATGTATGTATGTGTGTGTATGTCAGCGCATAAGTTTGAGGTTGGCAGTCGATAGCTGTCGCCTGAAGTTAACTGTTGGTTGGGGGTTCGGCCGTCCCTTGAGCGGCCCCTTGAATGTTTGAAGCAGCAGACCGATAATTAAGAGATTCTTGGGTCTGGGCTGTCTGCTATGTTTTTAGCTATGGGGGGTGTCGCTTTGTGGGGTGGGGGTTTTTTTTTTGGGGGGGAGGGGGGGGAGGAGGTAGGTTAGGGTGGGGTGGGAGGGGAGGTGATGAGGAAGGAAGAGTGTGGGGGATGGGGCGGATGGGTGGGTGGAGTGTGTGTGGGGTGGGGTGTGTGGTTGTTGGGGGTGTGGGTGTTAAGGGTTATGTTGTGTTGTGGTGTGTTGTGATGTGGTGTGTGTGTGTGTGTGTGTGTGTGTGTGTATGTGTGTACAGGAGAGAGAAGAGAGAGAGAGAGAAAGAGGAGAGAGAGAGAGAGGAGAGAGAGAGAGATTGCATGCATTCAATATACCCTTGACTGATACATATGACTGCACCCGTCCTAATTACGTGTTTCCTGATATAAATGCAGCCTTCTGTAACATGCAACCACCAGCACGTCAGCAGATCCGTCAGTTCACCGCAGGTATATGTAAAAAAGGTAAAGGTAAAGGTCGTAGGGGAGCGAAGGCGTCAGAGACCTCACTTCTCTAGGGGCCAGCATATTGAGGGCGGCGCCCATCTCCTCTCCCTTGCTGCTTTACCTTCCCTGATCCTAAAGAGGGCAGGTACCCATTGACAGCTGGGTGAACTGGGGGAACTGTACTGAAGCCAAGGCGCGGCGCAAACGGTCACCCATCCAACTGGTAACCACGCTCGACGCTGCTTAACTTGGCTGGGGGAAAGCGAGTGCTCCGACCACTGAGCTATCCCGTCCCCACAGGTATACATGTAGCATTTCTCATTTTGTGGAGATGTACCTCAACCTTTTCCCCACCCCTGCCCCATTGTTTTTTGGGAGAGGAAAAAATCCTGACTGGTTCTTCAGGCCATTGTTTATTATTTATAAGTGAGTGATTACCTGAGGGCTGACAAACTGCCCTCTTTGTGTGTTGTACCTAAAACAACATGAGAAAAAAGAAAACGAAGAAGAAAATGTGTGCTCTCACATGATAGGTATTGATATCATGTGCTGGGACGCACACAGTAATGCATACATTATTTTATTTATTTATTTTTTATTTATTTCATTTTTTTATATCAAGGATAATGGAATAAGCACTTATATAATGGAATAAGCACTTATGTGCTTTTTTACATCCAGTCCCCGTGTGTATGCGGTTTTGTCAATTCTGTCATCTGTTCCTACCGGCACACACACACACTCACACACATACACATAATACACACACACACTCTTACACACACACACTCTTACACACACACACACACACACACACACACACACACACACACACACACACACACACACACACACACACACACCTGACACACACACAAAACACACACTCTCTTACACACACACACTCTCTTACATACAACACACACCACACACACACACACACACACACACACACACACACACACACACACACACACACACACACACACACACACATTACACACACACACACACACTCACACACACACACACACACACACACACACTGACACACATACAACACACACACTCTCTTACACACGCACGCACACACACACACACCACACACACACACATGCTGAGACAAACCAAATGAGTCATACAAAGTAACATAACAAACCAGTGTTTAAATGGAAGAGGAAGTAGGCTCTTTCCTCACCTTAATTCTACAGGCTGCTGAAGTCTGATGAACGCTTTGCATGTATACAAAAATCACTTGATAACCGCCTCTTAGTCGGCTGTGTCTCTTGAAACCTGCATAGGGATGGACAGGGCAGGGTAGCCTAGTGGTTAGAACGTCTCAGTCCTTTGGATGAGACTATAAACCGAGGCCCCGTGTGCGAACGCACACAGAATATCTTGCGGACACATTAAATCCTGTTCCGCTTTTCGAAAGAGTAGGCCATTGTGTGCCGGTGGGAACGGATGACAAAGTTTACAAAACCGCATACACATGGGGACTGGATGTAAAAAAGCACATGAGTGCTTATTCCATTATCCTTGATATAAAAGAATAAATAAATAAATAAATAAATAAATAAACGTGGAGGTTTGTGCTCTGACTGCAGGGGTTCGATTCCCACTGAGATGCCTGTTTCGAGGGGAATTTGCTCCCCCCCCCCTTTCCCCCCAGCAGGTAACGTCAGTTCTGACTCTGCTCTCCCGAAAGTCCTTCGGATGAGACTTTAAAACCGAGGTTGTGTTGTGTGTGTGTGTGTGTGTGTGTGTGTGTGTGTGTATCTATCTATCTATATCTATCTATCTATCTATCTATCTCTCTCTCTCTCTCTCTCTCTCTCTCTCTCTCTCTCTCTCTCTCTATATATATATATATATATATATATATATATAGTGGATGGAAAGAGACCAAAGGGAAGACCTAGCAAAACCTGGGCTGCCTGATATTGCAGATGATCTTAGAGAAAGGGGCATAAATAAGGAGGAAGCTCAAAACAGAGAGAGATGGAGAAGGCTCATCAATGTCAAACGTCCCCTGGGAAAAAGAAACATGACAAAAAAGGAAGAAGAAGAAGAAGATATATTTGAACGCATGCAGAGTATCTTGTGCACATGGTAATGACCTGCTCTGCCTTTTGGGAAGAGCGGGCCATTCATTGTGTGCTGGTAGGAACAGATGACAAAATTAAAAAACAAACAAACCCGCATGCACTCTGGTGTCATGTTAACAAAATTAAAAACAAAAAAACAAACTGCATGCACTCTGGTGTCATGTTTTTAAAACCATCATCCTGTGAAGTTGGAATATGGCTACCTTAATGGTGTCGCAATACATACACAAAATACCACCATTGGTGAACCTGGGAGATATAGCCAAGAAACCAAAAGAAAACCCCATACAAAAAAAACAAAACATAGATAAATAAGCAAAAAAAGCGCAACAGGACTCTTTAGTTGGATGTGCTGGGCCTCACTTGTCAGGCGCTTAACGGCAGTAGCACACATTTTCGCTCATAATGACAGACAGCAGTAGTTGCTGTCTGAGCGTTTGATGATGAAGAAGAGGAATCTGAAAGACTTTCAGGGGAGTGGAGTC
>CM054165.1:27597822-27602822 GCA_028751875.1 Rapana venosa | reverse complement strand
GCGCGCATGCATGCACGCACACCCGCACAACACATATTATTTATATACATACACACAGAGATTTATCTCACACACACACATGCACTTGCACACACACATGCACTTGCACACACACACACACACACACACACACACACACACACACACACACACACACACACACACACACACACATACACACACACACACACACACACACACACACACATCCACACGTACAGACACACACACACACTGACACTTTGCTATGTAGGAAAATTCATTTAGAAAGAGACCAACATTCATAGAGGGAGAGAAAAGGAGAGACAGACAGACACAGAGAGACACAGAGACAGAGAGACAGAAAGACAGACAGAGACAGAGAGAGACACAGAGACAGAAAGACAGACAGAGACAGAGAGAGAGACAGTGAGAGAAAGAGACAGACGAGAGACAGTGATAGAGAGACAGAGAGAGATACAGACACAGAGAGGGGACACAGAGAGAGACAGTGAGAGAGACAGAGAGAGAGAGACAGACAGACAGACAGTGACAGAGAGACAGAGACAGACAGAGAGAGACAGACAGAGAGACAGTGAGAGAGAGACAGACAGAGACAGTGAGAGAGAGACAGAGAGAGAGACAGACAGTGAGAGAGAGACAGAGAGAGGACACAGACAGACATACAGAGACAGACAGAGACAGAGAGACAGACAGAGAGGAAAATCATGGCAACCTGTTCTACAGCTTTGAACTACCTGCCTTGTCCACTGGTCCACTAGCAGCAATACTACTGCATAAATCCATCACTTTCCTAGTAGATGTACAGGAATACATACATGTGTATACATGTATACAGGTTTGAATGGATGGATGGATGGATGGATGGATGTGTGGATGATTTATAGAGCTCGTAAAGATCGAGCCACTCCTGTACATACCTGTGTGAACACTGTGGATTTACAGTGAGGGGGACCTGGCTGTTAAGTTGTATTGTGAAGAACAGAAAATTATGCTGTTGTGTTGTGTTGTGTTGAGACTTGTGGTTATTCTTTGTAGTTGTTAACTGTTAAGTTATATTGTGAAGAACAGAAAATTATGTTGTTGAGTCGTGTTGTGGTTGAGACTTGTGGTTATTCTTTTGCAGTTGTTAGCTGTTATTTATATTGTGAAGAACAGAAAATAATAATGTTGTGTTGTGTTGATATTTGTAGTTATTCTTTCCAGCTGATGACAAAAGAAAAAAAAGCCAATATGGGTATTGAATGCCCCCCCCCCCCCATGCTGGAACAAACCAAAAAACCCATAGCCTATACCCCCCCTCCACTCTCTCCTTTCCCAGAAAACCAGCACTCACACATGCATGCACACATGTATACATGCACATGTATATGCATGCACACACATGTGCATGCACACACACATTTGCACATATGACTGCATGCATGTACGTACACATGCATGCACACACGCACTCACACATGCACACATGCAGAGCACACACACACATGCACGCACGCACACACGCACGCATGTGTGCACACACACACAACACACACACACACTCAGTCACACACTTTCCACACAAAGCCTTCCTTCATCTCAACCTGTACCCATCTTTTCCTTTCATATTGTTAACAAAAAAAAAGAACAAATGTTTCTCAAATGCATAAAAGAAAAAAAAAGTGTTTCTTTTGAATGGAAAAAAGAGTTTTTCTCAAACGCAGAAAAGAAAGAAGTCTTTCTCTCAAATAGAACCCCCTCCCCTTCTCCCCTCCCCCTCCCCCCCCCGAAAAAAAAGAAAATTGTTTCACAAAAAAGAAAGAAAGAAAAGTGTTTCCAAAAAAAAAAGAAAGAAAAGTTTTTCAAAAAAGAAAAAGAAGCTTGTTACATTGAGGAAAAAACAGAAAAGAACAAAAATCTTTTTTTTAATTAAAAAGGAGGTTTTTTTTCCAAACACACACACACACACACACACACAAAAAGAAAGAAAGGAAATCTTATTTAATCAGGTTGAAAGTGAAAAAATCTTTACCAAAAACAAAAAACCTGAAAGAAAAAATGCTGACAAACTCCATTCAAATTAAGCATGCTTGTTTGAACACTCGGTGCAACTGGTTGGAGAAATCAAATATTTGGTAAAGAAGGAAGGTGGCGGGACGGACGGTTTTGACGTCCACCTGCCTAACCAAGTTACAAGTAAGCCGTGGGGGTTCTTGGGTTTGATTCCCAGCCTTGCCCTTTCTTCCCACCTTGACGGGCAAAATCAAACTATCAAGTCTTTCGGAGGAGACTCTAAACCAGTCTGACAGACACGTGTGCTTACAGACTTGCAGTAGATAAAGGTAAAGGTAAAGGAGTCCCATAACCTATAAGGTCGTAGGGGAGCGAGGCGTCAGAGACCTCACTTCTCTAGGGGCCAGCATATTGAGGGCGGTGGCGCCCATCTCCTCTCCCTCGCCGCTTTACCTTCCCTGACCCTAAAGAGGGCAGTTACCCCATTTACAGCTGGGTGAACTGTGGGGGAACTGTACTGAAGCCAAGGCGCAGCGCAAACGGTCACCCATCCAAGTGGTAACCACGCTCGACGCTGCTTAACTTGGCTGGGGGAGAGCGAGTGCTCCGACCACTGAGCTATCTATCCCGTCCCCCACAGACTTGCAGTGCACACGTCAAAAGAACGAACTGGGCACGGTTGCAGTCAAGACATAGCTGGGAGGTGCCTCCCGGCAACATTGCTCTCTGTTCAATTCCCAGTTGTACGGATCCCTGAAGATGGAATGCAGCTGCCTTAATTGGGATTGGGGGAGGGGGTGAAGATCACGTCTGTTTTATTTAATTTATATTTTTATATCAAGGATAATGGAATAAGCACTCATGTGCTTTTTTTTTTGGACATCCAATCCCCGTGTGTATGCGGTTTTGTAAATTCTGTCATCTGTTACCACCGGCACACGATGGCCTACTCTTACGAAAAGCGGAACAGGATTTAACATGTGCGCAAGATGTTCTGCGTGCGTTCGGCGCACACGGGGCCTCGGTTTATAGTCTCATCCGAAGGACTTTTGGGGAGAGTGGAGTCTGCACTGATGTTAACTCTAGGGGAAAACATCCCCTTGAACGGGAATCAAACCCAGGTCATCAGATTGCGAGCGCAATGTTGTGACCACTAGGCTATCATGTGTGTGTGTGTGTGTGTGTGTGTGTACTCAAAAATCTTATCATCCGTAAATTTAAGAGTTGGAACCAAGGAACAAAAACAAACAAACAAACAAAAGGTATAAGATGGTAGATGAACACTGTGAACCTCCCCCACCCTCTCTCTCTCTCTATTTATTGATTTGCTTGTTTGTTTATTTGTTTATTTTCCCCTCTTTTTATGAGGGCCTGGTGTAAAGAAGCCCCTAGGTTATCCAAGTACCCTCATTAAAACATTCAAGTTGAGTTCTCTGCTCTTGTATGTTCTCTTCTCTGGCTGGTGCTGTTGTCTGTCTGTTTCTCTGTCTGTCTGTCTGTCTGTCTCTCCTTCTCTCTTCTCTCTCTCTCTCTCTCACACACACACACACACACACACACACACACACACACACACACACACAAAACACACACACACACACACACACACACATCTTCAGATAAGACTATAAAACAAGGTCTCATTTACACATGTATGTGTGAGCGCACTCAGAACATCTTTTGCAGTCATTAAAATCTGTTCTGCTCTTTGGAAGAGTAGGCCATTTTGTGCTAATGGGAATGGACGACAAAATTGACAAAACTGCAGGCACAGGGGAGCTGGATGCACCCCCCCCAACAAAAAAACAGAAACCCCCCCAAACAACTACAACAAATACCTGCAAGAGAGTTTATTCCATTATCCTTGAAATACAAGAAACAAATAACACAGACACAGACACACACAAAACACACACACACACACACACACACACAACACACACACAACACACACCACACACACACAATAACACACACACACACACACACAACACACACACACACACACACACACACACACACACACGCACACACACACACACACACACACACACACACACACACACACACTATCCACTCCCCACACACTGTCTGGACATTATTCATTGATTTAACGAAGTTTTTCTGTCAAATTTCATACAAGGAGCACGATCATTTTTGAAGAAATTGGGGGAAACCCACCCTTAATGGCATTTTTTCGTGTTAAGATTTAAATGAATTAATAAGGTCTGTTTGGAAGTGAAGCTAGGACCTCTTGAAGTTATTCTCCTAGTTGATGCTGCAAAGGACAAGGTGTGTGAAAGACACACCAGAATTTAACATATGGGCTGGATTATGGATAGCCGAAGAGCTAAGTTGAAGAGCTGTGAAAACCGAATGCTACGCTACATGACAAAGATCAAATGGGAAGACAGGATCACGAATAAAGAACTATGGAGAATGTGCAAAGTTGATGATCTGAAGTCTGTAGCTAGTAGCAATAGACTGCGCTGGTTTGGGCACGTTCAACAGAAAGCAGACCACCACATCATAAAAAGAGCAATGAACTTCGTAGTGGATGGAAAGAGACCAAAGGGAAGACCTAGCAAGACCTGGGCTACCTGTATTGCAGATGATCTTAGAGAAAGGGGCATAAATAAGGAGGAAGCTCAAACAGAGAGAGATGGAGAAGGCTCATCAATGTCAAACCTCCCCTGGGAGAAACATGACAAAAAAGGAAGAAGAAGAAGAAGGGCTGGATAGCCGAGTGGTTAGAGTGTTGAGCTAGTGATCAAACAGCTTGGGTTCCATCCCCTACAGAGTAACCCATTCCAGGGGATTTTTCCCTCAGGAGTTGATACCATCCCTACGGATGAGACTATAAACCGAGGCCCCATGTGCGAATGCATGCAGAACATCTTGCGCACACGTTAAATCCTGTTCCGCTGTTCGAAAGAGTAGGCCATTGTGTGCCAGTGGGAACAGATGACAAAATTTACAAAACCGCATACACATGGGGACTGGAC
>CM054165.1:27555322-27587822 GCA_028751875.1 Rapana venosa | reverse complement strand
ACACACACACACATGCAAAATCTCGCTGTTTGGTGAATATCGGAGTTTGAGCTGAGGAAGGAAAGGGGGTGGGGGTGGGTTGGGGGGAGATGGGGGGTGGGGGGAGATGTATGTGAATCAAGTTTGACTGAAAACGGTGTGTGTGTGTGGTGTGTGTGTTTGTGTGTTGTAGGTGTGTGTGTGTGAGTGTGTGCATGCCTGCCTGCCTTCTTCTTCTTCTTCTTCTTCTTCTTCTTCTTCTTACTACACTTCCTCCTCCTTTTACTACTCCTTTTTCTTCTTCTACTAACTCCTCATCCTCTTCTTCTCTTCCATCTCGTACTCCTCCTACTCATCTTCCTTTCCTCCTCTTCCGATTTCTACTCTTCTTCTCCTTCCCCTCCTCTTCCTCCCCCTCCTCGACCTACTCCTCATACTCTTCTTCTTCTCCTCCTCCTCTTCATACTCCTATTCCTTTTCTGTCTCCTTCTCATACTCTTCCTACTCATACTCTTCCTACTCCTGTTCCTCTTCCTGCTCCTATTTTTCTTCCTACTCCTATTTCTCTTCCTACTCCTATTTTTCTTCCTACTCCTATTCCTCTTTCTGTACTCATACTCTACCTACACCTATCCCTCTTCCTACTCATATTCCTCTTTCTACTCCTATCCCTCTTCCTATTCCAACTCCTCATACTCTTTCTACTCCTATTCCTCTTCCTACTCCTATTTTTCTTCCTACTCCTCATACTCTTCCTACTCATATTCCTCTTTCTACTCCTATCCCTCTTCCTATTCCAACTCCTCATACTCTTTCTACTCCTATTCCTCTTCCTACTCCTATTTTTCTTCCTACTCCTCCTACTCTTCCTACTCATATTCCTCTTCCTACTCATATTCCTCTTCCTACTCATATTCCTCTTCCTACTCATATTCCTCTTCCTACTCATATTCCTCTTTCTACTCCTATCCCTCTTCCTACTCCAACTCCTCATACTCTTTCTACTCCTATTCCTCTTCCTACTATTTTTCTTCCTACTCCTCATACTCTTCCTACTCCTATTCCTCTTCCTACTCCTCTTCCTACTCATACTCTTCCTATTCCTCTTCCTACTTCTATCCCTCTTCCTACTCCTATTCCTCTTCCTACTCCTATTCCTCTTCCTTCTCCTATTCCTCTTCCTTCTATTCCTCATATTCTTCTTCTTCTCCTCCTCCTTTTCCTATTTCTCTTCTTTTTTCTCCTTCCCCTACTTCTCCTTCACCTCCTTCTGCTCCTGCTGCTGCTTCTCTACTGCCACTGCTGACATTGTTATTATTGGCTTGTGGAGTTTCAAACTCTCCCTCTCTCTCTAGCTCTCTCTCTCGCTCTTTGTCTGTCTGTCTGTCTCTCTGTTTGTCTCTCTCTCTCTCAGTCTGTCTCTGTCTGTCTGTCTGTCTGTTATGTCTGTCTTTGTCTGTCTCTCTCTCTCAGTCTGTCTGTCTGTCTGTCTGTCTGTTGTCTCTGTCTGTCTCTGTGTTTCTGTCTGTCTAGTCTCTCTCTGTTTGTCTCTCTCTCTCTCAGTCTGTTTCTGTCTTGTCTGTCTGTCTCTGTCTTGTCTGTCTGTCTCTGTCTGTATCTGTCTCTCTCTGTCTGTTTGTCTCTCTCTCAGTCTGTCTCTGTCTTTCTGTTTCTGTCTGTCTGACTGTCTGTCTCTGTATGTCTGTCTGTCTCTCTCTCTCTGTTTGTCTCTCTCTCTCTTAGTCTGCCTCTGTCTGTCTCTGTCTTTCTCACTCTCGCTCATTTCTTTTCCTTCTACTTTTACTAGCTTTTCTTCAATTTCTATTGGATATCTGAGAATGAATTATATTTTTATCGATAAGTTATTTGGTGGTCTTTTTATATCACTATTTTTATTATTGTTGTTATCGTCATTGTCATCATTATTTTTAATATAATCACCATTGTCATCATCTCATCATCATCATCATCATCATCATCATTTTGTAACATGTATGAGAATGAATTTTATTGAATCTACCAGTTTTAGTGTGTGAATTCATAGTCTGAGAGCCACACAAGAAAACCCCTCTTACTTACCTCCCTTTCTGTGTGTGTGTGCGTGCACGCGCGCACGCGCATGTGTGTGTATGCGCGCGCGTGTGTGTGTGTGTGTGCGCATGCGTGAATGTTCTGTGTGTGTGTGTGTGATTGCTTGTGTGCATGTGTGCCTGCATGTGTTCGTGTGTGTGCGTGCCTGCATGCGTGCTACAAAACAGACGCGTTAACAGAGATCTATCTGGTGCAGTCAATCCTTATGAGATCCTCAACATCTACACCACGGAGCATGAGCTCAAGCTGTACCGCGACAAAAAGATGGAAGTTGCCTCCCATGTTGCATTGCCGACACTGCCACGATGAAGCGTATCAGCATGACCAGTGTGTCTATTAGGTGGGGGGTGGGTGGGAAGGGGGTGGGTGGGTGGGTGGGATGGGGGTGTGGTGGTGTGTGTGTTGTGGGTGTGTGTGTGTGTGTGGGTGGGTGGGTGGGTGGGAAGGGGTGTGGTGGTTGTGTGTTGTGTGTGTACACCTGTGTGTGTGTGTGTGTGTGTGTGTGTGTGTGTGTGTGTGTGTAATGTGTGTGTGTGGTGGGTGGGTGGTGGTGGGGGTTGGGTGGGTGGGAAGGGGGTGGTGTTTGTGTGTGGGTGTGAAGGGGTGTGGTGTGTGTTTGTGTGTGTACACCTGTGTGTGTGTGCATGTGGTGGTGTGTGTGTGGGTGGATGGGGTTGTGGTGGGTGGGAAGGGGGTGGTGTTTGTGTGTGGTGTGAAGGGGTGTGTGTGTGTGTGTGCACCTGTGTGTGTGTGTGTGTGTGTGTGTGTGTGTGAGGTGAAGGGTGGTGTTAGTGTGTGTGTGTGTTGTGTGTGTGTGAAAAAAATTCATTTTATTCTTATATTTCAAAGATAATGAAATCAGCACTGTGAGTGAGTGTGTGTGTGTGTGTGTGTGCGTGTGTGCGTGCATGCATAATATATATATATATATATATATATATATATATATATATATATATATAATATATATATATATATATATATATATATATATATATGTATGTATATATCATATAGTTTTTTAAAAATTGTTCTTTTATATCGAGGATAATGGAATAAGCACTTATGGGCTTTTTTACATCCAGTCCCCTTGTGTATGCGGTTTTGTAAATTTTGTCATCTGTTCCCACCAGCACACAATAGCCTACTCTTACAAAAAGTGGAACAGGATTTAACATGTGCGCAAGTGTGTGTGTGTGTGTGTGTGTGTGTGTGTGTGTTTGACTGTTAAGTACACACTGGATAAAAAGTCTGCACGTATGACTGTTTTCAAGTACCTTGCCAAACAGACAGCCCTACTCATACTCAAACTTCAGAGGATTTTCTTTTTCCTCTAAAGGAGAGTGCAGGTTGTTATGTTAAGAGCTTGTCGTGGCTGAAGACAATAACAACACAACATGTTTACAACATCCGTGGTCGAGTGGTTTAGGCGGTCAACTCGTGATCCAGAGGTCACGGGTTCGATCCCCGCTCGGCTCGGTGTTGTGTCCTTGGGAAAGACACTTTACTCCTATTTTCCTCACTCCACCCAGGTGTACAAGTGGGTACCAGCTCTGCTGGGGAAGTATCTGGCGACAGACTAGCGTCCTGTCACAGGGGTGGTGAAAAACCATCAGTTCGCTTAACGCTACAGAAACCGGGATAAGCTCCGGCTCTATGGGCCTTCTGGCTCGAAAGAACATACTTTTACTACTTTATGTTTACAACATAACACCTCGTCAGTGTAGGGCTTGGCACTTTGCTTACACCAACAACTGACAGAACAGACGCCATAGCCGAGTGGTTCAGACCGTTCGACTTCAACCCCATTGGTCCATGAAGTCGTGGGTTCGAATCTTGGTTGCGGCATCGGGTGAATTATGTGTGGGGGGAATTTTTACAACCTCCCGTGTCAGTGCTATTGCATATCTGTCATTCCCTTCATGTGGAAGATTATATACATGTATGTCAAAGATCCTGTAATTCGCATCAATGTTCAGTGGGATACAGAAATGTGAAAATTTCCAGCATACAGTACTCCCCCTTAGATGGAATGCAGCTCTATCTTCATGGTGGGGGTGAAAACGGTCACGTAATTATGCAAAATCTCACCTTCGGTGAACCACAGAGCTCAAGATCCTCTTCTTCTTCCTTTTTTGTCATGTTTCTCCCAGGGGATGTTTGACATTGATGAGCCTTCTCCATCTCTCTCTGTTTTGAGCTTCCTCCTTATTTATGCCCCTTTCTCTAAGATCATCTGCAATACAGGCAACCCAGGTCTTGCTAGGTCCTCCCTTTGGTCTCTGTCCATCCACTACGAAGTTCATTGCTCTTTTTATGATGTGGTGGTCTGCTTTCTGTTGAACGCGCCCAAACCAGCGCAGTCTATTGGTACTAGCTACAGACTTCAGATCATCATCTTTGCACATTCTCCATAGTTCTTTCACAGAGCTCAAGATAAGGAACAATAAAGACCCCCCAAAACCCCCCCCAAAAAAAAAACAACAACCCAAAAAACAAAACAAAAACCAACCTGACACAGCTTTTGGCCAGGATGGTTAGGGTTTAAAAACTATTTTAAAATAAAATAATGCTGTGTGTGTGTGTGTGTGTGTGTGTGTGTGTGACTCTGTGTGTGTGGGCGTGTGCGTGTGTGTGTTGTGTGTGTGTGTGTGTGTTTTGTGTGTGTGCATGCGTGTGTGCGATTTTGGTATGGAAAAATATATAACTTGTCTACCAGAAGTATATGTTTACGCTCTTATGAAGTTTCGTTGTAGCTGTCACAAGCTTCCTATTGAGGTTGGACGTTTCCATAATAATATACCAAGGGAAGAAAGAATATGTTCAAAATGCCACATGTCTGTTTTAGGAGATGAATTTCATTTTATCATGGAATGTCCCCACTTCAAACATTTACGACAAGATTTTATTCCCCAACATTTTCTTCAACCCATGTCCAGTTATTTTTGTAGGCTAATGAAATGCAAATCTCGAAAAGCTCTCCTGTCGCTCTCAAAATTCATAAGATTTGCAGGTATTTCTTGAAATTTCAATTGTCTTTCATATGTGTAGATTATGTCTTTTAAAGAAATGTGTTTACTGAAAAATAGTATTGAGTCATTTATACTGTTTGCTTATCATTATGCGATGAACTCTTGCTTTTCAGTTACTGTTAGTATTCATATTATTTTTGGGGTGTATTGCTGTTAGGTTTATTCTCCTGTTCAATTTGTTTGTAATCCTCCATACAAAACTCTGCAGCTCGACTGGTCTTAAGAAAGAAAAAATCTGAACACATCACTCCTCTTCTGTGATCTCTTCACTGGCTGCCTGTCTCACAGAGACTGAAGTATAAGACCATTACCCTCTGTTTCAAATGTCTTCACAAATCTGCACCCTCTTATCTCTGTAACTGTCTTCACCTGTAAACTCCATCCTGTTCCCTTTGCTCAGCTGCAGATACTTTGTGCTTTCGAACACCCAGATTCAAACAAACCACTGTTGGCCGACGCTCTTTCCCTGTTTCTGGCCCATCCACCTGAAATGACCTCTCTCTTTCACTTCGCCAAAAGCCTTCACTTGATACCTTCAAATCCAGCCTCAAAACACACTTTCCTACCTGAGACTTTCCCCAAATATCTGTTCCTACTTGTCAACAGCATCCTTCATCTCCCTCATCACCACCTAAGTGTGTGTGTGTGTGTGTGTGTGTGTGTGTGTGTGCATGTTTGTGTACATAAATTTGAAATATCTTATGTTATTTGAGGGAAAGTTGCATGCATGTAAATGATTTGAGTGCAAGTGCTTCGATTTGTTTGTTTTTCAAGATTCAGCGCTATATAAATCCCATATATTATTATTATTATTATTACTATTATTATTATTATTATTATTATTATTATTATTATTATTATTATTATTATTATACCCCAAAAGGGGTGAAAGGAATTAAATCTTGAATCTTGTGTCAAAGTCAAAGTCAAACTTTTATTTTCAGATGGTACATTGAGTAAGCAGTGCATTTGCTTTTTTTTCCCATCAAGCCATCTATGTAAAGAAAAAAAGCGAGAAAAAAAGATACTGTATATGCAGACATAGAATAAAAAAACCTAATCTATGGTAAAAAGGTAAAGGTAAAGGAGTCCCATAACCTATAAGGTCGTAGGGGAGCGAGGCGTCGGAGACCTCACTTCTCTAGGGCCAGCATATTGAGGGTGGCGCCCATCTCCTCTCCCTCGCTGCTTTACCTTCCCTGACCCTAAAGAGGGCAGGTACCCATTTACAGCTGGGTGAACTGGGGTCACAAATCAAACAAGAAAAGACAATAACATATGCATATGTGGAATTAAAAACAAAACAAAAAACCCAGAAAAATATTAAACCATACAATTCAAATAATTCAAAAATCTTGTGTGTAGCGGGGAGTCTGGAGCAGGGAAGACGGAGAGCACCAAGCTGATCCTGCAGTTTCTGGCCGCCGTCAGTGGTCAGCACTCCTGGATAGAGCAACAGATCCTGGAGGCCAACCCCATCATGGAAGGTAATGTAGTGTAATGTGGTGTAATGAACAGTCATGTAGCATAACAACAGATCCTGGAGGCCAACCCCATCATGGAAGGTAATGTAGTGTAATGTGGTGTAATGAACAGTCATGTAGCATAACAACAGATCCTGGAGGCCAACCCCATCATGGAAGGTAATGTAGTGTAATGTGGTGTAATGAACAGTCATGTAGCATATAATGAACAGTCATATAGCATAAAATGAACAGTCGTGTAGCATATAATGAACAGTCATGTAGCATAACAACAGATCCTGGAGGCCAACCCCATCATGGAAGGTAATGTAGTGTAATGTGGTGTAATGAACAGTCATAACAACAGATCCTGGAGGCCAACCCCATCATGGAAGGTAATGTAGTGTAATGTGGGGTAATGAACAGTCATATAGCATATAATGAACAGTCATATAGCATAGCAACAGATCCTGGAGGCCAACCCCCATCATGGAAGGTAATAAACTGTAGTGTGGGGTAATGAACAGTCATATAGCATAACAACAGCGGAACATGATTTAACGTGTGCACAAGATGTTCTGCGTGCGTTCGCACATGGGGCCTCGGTTTATAGTCTCATCCGAAGGACTTTTGGGGAGAGTGGAATCTGCACTGATGTTAACTCCAGGGGAAAATATCCCCTTGAACGGGAATCGAACTCAGGTTGTCAGATTGCGAGTGCAATGTTCTAACCGCTAGGCTATCCCGTTCCCCCTTTTGTGTGTGCGTGCGTGGATGGTGAGTGTTCCTGAAAAATGGGTCAGTGTTCCTGATTGTCAGTAGCTTTGTCCCTGAAAGAGAGTGAAGCTTGACAGTAGGCAGACCTGGACTTTGTGAATGCCACACTAAGACGTGACTCACAGAAATAATCAGAATAAATAGAAATCTCCCCTGTGGGGATGCTGGGGGGGGGGGGGAGGGCCTATCAGTATAAACAGCATCCCCACCTTCTGGAAATTCTGTGCTAGAAATTTCCTCTTTTCTATCCCTCTCTTTGTTTCTGCCTTGTTCCTTTTCTTCCTCTCACCACCTCCTCCTCGTCTATTTTCTGCCTTCTTGGTCCATTCTCCTGACTTTTTTTTTTTCAAAAAGACTTAAAAAGTAACAATTCTCTCTTACGCTGAAGTCAGATGCGCTGGGCCTGACTTCTCAGGCTGCTTAACGGCAGCGTGACGCATTTTCGCTCGTATGACAGACAACAACAGTTAACTGTCTGAGCGTGTTGACGACGAAAAAGAAAAAGAAAACAACCCACTCTCATCACCGTCGTCACTCTCTTTTTCCCCCTACCATCACCCACAATCGTCAATCAATCACTAATAATAATAATAATAATAGTGTATGGAATTTATACAGCGCTGAATCTTGTAAAGCAACAAATCAAAGCGCTTAGATTTTTTTTTTTAATGCGTGTGTATGCGGTTTTTAAAATTTTGTCATCTGTTCCCACCGGCACACAATGGCCTACTCTTTCGAATAGCGGAACAGGATGTAACGTGTGCGCAAGATGTTCTGCATGCGTTTGCTCACGGGGCCTCGGTTTATAGTCTCATCCGAAGGACTAACATCAAAACCACCTTCTTAGCGCTCTGATTTGTCTTTGCAAGATAATAGCGCTATACAAATTCCATTTATTATTATTATTCTTATTCTTATTATCATTATTATTATCATTATCATTATTATCATTACTATTATTATCATTATTCTTATTATTCTTCTTCTCCGTGGCGGCGGCGGCAGCCTTCGGCAACGCCAAGACCATCCGGAACGACAACTCCAGCCGCTTCGGCAAGTACATCGACATCCACTTCAACGAGCGGGGGGTGATCGAGGGGGCCAAGATCGAGCAGTACCTCTTGGAGAAGTCGCGCATCGTGAACCAGGCGCACGACGAGCGCAACTACCACATCTTCTACTGCATGCTGGCCGGCCTGCCTCCAGACGACCGGGCCAAACTGGAGCTGCAAGAGGCCACGTACTACAACTACCTCGTCCAGGTGAGAGGCCCCACCCCCCCTGCCCCCCCCTCCGAAGCCGGAAGGTGGAAGGTGGCTGCCTTCACGGTTGGCACAAAACCACCACATACCTCCAGTAGTAGTAGCGATGCTTTAATGATAGTGGAGGCACCATGGTCGAGTGGTTTAGGCGGTCAACTCGTGATCCAGAGGTTGCAGGTTCGATCCCCGCTCGGCTCGGTGTTGTGTCCTTGGGAAAGACACTTTACTCCTATTTTCCTCACTCCACCCAGGTGTACAAGTGGGTACCACCAGCTCTGCTGGAGAAGTATCTGGCCACAGACTAGCGTCCTGTCACAGGGGTGGTGAAAAACCATCAGTTCGCTTAACGCTACAGAAACCGGGATAAGCTCCGGCTCTATGGGCCTTCTGGCTCGAAAGAACATACTTTAATGATAGTGATAATAATAATGATGTATGGAAGCGCTTCGATTTGTTTGTTTTACAAGATTCAGCGCTATATATAAATTTCATATATTATTATTATTATTGTTAATTTACGTAGCGCTGAATCTTGTAAAGCAACAAATCAAAGCGCTCAGATGACGGGTTTTAAAAGTTTTTTTTTATATATATATTGAGGATAATTGGAATAAGCGCTCATGTGCTTTTTTTACATGCAGTCCCCGTGCGTAAGCGGTTTTGTAAATTTTGTCATCTGTTCCCACCGGCACACAAATGGCTTACTCTTTCGAAAAGCGGAACAGGATTTAACATGTGCGCAAGGTGTTCTGCATTATTATCTCGGTAAGGAGAGAATTCGTGTGAGTTTCGAGCCACGTGATATGTAAGAAGAGTAAAACAGAAAAACATTTATCACAGAAACTAGTAAAAAATTCAAACTTAAAAATTTTTTAAATTTTATTTCTACACACACACACACACACACACACACACACACACACACACAAACAAACAAACAAACATAGATATACAACCCTCCTTACCCACATACACGTCTTGTGCGCATGCAAGGCATCCAAACATACATACACGCACACATACAGCATGCAGGCATGCATCCACACACACACACACACACACACAGAGCGCGCATACACACCTACCAATGCACACATGTTTATAATATATTATACAGTAAGAGCAATACCAGTTGTTATGGTAGGAAAGTGGCAGGATAGTTAAAACTTTCACCTGCCTAACAGGTAAGCCATTATTTTATTTTATTAAAATTTAAAAAAAAAATTCTTTTATATCAAGGATAACAGAATAATAATAATAATAATAATAGTAATAATAATGTATGTAACTTATGTGCTTTTTTACATCCAGTCCCTGTGTGTATGCAGTTTTGTAAATTTTGTCATCTGTTCCCACTGGCACACAAATGGCCTACTCTTATGAAAAGCGGATCAGGATTTAATGTGACCACAAGATGTTCTGCATGCGTTCGCACACGGGGCCTTGGTTTATAGTCTCATCCGAAAGACTTTAGGGGAGAAAGGAGTCTGCACTGATGTTAACTCCAAGGGAAAATATCCCCTTGAACGAGAATCGAACAAGAAATTAGGTTCTGGGTTCAATTCCCAGCCTCACCCTTTCTTCCCAGTTTGATAAAATAAAATTGAACTGAATGTCAGAGTCCTTTGGAAGAGACTGTAAACAGAGGTTCCGTGTGCAAATATAATGCAGATTTTGCGTACACTTTAAAAACCCTTTCTGCCTTTTGGAAAAGTAGGCCATTTTGTGCCGGTAGGAATGAATGACAAGTAAAAAATTTTTAAAAAGGGTCGTTTTTAGACCCATCCCGCAGGTTGGAATGTGGTTACCTATATGGTGGGGGGTGGGGGGGTGGATACAGTTGCATATACGCAAAATCTCACCATTGCTCTTGTTGAATGAAAATAAAGTCCCGTGGGTCTAGGAAGAGAGAAGATAACTCCTCAGAACAAGATTCAGCGCTATATAAATTCCATACATTATTATATTATTATTATTATCATTATTATTCCATTATCCTCGATATAAAAGAATAAATAAATAGAAAATAAAATAAACACACACAAACATTTCATCTCTTTACTCACCCCCATTCTCCTCCTCCTCCTCCTCCTCCTCTCCCTCCGCCTCCTCCTCCTCCTCAGAACAAGAAAAGATAACTGATCAAGACAAGATAACTCCTCGGAACAAGCAAAGATAGCTGATCAAGAGAAGATAACTCCTCAGAACAAGAAACGATAACTAATCAAGAGAAGATACTACTCAAAACAAGAATAGATAACTGATCAAGAGAAGAGAACTCCTCAGAACAAGCAAAGATAACTGATCAAGAGAAGATAACTCCTCAGAACAAGCAAAGATAGCTGATCGAGAGAAGATAACTCCTCAGAACAAGAAAAGATAGCTGATCAAGAGAAGATAACTTCCCTGAACAAGATAAGATAACTCAAGTGACCGAGAGAAGATAACTCCCCCAGAACAAGGAAAAGTTAACCCTTCGCTGCTGCGTGCAGGGGGGCAGCATCAGGTGTGAAGGTCGCGACGATGTCAAGGACTTCGCCGACATTCGCTCCTCCATGAAGGTCCTGACCTTCACCGATGGGGAATTATGGGATGTCTTCAAAGTTCTGGCGTCACTGCTGCATCTGGGCAATGTCAAATACAATGGTTAGTGGTTGTGTGTGTGCGTTTGTGTGTGTGTGCGTTTGTGTGTGTGTGTGTATGTTTGTATGTGTGTGTGTTTGTGTGTGTGCGTGTTTGTGTGTGTGTGTGTGTGTGTGTGTTTGTATGTTTGTGTGTGTGTGTGTGTGTGTGTTTTGTATGTTTGTGTGTTTGTGTGTGCATTTGTGTGTGCATGCGTGTGTGCGTGTGTGTGTGTGCGTGTGTGTGTGTATGTTTGTGCGTGCGTGTATGTTTGTGTGTGTGTTGTGTGTATGAGTGTGTGTGTTTATTTTATTTATTTATTTATTTGTTTATTCTTTTATATCGAGGATAATGGAATAAGCACTTATTGTGCTTTTTTACATCCAGTCCCCGCGTGTGTGCAGTTTTTGTAAATTTTGTGATTCGTTCCCACCGGCACACAATGGCCTCTCCTACGAAAAGCGGAACGGGTTTTAACGTGTGCGCAAGATGTTCTGCCTGCGTTCGCACATGGGGCCTTGGTTTATAGTCTCATCCGAAGGACTTTTGGAGGCAGTGGAGTCGGCACTGAAGTTAAATCCAGAGGAAAAATCCTCTCGAGCGAGAATCGAACCCGGGTCAGCAGATCACGAATACATCACTGTAACCACCAGGCTATCCTGTCCCGTTTGTGTGTATACGTGTGTGTGTGGGTGTGTGTGTGTGTCTCTCTTGGGGATCAGTGACTAGGTTAGCCCAGGATAGGCAGGAGTGGAAGCGCTTTGTTGCTGCCCTACACACCACTGGGTGTAATGGTTGATGATGATGATGTGTGTGTGCTTGTGTGTGTGTGTGTGTCTGTGTGTCTGTGTGTGTGTGTGATGTCTGTGTGTGTGTCTGTGTGTGTGTGGTGTTGTGTGTCGTGTGTGTGTCTGTGTGTGTGTGTGTGTGTCTGTGTGTGTGTGTGTGTGTCTGTGTGTGTGCAGCTATTGAGCTGGACAACATCGACGCCACGGAAATCCAGGACATCTCTTACATCAACAAGGCAGCACGGCTTCTGGAGGTAACCAGCAATAATGACGGTCACGTGATGAGATGATGATGATGATGATGATTGTGAGGATGTTGGTAATAAGGATGTGTGATGACGATGATGATGATTGTGAGGATGTTAGTGATAAGGATGTGTGATGACGATGATGATGATTGTGAGGATGTGAGTGATGAGGATGTGTGATGACGATGGTGATGATTGTGGGGATGTTAGTGATAAGGATGGTGATGTTGATAATAGTAATAATGATACTACTACTACTACTACTGCTGCTGCTGCTGCTGCTGCTGCTGCTGCTGCTGCTGCTGCTGCTGCTGCTTGCTGCTACTACTGCTGCTGCTACTATGCTGCTGCTGCTGCTGCTGCTGCTGATTCTGCTTCTTCTTCTACTTCTACTACTTTTACTACTACTGCTACTGCTGCTGCTACTGCTACTACTACTACTACTACTACTACTACTGCTACTGCTGCTGCTGCTGCTGCTGCTGCTTCTTCTTTCTTCTTCTCTTCTTCTTCTCTTCTTCTTCTTCTTTCTTCTTCTTCTTCTTCTTCTTCTTCTTCTTGTTCTTCTTTTCTTCTTCTCTTCTTCTTCTTCTTCTTCTTCTTCTTCTTCTTCTTCTTTCTTCTCTTCTATACTACTGCTGCTACTGCTACTGCTACACTACATACTACTACTACTACTGCTGCTGCTACTTCTGCTTCTTCTTCTTCTTCTACTACTACTACTGCTGCTGCTGCTGCTGCTGCTGCTGCTGCTACTGCTGCTGCTGCTGCTTTTTCTTCTTCTTCTTCTACTACTACTACTACTTCTACTACTACTACTACTACTACTACTACTACTACTACTACTACTGCTTTTACTACTGCTGCTTTTACGTCTACTACTATGGAGAAGAATAATGACAACACTATCAACACAGAGACATGAATTAATGAGGATGGTAATGGCAACAAAGCAACATCATCAAAAATAATAACAACAGGAAGATTGATGGTAATGATGATGTTTGATAATAATAATGATGATGATAATGATGAGGATGAGCATAATAATAATGATGATGAGGATAATAATAATGATAACAACAATAATAGTATACAATAATAATAAGAATAATAATAATAATAATGAATTAAGCAACAAAGATGATGATAATGATGACGATGATGGTGGATCGGTGGTCTAGAGGTAACGCGCCTGTCTAGAAAGCGAAAAGTCCGGGTCGGAAGTGTACGGTGGTTCGTATCCCATCTGGGCCCGAAACTTTCCCCCCATCCATTAGACCATGAGTGGTGGTCTGGGCGCTAGTCTTTCGGATGAGATGATAAACCGAGGTCCCGTGTGTTATACAAAATTATGCAGCGCACGTAAAAGAACCCACGGCAACAAGAGAGTTGTCCCTGGCAAAATTCTTAGAAAAAAGCCACTCTGTTAGGGAAACAAATACAGTTGAAGACCAAAAAAAAAAAAAAGAAAAAAAAAAGAAAAGAAAAGGGTGGCGCTGCTCTTGTGGCGATGTGCTCTCCCCGGGAAGAGCAGCCTGAATTTCACGCAGAGAAATCTTGTGACTTAAAGTGGTATAAATGGTATAAATGAAATAAATGAACAACAGCAACAATAACAATAATAACGACACTTTAATAACAATACCAACATTAAAAAGAATGATGACAAGGACTACAATAACTAACATAACAACAAAAACAACAACGATAATAACAACAACACTCCCCCCCTCCCCCCCACCCTCACCCCCCAACACACCAGGTCAGAGCACAGGACCTGATGACGCGCTGACGACGCGCACGCTGTTCACCAAGGGGGAGAGCGTCACCTCCACCATGGACACGGTGTCTGCGCTGGACGTGCGCGACGCCTTCGTGAAGGGCATCTACGGCCGCATGTTCGTCTGGATCGTGGAGAAGATCAACGGCGCCATCTTCAACCCCGCCAAGGGGGTCCGGCGCTCCATCGGCGTCCTGGACATCTTCGGCTTTGAGAACTTTGACGTCAACAGGTCTGTTGTCATTGTTATGAGTGTAGTCAATACATAATTATGTGTGGGTGGGTGCGTGGGTGAAATACGTTTGTCTTCTAGTCAACGGTCTTAACCCTTTCCCATTTTTACCCGCCGTAGCCCGCCGCTGCCTGCTCGCCCGCATATATTTATGCCCGCCGCAGCCCGCCGACGTCATTTCAGCCTAGTGGGGATTTTCCCTCACGCACTAAGCTCTACCTAGTACACGCACACCATGAATGAACATTCCACTGAGGTCAGCATAAACTAAGAAAGGAATGGGCACAAAATTCAGTGCTACACAGCCTCCCGTTCACAAGAAATTGGCCAGTGACTGGCTTTGTCTTTCCCACGCTTTCTTGTAGCTAAAAATGGCAGCAAAGATTGAGCATACAATTAGGGAGGAATATACTGATGTGGAAATTGAAGCTATTTTGGCTCAAGTGGAACAGTTCGAAAGAGAATAAAATGTTGAATCCGATGTTGAAGTAGATGTAGAAGAAAGAGATTAAATAGGAGAAGGTAGTGAGTCGGAAAGTGATGCTGAGGATAACATTCCGTTGGCTTCATAGCAGACAACATGGCGCAGCGCACAAGTGCCTTGCTCAGTGTAAGACTTCACGCTGCCGACTGGGCCGGCACAAACTCTCCCACTGAATGCCAAGCTCTTAGATTACTTTGTTTTGTTTGTGCCCCAACATTTTTTTCAAATTGTAGCAGATGAAACTAACAATTATGCCAGGCAAAAGATTGCTGTGAAAGGCGTAGTCATAGATCCATTATGGACAGAAACAAAACACCTGATGAAATTTGGGCTTACCTGTCAGTTTTGATCATGATGGGGATCAAGCGTTTGCCGAGGCTTTATCTCTACTGGTCTACTGATTTGACATTTTCTGAGTCACGATCAGTAATATTATAACGAAAACCAGATTTCTCAAAATTAATCAGTATTTTCACCTCCGAAACATGCAAACACACCTGTACATGACACTGGGCTGTGACACCTGCACTGTGACAGCCATGTAACTGGCTATTGGTGAAGGACACACTAGTGTCTGTGTAAATAGTAGGCGTCAGCATATATTTGTAAATAATGTGTATACGCGCATTAGTCAACGTCGTTTTCAATATGTTTGAATACTTTCCACTGAGAAAGTGTAGACTTGGTGACATTAATTTTGTGACATGTGAATGTTCGATTGGATTACCATGACGGTGGATGCGATGGAGAACACATTCAGGCAGGACAACACATATTATTTTTTTAAATCACATACCTATATTGCGCATGTTAGAGGACAGTTGTAGACTAACAGCATGATGTCACTGCAATGTTACCTGTATTTGGTGACAAAGAGGGGACAGCAGCACGACACATGTAGGTAGGACACACATCTTGGGGTGCAGAACAAAGTATGACATCATATGAATACTTTGGCCAAATATGAATGCTCTAAGAACAATAGTAACTGTACAGGACTATGTGTACTTGAGGTACCTTATTATCTGAAAAAAAAGCGTAAATTTCCGAATACTACAGAGAGTTTCTCTGTAAGAAATGCATATGGTAAAGGGTTAAAACATTGAATTCATATATTGGTGTATGGTGTGGGTGAGCGTGGGCGTGTTCGCACACGCTCGTACGTGCGTGTGTACGTGCTGCGGGTATGCGTGCGTAAAAAATAAGTTTTTATGTCTTCTAGTCAATGGGTTCAAAATTGTGTTCACAATTGATGTGTGTGCATGCGTGCGTGTGTTTGTGTGTGTGTGTGCGCATGCGCGCGTGTGTGTTGGTGTGTGTGTGTGTTCGTGACATTTTATTTGAAGTCATTTGAAAACCAATGAAATATAGCTTTGTGTCTTTGATATTTTTGATGTGTATCAATCTGCCTGTCAGTATTGTAATTGCCCTTCATGGGATGATTAAAGTGTTTTTGACTTGACTTGACTTGACTTGACTTGACTTGACTTGACTTGACTTGACTTGACTTGACTTGACTTGACTTGACGTGGGTGGTGTGGGGTGGGGGTGGAGGGTTGGGTTGGGGATGGGGGGGGAGGGGGTTGGGAGGGGGGTGTGGGGAGGTGGGGGGGGGGTGGGGTGGGGGGGGGTGGTGGGGGGTGGGGGAGGGTTGGGGGTGGGGGGGGGTGGGGGTGGGGAGGGGTGGGGGGGGGGTTGGGGAGGGAGAGGGTGGGGGGGTTGGGAGGGGGGGGGGTTGGGAGGGAGGGTGGGGTGGGGGGGTTGGGGAGGTGGGGTGGGGTTGGGGGGGAGGGATAGGGGGGTGAGGGGAGGGAGAGGGGTTGGAGGGTGGTTTGGGGAGGGAGAGGGGGGTGAGGGGAGGGAGAGGGGGTTGGAGAAGGTGGGGGGGAGGGAGGGGGAGGGTGGGGGAGGGAGAGGATGATGGAGAGAGGAAAGGGGGGAGAGGGAGGGTGGGGAGGGAGGAAGGAGGAGACAGAGGGAAGGAGAGGAGAGAGAGAGAGGGAGGGGGGGGGGGGTGGTGAGGGAGGGAGAAGAGAAGAAGAAGTGCCACAGAGAGTAAATTATAAGATCAGTACCCTCTGTTACAAATGTCTCCACAAAACAGCACCCTACTACCTCTGTGAATGTCTTCACCTGTACACTCCTTCACGTTCCCTCCGCTCTACTGCAGATACCTTGTGCTTACGAATACCTAGATTCAACCAATCCACTGTTGGCTGCTGCTCTTTCTCTATTTTGGGTCCATCGACCTGGAATGAGCTCCCTCTCTCTCTTCGCCAGAAACCTAGTTATGACACTTTTAAATCCAGCCTCAAGACATATTTATTTCAAACCTAAGATTTTCCCCCTCCTGTTTAATATCAGAGCTATCCCACCTTCACTAACCCATGTCCTATCACCCTGCTAAAGTATACGACCTGTGTGAGTGTGTGTGTGCTTTTTGAAAAACGTTTGACTATTGAAATTTTATTTCATAGATTTTATCTGCAGCGCACCATGTTTGTAATATCTGTCTGTTTAAACTATTGATTATTTATCATTGATTGCATGCATGACTGTAAGACTAGGTTGAATGCATGCGCTTTGATTTGTCTTTGCAAGATATAGCGCTATGTAAGTTCCACTTATTATTATTATTATTATTAAGAACAGGGAGGAAGAAAAGAAGGAGAAAATTAAAAAGAAGAAAAAGTAGAGGAAGAAGTAGAAGTGAATGAAGAAGAAAAAAGGAGATGAAAGACAAAGAATAAGGAGAGAAAGAGAGGAGAGAAAAAAAAAGAAACAAAGAAGAAGGACAAAAGCGCGAAGAAAACAAAACAGCAGAAGAAGAAACAGCAGAAACAAAAGAAGAGGAAGCGAAAAAGAAGACTTTGATGTACTCAGAAGCGTGACAGATTAAATGTTATTCACTTTATATGTATTGCATCCCTGAAGTCACAATGCATCTGCCTTAAGGGGGGGGGGGGGGGGGGGGGGGGGGGTGGGGGGGGGGGGGGGGGGGGGGGGGGGGGGGGGGGGGGGGGGGAGCAGGGGGCAGGTAAAAAAAAAAGTAACATACACAATTTTTCCCATTATTTGTGAATCTTGGAGCGCGAGCCAAAGAACCCCCAAAAAAGAAAAAAAAGGCTAAAGCCATCATTGGGGAACGGGATAGCCTAGTGGTCAGAACATTGCGCTCGCAATCTGACAACCCGGGTTCGATTTCCGTTCAAGGGGGATATTTTGCCCTGGGGTTAACATCAGTGCAGACTCCACCATCCCCAAAAGTCCTTCGGATGAGACTATAAACCGAGGTCCTGTGTGCTAACGCATGCAGAACATCTTGCGCACACGTTAAATCCTGTTCCGCTTTTTGTAAGAGTAGGCCATTTGTGTGCTGGTGGGAACAAATGACGGAATTTACAGAACCGCATACACATGGGGACTGGAAAGCACATACGTGCATAAACCGCATACACACAAATTTAAAAAAAAAAAAAAAAGTCATCTGAGCGCTTTGATTTGTTGCTTTAGAAGATTCAGCGCTATATAAATTCCATATATTATTATTATTATTATTCCATTATCCTCGATATAAAAGAATAAAATAAAATAAATAAATAAATAAGTTTTGTCATGTGTGTGTGTGTGTGTGTGTGTGGTTTCAGCTTTGAACAGCTGTGCATCAACTTCGCCAATGAAAATCTGCAGCAGTTCTTCGTGCGCCATATCTTCAAACTGGAACAGGTGAGGGTCAAGGCCACCGTTAATAATGTCGTCTGCTTCTCCCTGAAATTTACACCCCCAGTTTTTTATAGATTTTTTGGTTGTTTTTTTTATATTAAAAAAGAAGTGTGTTTTATGTAAAGTATTTTGAAGTTTCTGTTTTCAGTATTTGATGAAGTTTTTCTGCAAAAGTCGGAATGCTGCTACCTTCATGGTGGGTGAAATTGGTCGTATATATATATTAATATATATATATATATATATATATATATATATATATATATATATATATAAATCTCACCATTGGTGAACCTCAGAGCTCTAGCTGAGGAATGACCTTCGGATGAGACTATAAACCGAGGCCCCCTGTGCGAACGCATGCAGAACATCTTGCACACACGTTAAATCCTGTTCCACTTTTCGAAAGAGTAGGTCATTGTGTGCCGGTGGGAACAGATGACAGAATTTACAAAACTGCATACACACAGGGGACTGGATGTAAAAAAAAGCACACACGTGCTTATTTCATTATCCTCAATATAAAAGAATAAATAAAGAAATAAGTGACCAAAAAAAAAAAAAAGTTGGCTTTTTCAGCTTTTCTGTGTTTATGTAATTGGGTTGTTTTGTTGTTGCTTTGTTGTAAGTTCTCATCTTTTGGCATGATCTCGTTTTTTTTGGTTTTTTTGGTGTCACATTCTAAAGTCTCCTTTTCAGCTTCTATTTCAGTTTCAAGGTTTTGTTTTTGTTTTTCCAGGGAAGTCTTTCCCCCCCTCCCTGCCCCTTTATTTGTTTGTTGTTTTGTATTGTATAGCTCTAGTCTCTTGGCCTGAACTCTCTTGATGTTGATGTTGAAGTATTTCGCTCGTACGACAGACAACACTAGCTGCTGTCTGAGGATTTGACGATGACGAAGAAGGAAATGACGAAGTATCAACCATGAAGACTTTATTCACCTATCTTCTTCTTCTTCCATTTTTGTCATGTTTCTCCCAGGGGGAGGTTTGACATTGATGAGCCTTCTCCATCTCTCTCTGTTTTGAGCTTCCTCCTTATTTATTCCCCTTTCTCTAAGATCATCTGCAATACAGGCAGCCCAGGTTTTGCTAGGTCTTTCCTTTGGTCTCTTTCCATCCACTACAAAGTTCATTGCTCTTTTTATGATGTGGTGGTCTGCTTTCCGTTGAACGTGCCCAAACCAGCGCAGTCCATTATTACTAGCTACAGACTTCAGATCCTCAACTTTGCACATTCTCCATTCGTGATCCTGTCTTCCCATTTGATCTTTGTCATGTAGCGTAGCATTCGGTTTTCACAGCTCTTCAAAACCCAAACCTTTACTCTCCTATGACGAAGGAATTCCCTGACTGGCTCTGTGTCTGTATGTGTGTGTGATATTTGCACCCAACAGTAAGAGCGCAACCTTTAGGGGATATGCTGGCAGCACAGTCATCCAGTTCCAACAAAACTTGTTCCACATTTTGTCAGAGTAGGCCATGTCATGCCAGTAGGAACGGATAACAACAACAACAACAACAACAACAACAAAGAGAGATAAAACCAAACGCTTGCACACAGATGTTGAGTCGGAACATGGTGGGTTAAAAACAGGTTGGCATACGCCAAAAAACCCCAACAGTCTCGCTATTGGTGAACCTCGGAGCTTTAGTGGAGGAACAGCACTACTCTTCAACCTGACAATGGATTGGGTGATGAGACAAACAACAGCTGACCAGTCACGGGGCATCAGATGGACCCCCTTCTCAACGCTTGAAGACCTAGATTTTGCCGACGATCTGGCACTGCTCTCACATACCCACCATCACATTCAAGAGAAGACATCCCGTCTCAGCACTTTCGCACAGCAAGTAGGCCTGAAAATCAGTCAGAAGAAGACAGAGGTAATGACACTGAATGTCCATAACCCCTCACCGGTCACAGTGAATGGAGAAGTTTTACCAACAACTGAAGAGTTCACGTACCTCGGGAGCACTGTTAGGCATGACGGTGGAGCAGGCAGCGACATCAAGAACCGGATTAGCAAAGCAAGAAATGCTTATAGAAATCTGAACAATGTGTGGAAATCGTCCCAGTACAGCACCAGAACCAAACTAAGATTATACCAGAGCTGTGTACTTTCCACCCTTTTGTACGGCTCGGAGTGCTGGAGGATGACTGAGAGTGACCTCGACAAACTATCCACATTCCACACGAAGAATCTCAGAAGAATCTTGCACATCTTCTGGCCTGAGACCATCTCCAACCAAGAACTTTTTGCCCGTTGCAACCAAGAAAGCATGGACAACATCATCATGCATAGGCGATGGGGATGGATAGGGCATATCTGCCGTCGGGAACATGGAAACATTGCCCGAACAGCCCTCCACTGGACACCAGAGGGAAAACGCAAACGAGGACGACCCAAGAACACTTGGCGTCGGACTGTTGAAGCAGAGCTGAAGACCTTCCAACATACCTGGGGAACCATTCAGAAGCTGGCCCAGGACAGACAGGAGGGGAGAACTTTTGTTGCTGCCCTACGTGCCAATAAGGCACAAAGGCATTGATGATGATGAGTCTCGCTATTGGTCAACCTCGGAGCTTTAGTGGAGGAACAGCACCCCCCACCCCCCACCCCCCCCTCCCTAATGCGCTGGGCCTGACTTGTCAGGCGCTTAACAGCAGCACAACATATTTTCGCTCGTACATGTCAGACAACACTAGTTGCTGTCTGAGCGCTCCACAAACAAAGGGGGAACGGGATAGCCTTAGTGGTTAGAACCTTGCGCTAGCAATCTGACGACCCGGGTTTGATTCCCGTTCAAGGGGATTTTTTTTCCTCTGGAGTTACCCATCAGTGCTGGCTCCACTCTCCCCAAAAAGTCTTTCGGATGAGACTATAAACCGAGGCTCCGTGTGCGAACACACGCAGAACATGTTGCGCACACGTTAAATCGTGTTCCGCTTTTCGAAAGAGTAGGTCATTGTGTGCCGGTGGGAACAGATGACAGAATTGACAAAACCGCATACACACAGGGGACTGGATGTAAAAAAAAGCACACACGTGCTTATTCCATTATCCTCGATATAAAAGAATAAGATAACATAAAAATAAAATAAATACACACACAATTCCATTATCCTTGGGGGAGGGGGGGGGGTTAAAAGAAGTCATCTGAGCGCTTTGATTTGTTGCTTTACAAGATTCAGCGCTATATAAATTCCATACATTATTATTATTATTATGATTATGATTATATTATTATTATTATTATTGTTATTATTATTATTATAATTCGCTGAACAGCAAGAGTACGACCTGGAGGGGATCCAGTGGCAGCACATAGAGTTTGTGGACAACCAGGATGCTCTGGACCTCATTGCCGTCAAACCCATGAACCTCATGGCCCTCGTCGATGAGGAGAGCAAGTTCCCGAAGGTGAGTGGGGTGGGGTGGGGTGGGGAGGTGGTGGGGAGGGGGGTAGGGGGGGAGGGGGGGTGGGGGTGGGGGGTGAGGTGGGTGGTGGGGGTGGTGAGGGGTGGGTGGGGGTGGTGATGAGGGGGTGGGGAGGTGGGTGGTGGTGGGGTGAGAGGTGGGGGGAGTTGGTAGTGGTGGCGGGTGGGTGGTGGTGGGGGTGGGGTGTGTGTGAGTGGTGTTGGGTGGTGTGTGTGTGTGTTAGATGTAACATTATCGTTGTTGGTGTTATAATCATCATCATTATTGTTATTGATATTATTATTATTATTATCACTATCATTGTTATCACTATTATTATCATTATTGTTACTGTCATCATCAACACTATTAATTATCATTACTCTTACAATATCATCATCATCATCAGTGTTGTTGTTATCATCATCGCTGTTATTGTCATCGTCATCATTTCAGTCATTTATCATTACTACTACTACTACTACTACTACTACTACTACTACTTCTACTTCTACCACCACCACTACCACAATAGTCATCGTCATCATTGTCGTCATCATCACCGTCATCATCGTCGTCATCATCACTACCACCACCATCATCATCATCACTACCATCATCATCGCCGCCACCACCGCCATCATCATCACTATCATCATCATCACTACCATCATCATCGCCACCGCCATCACCACCACCACCACATCATCATCCACCACCACCACCACCACCACCACCACCACCACCACCATCATCATCATCACCATGATCACCACCACCATCATCATCATCATCACCACCACCACCACCACCACCACCACCACCACCACCACTATCATCAGCACCACCACCACCACCATCACCACCGTCGTCAACGTCATCACCATTATTACATCATCATCATCACCATCATCATCACCATCGACATTATTATCATGGTTGTTATCATCATCATCATCGTCATCATTATTGTCATGTTATTCCTCCAGGGGATGGACGAGACGATGTTAAACAAGCTGCACCATCACCACCACCACCATCACCATCACCATCACCATCACCACCATTATCACCATCATCATCATCATCATCGACATTATTATCATGGTTGTTGTCATCATCATTATCATCGTCATTATTATTGTCATTATTCCCCCAGGGGACGGACGAGACGATGCTGAACAAACTCCACCACCTCCACCACCACCACCACCACCACCACCACCATCATCATCATCATCATCATCATCATCACCACCACCACCACCACCATCATCATCATCATCGACATTATTATCATGGTTGTTGTCATCATCATCATCGTCGTCATTATTGTCATGTTTTCCCCCCAAGGGACGGACGAGACGATGCTGAACAAGCTGCATCAGCACCACCACCACCACCACCTCAGCACCCCACCACCACACTCATCATCACACCACCACACCACCACACCACCACCATCACCACCACCACCACCACCACCATCATCATCATCATCATCATCATCATCATTCACCCACCACCACCATCACCACCACCATCAACCACCACCACCACCACCATCATCATCATCACCATCACCACCACCACACCACCATCATCACTCATCATCATCACTACATTATCACATCATCATCGTTGACATTATTATCATGGTTGTTGTCATCATCATCATCATCATCATTATCATCACCACCGCCACCACCACCGCCACCATCAACATTATCATCATGGTTGTTGTCATCATCATCGTCATCATTATTGTCATGTTTTCCCCCCCAGGGGACGGACGAGACGATGCTGAACAAGCTGCACCAGCACCACCACCACCACCACCACCATCACCACCATTATCATCATCATCACCATCATCATCATCATCATCATCACCACCATCAACATCATCATCATGGTGGTTGTTGTCATCATCATCGTCATCATTATTGTCATGTTTTCCCCCCCAGGGGACGGACGAGACGATGCTGAACAAGCTGCACCAGCACCACCACCATCATCATCATCATCACCACCACCACCACCACCACCACCACCACCATCATCATCATCACCATCAACATTATCATCATGGTTGTTGTCATCATCATCATCATCATCGTCGTCATTATTGTCATTATTTCCCCAGGGGACGGACGAGACGATGCTGAACAAGCTGCACCAGCACCACGGCACCAACAAGCACTACCTCAAACCCAAAGCCGCCATCAACCAGACCTTTGGCCTTAACCACTTTGCCGGCGTCGTCTTCTACAACTGCCGGGGTGAGTGAGGGGGTGGGGTGGGGTGGGTGGGGTGGGGGTGGGGTGGGCACTGCAGAGCAGGAGGGAGGAGGGCAGGAGGGAGGGATTTTTATTTGATTTATTTGATTTTTAAAAATTTTATTCTTTTATATTGAGGATAATAGAGCGCTTTGATTTGTTGCTTGACAAGATTCAGCGCTATATAAATTCCATACATTATTATTATTATTATTATAATATTATTATAATAATAATGGAATAAGTACTTTCTGTGCTTTTTTTTTATATACATCCAGTCCCGTTTGTAAGAGTAGGCCATTGTGTACCGGTGGGAACAGATGACAGAATTCACAAAATGACATACACATGGGGACTGGATGTAAAATAGCACATAAGTGCTTATTCCATTATCCTCGATATAAAAGAGTAAAAAATTATAAATTAAGAAAAAAAACAAACACCACACACACAGACACAGACACACACACACCTGTATTGTAGTACATTGGTATGTCTCTCTCTCTCTCTCCCTCTGCATACACACGGGGACTGGATGTAAAAAGCACGTTAGTGCTTATTCCATTATCCTCGATATAAAAGAGTAAAAAATAAAATAAAATATTTTAAAAAAACACCACACACACAGACACACACACACACACACACCTGTATTGTAGTACCGTTGGTATATGTCTCTCTCTCTCTCTCTCTCCCTCTGCATACACACGGGGACTAGATGTAAAAAAGCACGTTAGTGCTTATTCCATTATCTTCGATATAAAAGAATAAAAATTTTTAAATCTCTCTCTCTCTCTCTCCCTCCGCATACACACGGGGACTGGATGTAAAAAAAAGCACATAAGTGCTTATTCCATTATCCTCGATATAAAAGAGTAAAAAAATTAAAAAAAACACAAAAAAACACCACAGACACAAACACACACACACCTGTATTGTAGTACATTAGTATATGTCTCTCTCTCTCTGCATACACACGGGGACTGGATGTAAAAAAGCATGTAAGTGCTTATTCCATTATCCTCGATATATAAGAGTAAAAAATTTAAAAAATAATACCCCCCCCCCCCCCCCCCCCCCCCCCCCCCCACACACACACACACTCCTGTATTGTAGTACATTGGTATGTCTCTCTCTCTCTCTTTCTCTCCTGTCTCTCTCCCTCTTTCTCTCTGTCTCTCTCTCTCTCTCTCTCTCTCTTCTCTCTCTCTCTCTCTCTCTCTCTCTCTCTCTCTCTCCTCTCTCTCTCTCTCTCTCTCTCTCTCTGAAGCAAGCAGAGGAGGATGAAGTACATTTTGTGTTGTGCTGTCCAGTATTAGAGGATGCTAGGCAGAACTACATCCCTGTTAAATATAGTAGACAGCCTAATTTATTTAGACTCTGTTTACTCCTGGCATCAAGTCATCCTGAGGTTGTGCACAGCCTCACTTTGTATTTATGTAAATCTTTCAGAATAAGAGAGATACTGTTAACCTAAGTCATATTTTTTGTCGCTGACTTTTTGTTTTTTTACAGTAACATGTTGCCGCTACTATTGCTTTTACCCCCACCGAAATACTAAGCAGTTCGGCAACCCCCTTCATGTATGGGCCAATGGCCTTTTTGTGAATAAATCCTTCGAGTTTGGGTTTGAGTTTGAGTTCTCTGTGTGTGTGTGTGTGTGTTCAGGATTCCTGGAGAAGAACAGGGACACCTTCAGCCCTGATCTTCTGCATCTGGTACAGGCTTCCAAGAACAAGTTCATGCAGATGCTCTTCTCCTCTGACATCTCCATGGTCAGTAACAGTCTCTCCCCTCCCAACCCCCCCCACCCCCCCCCCCCCCACACAACACACACACATGTGTGCATGGAAACATGTGGGCATAATTCTTGTGTACGTAATCATGCACATTGGCATATATATGCGTGTCATGCGCACACGCTTTTTTGTGTGTTCTACAAATGCACATCACTACACATACACATACACACACACTTACAAACACACACACATACACAAAACATACACATACACACACACACACACATACACATACACCACACACACTCACACACACACACACACACTTACACACACACATACACATACACACATGTACACATACACACACACACACACACACACAACACACACACACATACACATACACACATGTACACACTACACACACACATACACACACACATACACACACACACACAACAAAAACACCACAACACAACAACCCAACAGTAAACAAACTTACACACACACACACTTACAACAACACGTAAAACAAATCTTTAATGAACAGGACATTTGTTTCTTGATAGATAATGTTTAAAAAAAACACCAGCAAAGAAGAAATGACAACAGAAAGTCTTGATAGATAATGTTTAAAAACAACACCCACAAAGAAGACATGACAACAGAAAGTCTTGATAGATAATGTTTTAAAAACAACACCCACAAAGAAGAAATGACAACAGAAAGTCTTGATAGATAATGTTTTAAAAACAACACCAAACAAAGAAGAAATGACAACAGAAAGTCTTGATAGATAATGTTTAAAAACAACACCCACAAAGAAGACATGACAACAGAAAGTGGCGGGCGTTTCTCAGGGCACAGACACGCGGAAGCGAGCCCCCACCCTGGCCTCGCAGTTCAAGAAGTCTCTGGACTCGCTGATGAAGACGCTCAGCCTCTGCCAGCCCTTCTTCGTGCGTTGCATCAAACCCAACGAGTTCAAGAAACCGCTGGTCAGTAATAATGATAATAATCATCGATGGAATTTATATAGCGCTGTATCTTGGGACGGGATAGCTCAGTGGTCGGAGCACTCGCTTTCCCCCCAGCCAAGGTTAAGCAGCGTCGAGCGTGGTTACCAGTTGGATGGGTGACCGTTTGCGCCGCGCCTTGGCTTCAGTACAGTTCTCCCCCCAGTTCACCCAGCTGTCAAAATGGCTACCTGCTCTCTTTAGGGTCAGGGAAGGTAAACCAGAAAAAAAAGGATGAGTTAAATTCATTAAGGCTCATCAAGTTCATTAAGGCTCATCAATGTCAAACCTCCCCTGGGAGAAACATGACAAAAAAAGGAAGAAGAAGAAGAAGGTAAAGCAGTGAGGGAGAAGAGATGGGCGCCGCCCTCAATATGCTGGTCCCCTGGAGAAGTTGAGGTCTCTTGATGCCTTTGCTCCCCTACGACCACATAGGTTATGGGACTCTTTTTACCTTTACCTTACTTTCAGCTGCTCTCGGCTGCTATCCATTCCATCCCCTTCAGATGAGACTATAAACCGAGGCTCCGTGTTCGAACGCATGCAGAACATCTTGCGCACATGTTAAATCCTGTTCCGCTTTTCGGAAGAGTAGGCCATTGTGTGCCGGTGGAAACAGATGACAGAATTTACAAAACCGCATACACACGGGGACTAAATGTAAAAAAGCACATGAGTGCTTATTCCATTATCCTTGATATAAAAGAATAAATAAATAAGTAAATCCCATCCCAGCCCAGCTGGTGCTGATTATAGCAGGAACTGACCACACCTGGACGTGGTCAAAGGAAGGGGCGTGCTGATTTTACTTTAGCGCTGGACCCTGGACTTTTAGAGTTACATATTTTTATTATTTTTTAATTTTATTTAATTCTTTTATATCGAGGATAATGGAATAAGCACTTATGTGCTTTTTTACTCCCAGTCCACGTGTGTATGCAGTTTTGTAAATTTTGTCATCTGTTCCCACCGGCACACAATGGCCTACTCTTACGAAAAGCGGAACAGGATTTAACGTGTGCGCAAGATGTTCTGCGTGTGTTCGCACACGGGGCCTCGGTTTATAGTCTCATCCGAAGGACTTTTGGGGAGAGTGGAGTCTGCACTGATGTTAACTCCAGGGGAAAATATTCCCCTTGAACGTATGCTGGATTTGTGTGCTGTGCCAGGAAGCTAGCTGGGGAGAGAGAGGTGGGTGGGTGGAGGGATGAGAGGGATGGATGAGAGGGTAGGTGGGTGGGTGAAGGGAGAGATGGACAGGTATGTGGATGGATGGGTAGATGGGAACAGTGGGGGTGGGGGGCGGTGGAGGAGAATGAGTAGGTGGGTAGATTGTATGATATACCACTTTTAAATCACGGCAGATTTCTCAGTGTGAAATTCGGGCTGCTCTCCCTGGGGGAAAGCGCATCGCCACAAGAGCAGCGCCACCATCTATTTCCTTTTTCTTTTTTTTTCTGTCTACTTGTGTAGTTGTTTCCCTATCAGAGTTGCTTTTTTTCTACAGAATTTTCCAGGGACAGCTCTCTTGTTGTCATGGGTTCTTTTACGAGACCTGAGTTCATTGGAACAAGTAGCACCCAGACCCCCACTCACAGTCTAGTGGATGAGGGGAAAAAGTTTCAAGCACAAATAGGGGTTGAACAACCACACACTTCAAATCCGTGAAAGATCCCGTCATTCATGTCAGTGTTGGGTGGGTTACGGAAACATGAACATGCCCAGCATGCATCCTGTACGATGAAATGAGCTGCTCTGAAGTCAAAATATGTCGGCTGAGGCCAGCGGGCAGACCTCCTGCCAGAGTGACAAGCACAGGAGAAGACCAGACACTGGGCATCCCACCTGGTAAGGGAATGCAGAGAGAGAATTTGAATTCGAACTCTCGAACTCGAATATTTTCATGAGAGTAAATGGATAAGCCAGAGGCTTCTTTACACCAGGCCCTCATGGGAAAAAAAACTGAAACGAGAGAGAGAGAGCGAGAGAGCGAGAGAGAGAAGGAGAGAGAGAGAGAGATATTGAAAGAGAGATAGATAGATTGAAAAAGATAGAAGATGAAAGAGAGAGAGAGAAAAGAGAAATAGATAATTGAAAGAGAGATAGATAGATAGACAGATTGATAGATAGATAGATTGAAAGAGAGAGATATATATAGATAGATTAAAAGAGATAGATAGATAGATTGAAAGAGAGAGAGAGATAGATTGATAGATAGATTGAAAGAGAGAGAGAGAGATAGATAGAGAGATAGATTAAAAGAGAGAGATTGAAAGAGAGAGAGAGAGATCGAAAAAAGAGAGAGAGAGAGAGAGAGAGAGGATTGAAAGAGAGAGAGAGATTGAAAGAGAGAGAAAGAATGAAAATTTAATGTTTATTTTTTTTTAAAAGTTACATTAAGAAAAAAACAAACAAAACCAACTTTGTATAACAACAACAACAACCACCCACCAACAAAACAAAAAACCACACCTCCAACCAAAAAATGGCCAAATTTTCGCCCCGACAGATGTTCGACCGAGACTGTGCTGCAAACAGCTGCGTTATTCCGGCATGATGGAAACCATCCGCATCCGACGCGCCGGCTATCCCATCAGGCACCACTTCGACACCTTCGTCGACCGCTATCGAATTCTGGTCAGCGGCATCGGGCCGTCGCACAAGGAGGACTGTCGGGCGGCGTCCATGCGCATCTGCAAAGAAGTGTTGCAAGGGGCAGACTACCAGCTGGGCAAGACCAAAGTGTTCCTCAAGGTGAGGAGAGAGGGGTGGTGGTGGTAAGGTGGGGGGGTGTGTGTGGGGAGGGGTGTGGGGGGGGGTGGGGGGGGGGGGGGGGGGGGGGGGGTGGGGGGGGGGGGGGGGGTTGGTTTGGAGGTGGGGGGGGGGGGGGGGGGGGGGGGGGGTTCATTCAAATTCATTTGACGTCTTTTCAAAAGTTGTGATATTAGACGGTGGGGGATGGAGTCAAGTCAAGTCAAGTCAAACTTTTATTTTCAGATGGTACATTGAATAAGCAGTGCATTTGCTTTTTTTCATCAAGCCGTCTATCTAAAGAAAAAAAAAAGCGAGAAAAAAAGATAATGTATATGAGGGGTGTGTGTGTGTGTGTGTAAAGGTTGTGGTGGGGAGGAGGGGGGGGTGTTGAGGGGGGAAGGGGAAGGGTGAAGATGGGTGTGTGTGTTTGTGTGTGTTATTTTATTCTTTTATATCGAGGATAATGGAATAAGCACTCATGTGCTTTTTTTCATCCAGTCCCCGTGTGTATGCGGTTTTGTAAATTTTGTCATCTGTTTCCATCATCTGTGTGTGAGCGTGCATGCATTCATGTGTGTGTGGTGTGGTGTGGTTTGTGTGTGTGGAGTGTGTTTGTGTATTTGTGTGTGTGTGCGTTTACATTGTGTGTGTGTTTGTTGTGTGCATACACATTGTGTGGGTGTACATGTGTGTTTAAGGTGTATGTGTATTTGTTGCCTAGGTATACCTTATTTCTTCATTTCAAATGAAGCAATATCCCCAAGATTAGAATGTGGCTACCTTCATCGTGGGCGAAAATGGTTGCATAGGCAAAATCTCCTGATTTGTAAATCTCGGAGACCTAGGCAAGAACCCCCCCAAAAAAAACCACAACAACAACAACAACAACAACAAACCAACAAAAAATGAACAAATGAAAATCTGAATATGAAAGAATATTTTTAGATGTAAAACATTGATATAATATATATATATATATATATATATATATATATATAAAATTCTTCATTAATAAATAAATAAAATCTTTAATTCTGAATCTGAAAGTACACCTTTTTATTTGGCTATAAAACACAAATACAGAAAGAAATCCTTCATCATCCAAACAAAGCCCCCAAATTAAAAAAAAAAAAAAAAAAAAAATCAACATGGCTTGACCATCGTGATTTCCCAGGATGCCCAAGACATGTATCTGGAGCAGCAGAGGGAGCTGATGCTGACGCGCAAGATCCTGGTGATCCAGAAGTCCGTGCGGTCCTGGCACTACCGGCGCCGCTTCCTGCGCATGCGCAAGAACATTGTCACCGTGCAGACCCACTGGAGAGCCTACGCCGAACGTCGACGCTTCTTGAAGGTGAGGGAGGGAGGGAGGGAGGCTGGCTGCAGACAGGAGGGAGGAGGGAGGCTGCAGACAGGAGGGAGGGAGGAGGCTGGCTGCAGACAGGAGGGAGGGAGGCTGGCTGCAGACAGGAGGGAGGGAGGAGGCTGGCTGCAGACAGGAGGGAGGGAGGAGGCTGGCTGCAGACAGGAGGGAGGGAGGGAGGGAGGCTGGCTGCAGACAGGAGGGAGGGAGGAGAGGCTGGCTGCAGACAGGAGGGAGGAGGGAGGCTGGCTGCAGACAGGAGGGAGGGAGGGAGGGAGGGAGCTGGCTGCAGACAGGAGGAGGGAGGGAGGCTGCTGCAGACAGGAGGGAGGGAGGAGGCTGGCTGCAGACAGGAG
Source organism: Rapana venosa (assembly GCA_028751875.1). Taxonomy (NCBI): domain Eukaryota; kingdom Metazoa; phylum Mollusca; class Gastropoda; order Neogastropoda; family Muricidae; genus Rapana; species Rapana venosa. Next base: position 27,556,407 of record CM054165.1, on the reverse strand, counting down.
GGAGGGGGCTGGTGCAGACAGGAGGAGGGAGGGAGGCTGGCTGCAGACAGGAGGGAGGAGGGAGGCTGGCTGAGACAGGAGGAGGGAGGAGGCTGGCTGCAGACAGGAGGGAGGAGGGAGGGAGGACTGGCTGCAGACGGAGGGAGGAGGAGGAGGCTGGCTGCAGACTAAGGAGGGGAGGCTGGCTGCAGACAGGAGGGGTGGAAGCTGCTGCAGACAGGAGGGAGGGAGGGAGGAGGGAGACTGGCTGCAGACAGGAGCTTGACTTGACTTGACCTGATTCGACCTGACCTGATTCGACTTAATACTACTACTACTACTAATAATAATGTATGGAATTTATATAGCGCTGAATCTTGTAAAGCAACAAATCAAAGCGCTTAAAAAAAAAAATTGTATGCGTGTGTATGCCCATGAAGGAAGGTGGCAGGATGGTTAAGACGTTTGCCTGCCAACAAGTAAACCGTGAGGTTCTGGGTTCGATTCCCAGCCTCGCCCTTTCTTCCCAGTTTGACCAAAAAATCGAAGTGAATGTCAAAGTCCTTCGGATGAGACTATAAACCGAGGCCCCGTGTGCGAACGCATGCAGAACATCTTGCGCACACGTTAAATCCTGTTCCGCTGTTCGTAAGAGTAGGCCATTGTGTGCTGGTGGGAACAGATGACAAAATTTTAAAAAGAACCGCATACACACGCCAAAAAAAAAAAAGTCATCTGAGCGCTTTGATTTGTGGCTTTACAAGATTCAGCGCTATATAAATTCCATACATTATTATTATTATTATTATTATGCAGAAACCAAAACAGAAGGCAGGAAAAGGGACCACGAAGTCAAAAGTAGACAAGAAGGAGGTGACAGGACGAAAAGGAAGTTGGCAGAAACAAAGAGCGGGATAGAAAAGAGGGAATTCCTCGTTCAGAATTTCCAGAAGGTGGAGATACTATTTGTACTGACAGGCCCCCCCAGCATCCCCGCAGGTTGGGGGTGGGGTGGGGGAGTGCTACTGATTCTGTGACTTGACTTGATTTAGCTTGACCTGCCATCTTTACCGAAGTCGTCGTGGCCGAGCGGTTAAGGCGATAGA
>CM054165.1:27537822-27545322 GCA_028751875.1 Rapana venosa | reverse complement strand
GCAATGTAGTATGATACAGTGCAACGCTGCTACACTGCAATGCAATGCAGTGCAAAACAGTGCAATGTAATGTATCATAATGCAAGGCAATGTAATATAATTCATTATAATGTAAGACAATGCAATGCAATATAACAACACAACACATAACAACTCAACGGCACAATGAAAAAAACCCAAACAATTTTTTCCTTTTACAACTTTGACAAGGGTTGTCATGTACTGTTACTGTAGTGCTCTTGTACCTATTGTTCTCTTACCAAAGATGGGTGCACTTGAAGATCACAAATTTTCTCATACAGTGTGGGTTGTTGTTTTTTTTTTTTAGTGCAGCTTCACTCAAAATTCTTTGCACTAAAGTACTCTTACTCAACTGCATTTCTAGTTTCTTTGTGTTGTAGTGCTCTTGTGCAAGTGCACTTTACTTTGCACTGTTTGGTGGGTTTTTTTTTGTGCAGCTGCACCTATATTTTTGTTTTGTAGTGCCCTTGCACCCAAGAAATTATTTGTGGTTCTGCTGTACTTTTGTGTAATGCAGAGTGCACTTGTACGTCTGACATTTTTAGTGCTAGAGTGCTTTTAATTTGCAGTTTAGTGCTCTTGCACCCAAAGCATAGTGCTCTCTTTAGTGCTCCTGTACTCTTGCCTGCAGTGTTGTTGATGTTTGAATACTTATTCCGAGGAGAAAAAGAAGAAAAAACCCACCAAAAAACAACAACAACAACGATGATGTGTTATGTATTGTCTTTTGCTGTGGAAGTGAACTAATATTACTCTCTTTGCGTCCTGAAATATTTCCGTTTTCTTTTTTAAAATGTCAATGATTAAACAAAAATTCTTTTTGTAATGAATGTGGGGTGGGTTTTTTTGTTTTTTTTTTGGGGGGGGGGATGGAGAAGACAAAAGATTTTACTTTGAAGTAGAGTATTATGCAAATTTTGATTCTTGGGATGGGGGGGGGGGTTGGCTTTTAAAATTTAAAAAAAAAAAAAAAAAAAATTTTTAAATAAAAAAACAAATGAAAGATGCAGAATGTTGCATAGAAAAAGGATGCATCAAATCAAGTTAAAACAGAAAAATGAGCAGAACATATTATGTACAGATTAACGTGTGTGTATTCAGCACTTTGCGTACCAAGAATAGTATTGATCAGGTGCATGCAACACACACACACACACACACACACACACACACACACACACACACACACACACTTGCACACACACACTTACACCCACCCACACACACTTACACACACCCACACCCACACACACACCCCACACACACACACACACACACACACACACACACACACACACACACACACACACACACACACACACACACAGAAGATTCAAGATTTAAGATTTAATTCACAGGAGAATAAACCCTAACAGCAATACACCCCAAAACAACACACACACACACACACACACACACACACACACACACACACACACACACACACACACAATGGCAATAAATTTTTTGATTCTTGATTCACACACACACACACACACACACACACACACACACAACACACACACCACACACACACACACACACACACTTGCACACACACACACACACACACATTCACCATACACACACACACACACACACACACACACACACACACACACACACACACACACACACACACACATTGGCAATAAAGTTTTTGATTCTTGATTCACACAACACACACACACACACACCACACACACACAACAACCCACACTTACACACACACACACACACACACACACACACACACACACACACACACACACACACACACACACACATCCTCTGTTGTTTCTTCCTTAATCTTTGTTGAAACCTCTTCACCATTTTTTCACAGTAGACGCTTCATTTCCGTAGATACACATCTAGCATCCATTTTATTTTTTCTTTCTGTTTTTCTTTCTGGTTTTTTTTTTAGCATGGATTTGTTGATGTTGATGTTGATGTTCTCTCCTTCAGGATATGTCTGAGATGGTAAGCGTTGTCGCTTCTTCTTACCTCAACCTCTGACCTGATATTATGACCTTTGGTGTGACCTTTCCCTGAATATTTATAGATGTGATTATGCAAATATATGTATGTGTGTGTGTGTGCGTTTCCTTTTCCCATTTTTGGGGGGGGCAATTTTTCTTTTGCTTTATGTGTGTGTGTTTAAGCTTTGAAAGTTGGGTGGGTTGGACCTGAGCTTCTGGCTTATGTGTGTGTGTGTGTGTGATCCTTGCATGTAGTTTAGCGAATATAGGTTTATTTTGTTTATTGATTATTCAGGTTTATTGATCTGTCTGTTTATTCGAATATATTTATTCCAGGTTTGGAGGGAGGGGTGGGTGGGTGGGTTCAAATCGCTTCATGTTGTTCCTACAATTTTATTTTATTTTGATTTTTTTAAAAGGCCTCAGTGGAGTGAAGATTGTATTGTATTGGGGACGGGATAGCTCAGTGGTGGGAGCACTCGCTTTCCCCCAGCCAAGTTAAGCAGCGTCGAGCGTGGTTACCACTTGGATGGGTGACCGTTTGCGCGCCTTGGCTTCAGTACAGTTCCCCCAGTTCACCCAGCTGTAAATGGGTACCTGTCCTCTTTAGGGTCAGGGAAGGTAAAGCAGCGAGGGAGAGGAGATGGGCGCCGCCCTCAATACGCTGGCCCTAGAAAAGTGAGGTCTCTGACGCCTCGCTCCCCTACGACCTTATAGGTTATGGGACACCTTTACCTTTACCTTATCTTTTTCCACTGTGGGTGTGTTATGAGATCTGTAAATCACACTTTCCTTCATTCCTTCTTTCATTCGTTAATGCGAAAGGGCAAAAATGGTATGAAGAGATTTGTGGTTATGCTGTCTCATGTGCATGCGTATGCGCATGCTCGCACGCACGCACACGCTCACACATACACACACACATACATGCCAACACGCTGTCCTGTTTATACTACACACATTAGACATGCAGACATGCACATATGCCTGCATGTGTGCATACATATGCACGCACTCGCGCTCTCACACACACACATGCAAAATCATCCTTACACGCATGTGCACCCACATAGATTTCCAGAGGTAAAATGACTTCAGCAGTTCACCAGAGGGTTTTTCTCATTTGCCACTTTTTTGTTTGTTAATTAAAAAAAAAATTTTGTTTATTTTATTGCTATTTTATTTCATTTGTTAATTTCACATTTTCTAATCGTTCCCATACAATTTTCTGTTTTATCTGTTAAAAATTAAAAGTGTTTATTTCATCATTATTTATACAGCTGTCCCAATCATGTACATACTTATTTATTTTCTGCTTCATTTATTTACTTTATTTATCTATTCGTTCTTTCCTTATGTTTCATCTGTTTATTTATAACGTATTTATTCATTCTGTTATTTCGAGGATAATGGAATAAGCACTCGTGTGCGAGGATAATGGAATAAGCGCTCATGTGCATTTTTACATCCAGTCCCTGTGTGCATGCGGTTTTGTCAGTCTTGTCTGTTTGGCAGAAGAGGATGCGCAGAGGCATAAACTAGCCCTCGTAGGAACGTGAAGAATGTGTGTGTACGCACTAACCCACGCTAGTGGCCTAGCAAGAAAACGTGTCGCTTTGATTCGCGGACCGGGTGTAAACTTGTCGTAGCTAGATGTGTTCAAGATGTGTAGTTTATTTCCTCTGGCCTTTTCTTCTTCTTCTTCTTCTTTTTTTCCCCTTCAAAATGGTTATTTAAAAGATTTTTAGAATTCTTTTGGAAAAGGCTTATTTTTTTGGGATATGTTTTGCCGGTTTGGGATGATACTAATACAGATTACTGATACTGATACAGGAGTGTTCATCTGGGACGATATATGAAGTTATTTTTAAGAGAGAGAGAGAGTGTGTGTGTGTGTGTGTGTGTGTTTATTTCATTTTTTAAATTCTTTTATTTCGAGGATAATGGAATATGCACTCATGTGCTTTTTTCACATCCAGTCCCTGTAAGTATGTAGTTTTGTAAATTTTATCATCCATTCCCACCAGCACACAATGGCCTACTTTTCCGAAAAGCGGAACGGGTTTTAACGTGTGCGCAAGATGTTCTGCGTGCATTCACACACGGGACCTCGGTTTATTGTCTCAGCTGAAGGAGTGTGTGTGTGTGTGTGTGTGTGTGTGTGTGTTGAGTGTGTGTGTGTATGTGTGTGTGTGTATGTGTGTGTGCATACATCTGTGTGTATGTGCAGGTTTTTGTTCATTACATGAGATGTTAAAGTAAGATCTCATCTGTTTAAAAGAACCCCCCCCATCTGCCTCAAACTTTCCAAACAGAGAGTTAACCCTGTTGAAAAGTGGTCATAGTTAAAACTAATGTATACATGCAACGGATGAAAAAATAGATAAAAAATGATGCTTCATGCTAGGGTAGTGTTGAAAAACTTCTTGGGAAGGAAAGAAGTCAGAATTTCATGAAGAACATGATTGAAAGTGCCTTATACTTCATTACACTACACTATTCTGCACTACACTACACTACACTACACTACACTACACTACACTACACTGCACTGCACTGAGTACTCCACTCCACTGCACTGCATTACACTACACTACACTATGCTGCACTACACTACACTACACTGCACTGCACTACATTACACTACACTACACTACACTACACTGCATTACACTGCAGTGCACCACACTACACTACACTACACTACACTGCACTGCACTGCACTGCTCTACACTGCACAACACTACACCACACTGCACTGCACTACACTACACTACACTACACTGCACAACACTACACCACACTGCACCGCACTGCACTGCACTACACTACACTACTGCTCTGTACTGCATTAGACTACACTGTGCTACACCTTACTGCACCACACTCCACATACCACACCACACCACACCACACCACACCACACAACCCTGCTCCACAACACTGAACCCATTACCCCCTCAAAAAAAAAGAAAAGTATATACATACAATTGATACCTGTTCTTCTTCATTAGTTTGTCTAATTCACAACAATGTCATTAAGTTACAATCCAAAAAAACCCCACCAAACTTTCTTTGAATATTCATGGGCATGGAAAACAGCTTCTCTTCATACTCAAATCTAGCGCATGTTTTTTTTTTTTTTTCTTTTCTTCTGGTTACTAAGCTTTGATTGGGATTATGTGATAAATTCAGCTGATGGGGAAAAACGTGTGTTGACAAGCACAAAATCTGCTTTTCGTGGTCTCGGTGTGGATCAGAACTGGGTGGTATGGGGTTGGTTTCGTCTGGCATTTTTCTGCGACTGTCTCAACTACTTTAGTGGGCCTTTGGGGTTCTGTTCACTGCCATGGTTTCTGGAATCAAACATTTTTAAAGACAGAAAAAGAAAAATCTGAAAGATTGGATTTTTTCTTTTGGCGGAAGAAGGGTTGGCTAACATGGAGTGTGTTGTGTTGTGTTGTGTTGTGTGTGTTTGTTGTGAGTGTGTGTGTGAGTGTGTTTGTGTGTGTGTGTGTGTGTTTGTGAGTGTGTGTTTTGTGTGTGTGTTGTTGTGAGTGTGTGTGTTGTGTTTGTGTGTGTGCGAGTGTGTGTGTGTTGTGTTGTTGTGAGTGTGTGTGTGTGTGTGTGTTGTGTGTGTGTGTGTTGTTTGTGTGTGTTGTGTGTTGTGTTGTGTGATGTTGTGAGGTGTGTTTGTGTTTGTGTGTGTGTGTGTTGTGAGCGTGTGTGTTTGTGTGTGTGTGTGTTGTGTGTGTGTGTGTGTTTTGAAGAGAGTGATGTCTTTGAGTCGTTTGGGAAGTTGTGGGCCTTTGATTAATGTAATTTAACAAGTGTAATTAAAATTTTTTTTTTTAAACGTTTACAAAAAATCTTTGTTGTTGTCTTTCAAAAGTTTTTGTTCTTTTTCACCTTAAAAAAACCCACACGTAGTAATAGGCTATTAATATGTTTACATGATATCCAGTTATGGACTGTAATGGTTTTTAAAAGTTTTTTTTGTGCGAGTTTTTTTGGGTTTGTTTTTGTTGTCTCTCAACAGTTTTGAGTTGTTCACTTTCTTTTTTGTTTTGTTTTTTGGCTGTTTGTGCATTAATGATGCAATAATGTTAAAATGTTGATATAAACCAACATTCATACAGAATATTTCATTATGTTTGGAAACAAACCATGTCAAACTGCCTTCATGTATTTTCATAAAAAAGTATTTGTGGAACACGATTCCAAGAAAGTATTCAGTGATCACCATTGATAATATATATATTAAGTAAGGAAAAGAACTGACAACAGGTTTTAAAAAACAACCCAAGGATTTTTTCTAATTAATTTTTTTTAATGTATATCTCAGTTTTGATACTTGAATTTTTTTTATAAACATGTTATCATCACTTTTTTTCTCTCCTAACGTCTTATTTTTTGTGTTTTTTGTGTTTGTTTTGTTTTAGCATTTACACAGTGTGAAGTTATTTCCCCCTAAGATGTAAGGGTGTAAGAATTTTTGACAAGAAATTGTGGACATTGGAGAGGTTGTGTGTGTGCGTGCGCATGTGCATGCATGCCTCTTTATGTATGTGTCAGTGTGTATGTGTGTGTGTGTGTGTGTGTGTGCGTGCCTCTTTATGTATGTGTCAGTGTGTATGTGTGTGTGTGTGCATGCCTCTTTATGTATGTGTCAGTGTGTGTTTGTGTGTGTGTGTGTGGTGTGCCTCTTTATGTATGTCAGTGTGCGTGTGTGTCTTCGATTCGAATCTTCGATTTTACGTCTGTTCACTCTCAGTGATATTAGTAGTGCGTGTGTGTGTTTGTGTGTGTGCATGCCTCTTTATTTATGTGTCAGTGTGTGTCTGTGTGTGTGTGTGCCTCTTTATTATGTCAGTGTGCGTGTGTGTGTGTGTGTGTGTGTGTGTGTGCATGCCTCTTTATGTATGTGTCAGTGTGTGTGTGTGTGTGTGTGGGCATACGCGCGCATGCCTCTATGTATGTGCTCATATTTAATCCCTGTATCCCCCCCCCACCGTCCCCCCCCCCCCAAAAAAAAAGCCAATAAGACCCCCTGGAAGTAAGCCTTATTTATTTATCACTGGTATCATTGCCTAATATATCTCTACCCCCCTTCTCCTCCCCCCCCCCCCCCCCCTTTTTCCTCTCTCTCTCCCTCTCTCTTCCCTCCCCCCTCCCCTTTTCCCTCTCACCCTCTCTCACCCTCTCTACCCCCCCTCTTCTCTCTGACCCCTCTCTCCCTCTCCCTCTCTACCCCCTCCTCTCTCGACCCCTCTCTCCCTCTCTCCCTCTTTACCCCCTCCTCTCTCGACCCCTCTCTCCCTCTCCCTCTCTACCCCATCCTCTCTCTACCCCTCTCTTTCTCCTCCATCTCCCTCTAGTGCCCTCTTTTTTCCTTTTTTTTTCTCCAATTCCTGTATGTGCACATATGTTTCATGATTCCCAGTGCACCAGTATTAAAACCCTGCGTCTCCTTAATACTCAAGCAATAATTATGCTAATG
>CM054165.1:27522822-27527822 GCA_028751875.1 Rapana venosa | reverse complement strand
AAGAAAACTAAAGATGGACTAGACTGTAATGTATGTACCTCCAGACGGTATACGTCATGCCAACCTGTGTTCAAATCCCTTTCAAGGGGATTTTTTTTCTCTCCTGGAGTTAACATTAATGCCGACTCCACTCCCCCAAAAGCGCTTCAGATGAAACCATAAACTGCAGTCTCCCTTGTGTGAATGCATACAGAACATCTTGCACACACGTTGAATCCTGTTCCGCTTTTTTAAAGGAGTAGGCCATTTTGCACCGGTGGGAACGGATGACAAAATTGACAAAACAACATACACACGGGGACTGGATGGTTAAAAAGCACATGAGTGCTTATCCCATTATCCTGGATATAAAAGAATAAAACTATGTGATGCTCCTCCACAAAATGAGTCGCTTTGCACCTGACCCACTTTTCTGCCAGGAGCCATTTTAGGCAGGTGGAGGTCAGGTTGTCGATTTTGAGATTTTTGATTGGTTATAAAACTATAGCCTTTATTCTACCTTGTATTGAAATGTCAAAGCGTAAGTTTGTTTCCATTTGCTGTAAAACGTGTTTAAAAAACACCCAAGCCCTCATTCTGAAGTTGATGATCTGAAGTCTGTAGCTAGTAGCAATAGACTGCGCTGGTTTGGGCACGTTCAACGGAAAACAGACCACCACATCATAAAAAGAGCAATGAACTTCGTAGTGGATGGAAAGAGACCAAAGGGAAGACCCTCTTTCTTTCACGTCTTGATTATTGCAATTCTCTTTTGGCTGGTCTGCCAGCATCATCTATCCACTCCCTTCAACGTATTCAAAACTCTGCAGCTCGACTAGTCCTCAGAAAGAAAAAATCTGAGCACATTACCCCTCTCTTGCGATCTCTCCATTGGCTGCCTGTGCCACAAAGAATAAACTATAAGATCAGTACTCTCTGTTACAAATGTCTCCACAAAACAGCACCCTCCTACCTCTGTGAATGCCTGCACCTGTACACTCCTTCTCGTTCCCCTTGCTCTGCTGCTGATTTCTTGTGCTTACGAACACCTAGATTCAGCCAGTCCACCATCAGCCATCGCTCTTTCTCTGTTTCTGGTCCATTGATTTGGAATGGCTTCCCTATCTCTCTTCATCAAAAAGCCTTCTTGTGATACTTTTAAATCTGGCCTCAAGACATATTTGTTTCAAACCTAAAATTTTTCTCTCCTGTTTCGTTTCATTTCATAGCTATCCCTGCCTTTCAACAGCCCAAAACTCCATCACCCTGCCAAAGCGTATAACCTCTGTATGTGTGTATGTGTGTGTGTGTGTTGTGAGTGTGCATTTGGACATGTTAGAACTATTACCTGCTATTGGTTGTATGACTGTGTAAGAAGAAGTTGAGTGCACACGCTTTGATTTGTCTGTGCAAGATACAGCGCTATATAAATTCCATTCCAAAGCGCTTCGATTTTTTTTTTTTTTTTTTTACAAGATTCAGCGCTATATAAATTCCATATATTATTATTATTATTATTCTATCTATCTATCTGTCCCGTAGTCTGACGACCCGTGGGGGCACCCTCAAAGACTCAACAACCAGTTCCCTCCATTCCTCTCTCTGTTCTGCCTTTCTCAGGGTTTTGTTGAGTTGTAGGCCTGTCCATTCGCTGATGTTATCCTCCCAGCTCTTCCTTGGTCTGCCTCTTCTTCTTCTTCTTCCTCCTTGGACAGTGCCTTGTGAAACTGTCTTTGCAAGTCCTTTGGATCTTGTGACATTATTATTATTATTTATCATTATTATTGTTATGTATGGGCCAATGGCCTTTTTGTGAATAAATCTCACGAGTCCCTTTCTCTCCCTCTCTCTCTGTCTCTGGCACGGGCGGACAGGAGCGCGAGAGCAGCGGCATTCCCTACGCTCGCAGCACGCTGCGCAAGTCGCCCAAGCGCAAGATCGTGTCGCTGACGCTGAAGAAGAAGTCCAAGCTGACGGAGGAGGTGAAGGGCAAGCTGCTGCAGGACTACGAGGGGGGCGCAGGGGGTGGGGGGGGCTCCAACGCCCTGCTGGAGGACCGGCCCATGTCCCACCTGGAGAAGCTGCACTTCATCATCGGTCACGGCATCCTCAGGCCTGACCTGAGGTGAGGGAGAGGGGTTGGGGTTGGGTGGGGTGGGGGGTGGGTGGGTGGAGGGGGGGTTGGGGTGGGGGGGGGGGGGGGGGGTTGGGTGGGGGGGGGGGGGGGGGTGGGGGTTGGGGGGGGTGGGTGGGGGAGGATGTGTGGTGGGGGGGGGGGGGGGTTGGGGGTGGAGGGGGGGGTGTAGTGGGGGTTGGGGGTGGGGGGGTTGGGGGGGTGGGGGGTGGGGTGGGGGGGTGGGGTGGGAGGGGGGGGAGGTGGGGTTGGGGGGGGGGGGGTTAGGGGTGGTGGGGTGGGGGGTGGGGGGTGGGGAGGGTGGGGAGGGGGGGTGGAGGAGAAAGAGAGGGTGGGAGGAGAGAGAGTGAGAGGGGGAGGGATATGGGGAGGGAGAGGGGTGGGGGGGAAGAGAGAGAGGATGCAGAGGAGGGAGAGAATGATATATGGTGGGAGGAGAGAGGGAGAAGAAGAGAAGGAGAGAGAGGGGGGGGGAGGGTGAGGAAGAGAGAGAGAGATGGAGGGAGAGATGGGGGGGGAAGAGAGAGGGGGAAGGGGAGAGAGAGGGGAGGGTGAAAAGAGAGAGAGGGGGGTGGGAGAGAGGAGATGGGGGGGGTAAGAAGAGAGAGAGAGGGGGGGAAGGGGGAGAGGGAGGGGGGGAAAGGGAGAGAGAGAGAGAGAGAGAGAGAGAGGTGAGAGGAAGAGAGATGGAGAGAGAATGAGAGGAGAGAGAAGATTAGGGTGGAGAGAGAGAGATGAGGAGAGAGGGGGGAAAGAGAGAAGGGGAAAGGGGAAAGAGAGAGGGGAAGAAAGAGGGGAGACGGAGAGAGGATGGGAGAGAGAAGAAAGAGAGATGGGGTAGAGATAAGGGTGGGAGTGTGAAGAGAGAAGGGGAGAGAGTGGGAAGAGAGAGGGGAGAGAGAGAAGAGAGGAAAGAGAGGGGGGGGAGAATAGGGGAGAGAGAGACAGGCATGGTACATCTCCACTAATTCGCGGAAATCTGCGAAAAGGAAAAAAAAAATTTTAAGGAAAAAAACAAGGAAAGGAGAAAAAAAATGAAACCCACGAAAACACGGTTAAGGGATGTAAGTCTTCCATGCGGATTACTTCCCTTCTTGACATTGCAAGTCATTTTTATTTTATTTATTTATTTATTCTTTTATATTGAGGATAATGGAATAAGCACTCATGTGCTTTTTTACATTCAGTCCCCGTGTGTTTGCGGTTTTGTAAATTCTGTCATCTGTTCCCACCGGCACACAATGGCCTACTCTTACGAAAAGCGGAACAGAATTTAACATGTGCGCAAGATGTTCTGCGTGTGTTCGCACACGGGGCCTCGGTTTATAGTCACATCCGAAGGATGAAGTGACCCCACCTCCCTGGGATGTCATGCTGGGGAACACCTGACTGTGTTAATACTGTGTGTGATACGTGTTGTTCGTTCTTGCTGTTGCAGGGATGAGATTTTGCCAGATCTGCAAACAGGGAACGATTTATTTTTAAAAAATTCTTTTATTTTGAGGATAATGGAATAAGCACTCATGTGCTTTTTTTACATCCAGTCCCCATGTGTATGCAGTTTTGTAAATTATGTCATCTCTTCCCACTGGCACACAATGGCCTACTCTTCCCACAGTTGCAATGGGTTTTAACGTGTACGCCAGATGTTCTGCATGTGTTCACACACGGGACCTCGGTTTATAATCTCATCCGAAGGACTTTTTGGGGGAGAGTGGAGTCAGCACTGATGTTAGCTCCAGAGAAAAAAAAATCCTCTTGAACGAGATTCAAACTTGAGTCAGCAGATCACGAGCGTATCACTCTAACCACCAGCCCTGTCTCCCGTTGTTAATACTGTGTGTGATATGTGTTGTTGTTGTTGCAGGGACGAGATTTACTGCCAGATCTGCAAGCAGCTGACACAGAATCCCTCCAAGAGCAGCCACGCCCGAGGCTGGATCCTCCTCTGCCTCTGTGTCGGCTGCTTTCCTCCCTCCGAAAAGGTGATGACGACGACGACGATGATGAGGATGATGATGATGATGATTATGATGATGATGAGGACGATGATGATAATAATAATAATAATAATAATGTATGGAATTTATATAGCGCTGAATCTTGTAAAGCAACAAATCAAAGCGCTCAGATGATAAAAAATTTTTTGTTTTGTTTTTGTTTTTTGCGTGTGTATGCGGTTTTGTGAATTTTGTCATCTGTTCCCACCGGCACACAATGGCCTACTCTTTCGAACAGCAGAACAGGATTTAACGTGTGCGCAAGATGTTCTGCATGCGTTCGCACACGGGGCCTCGGTTTATAGTCTCATCCGAAGGACTTTGATGATGAGGATGATGATGATGCGGACGATGATTAGGATGATGATGAGGATTATGATGATGATGACTTCTCTTGATTCCTTTGGGAGTCTTTTTTTTGGGGGGTGGGGAAGGTGGGGTGGGGAGGAAGAGCAGGTTGAACCCGGTGGATCTTATTGCTGTCCAGGTTGCATGCTGGGTATTCGTATTCCTAGATGTGTGAAGCAGGGGACGGGATAGCTCAGTGGTCGGAGCACTCACTTTTCCCCCAGCCAAGGTTAAGCAGCGTCGAGCGTGGTTACCAGTTGGATGGGTGGCCGTTTGCCCACCTTAACTTCAGTACAATCCCCGAGTTCACCCAGCTGTAAATGGGTACCTGCCCTCTTTAGGGTCAGGGAAGGGAAAGCAGCGAGGGAGAGGAGATGGGCGCAGCCGCCCTCAATATGCTGGCCCCTGGAGAAGCCGAGGTCTCTGATGCCTCACTCCCCTACGACCACATAGGTTATGGGACAGATTACCTTTACCTGTATGCCTGTGAGTCCTGGACCTTGACGTCAAGCAGACCTGGAGAAGAGGACTCAGGCCAT
>CM054165.1:27507822-27512822 GCA_028751875.1 Rapana venosa | reverse complement strand
ACTCTGACTCACTCGGAACATGCACTCTCAGAACATGCACTCTGACTCACCCAGAACATGCACTCTGACTCACCCAGAACATGCACTCATCCCACCTGGGAATCGCTGTGAGTTAGGAAGTACACATCAGATGAGAAGTTGTGTGTGTATGACTCTTTTCAAGTACCTCGCCATATAGGCAGCCATACTCCGACTTCAGAGGATAAAAACGCTTAAATCATCCCGTAAAGGGCAATAACAATACTGACAGGCCGATTGATATGTATCGTGATCTGGAAAGATATAAGAAAGCTTTATTTCATATTGGTTGTTCCAAGATGACTTCAAATAAAAAATGTCACAAACACACACACACACACACACACACACACACACACACACACACACACACACCACACATACACAACACATACACACACACACACACAACACACACACACACTCACTCACTCACTCACTCACTTACATACACACACACACACACACTACAACACACACAACACACATACACACACACATACACACACACACATATTGTTATGTTACACACACCACACACACACACACATACACTCACTTACACACACACAGGTGCGGTGTGCACACACACCTACGCATGCAGGCACACAAGCATAACCGTACCATTACCATAACATTCCATACCATACCCATACCATACCATACCATACCATACCATACCATACCCTATACCATAACCATACCATACCCATACCATACCAATACCATACCATATCGTACCATACCATAACCATAACCATACAGTACAAATACAAAATCATACCATACAGTACAATACAGTACAATACAACACACACACCACACCAACACCAACACCACCCCACCACCCTTTCACCACATCCCCCCCCCCCACCCCCCCCCCCACACTCCACACCACACCACTCCCCCCCCCCCCCCCCCCACTCCCCCCCCCCACCATCTTCTCCCCCATCCACTTTACTCCCCCCCACTCCCCCCCCCCCCCACCATCTTCTCCCCCCATCCACTTCCACACCACTCCCCCCCACTCCACCCCCCCCCCCCCACCCCCACCACCTCATCTCCACCCCCACCAACACCCTCTCCCCCACCTCACCCCCCCCCCCCCCACCACCTCAAAACCCCCCCACCACTACCCTCCCCCCCCCCCCCCCCCACACACACCACTTCACACACACACACCACCACCACTACCAACACACACACACCACTACCACACACCACCACCACCACCACCAACAACACCAACACAAAACTGTTGTTACGGTTTTTGACACCCTCCCTCCCCTCCTCCCCCCCCTCCTCTCCCCCTCCTCCCATCCCTACCCTTCCCCATCCCTATCCTTCCCCACCCACCCACTCACTACTCTATCCCAGGAGGAAGACCTGGCGATGATCGCGGCCCAGCAGTACTTTGTGGAGTACGGCAACAACCTGATCCCCGAGCGCCTGCAGACCCTGCTGGGGTCCTACATCCCCGACCTGTACCTGCAGAAACCCAACGCCATGGACGGCTGGCTCAAGGCCGTCGTCAGCAAGCTCCGCAGCCCCTACTTCTCCAACGAACGCATCAAGCCCGAAAAGGTTAGTAGTGGGGTAGGGGGGAGGGGGTGGGTTAGGGGTGGGGGGGTGGGGGTTGGGGGGGGGGGGGTGGGGGGGGGGGGGGGTTGGGGGGGGGGGGTGTGTGGGGGGGGGGGGTTGGGGGGGGGGGGGTGGGGGGGGGGGGGGGGGGGGGGGGGGGGTTGGGGTTTTGGGGTGGAAGGTGGTGGGGGTTTGGGGGGGGGGGGGGGGGGGGGGGGTTTGTGGGGGGGTGGTGGGGGGTGGGTGGTGGTGGGTTGGTGGGGGGGGGGGGGGTGTGGTGTGGTTTTGGGGGGTGTGGGGGTGGGAGGAGAGGGGTGGAGGAGGTTTGAAGGTGGTGGTGGTGGTGGTGGGGTTGGTTTTGGGGGGTGGAGGTGGGGGGTGTGTGGAGGTTTCGAACGCACGCAGAACATCTTGCGCACACGTTAAATCCTGTTCCGCTTTTTGAAAGAGTAGGTCATTGTGTGCCGGTGGGAACAGATGACAAAATTGACTGAAACCGCATACACACAGGGGACTGGATGTAAAATAAAAAAAAAAGCTCGTGAGTGCTGATTCCATTATCCTCGATATAAAAGAATAAATAAAATAAATAGTAATAAATAAATAAATAAATAAATAATCTACCAGGTGAAGGAGGACGTGGTCAGCTACGCCAAGTACAAATGGCCGCTGCTCTTCTCCCGCTTCTACGAAGCCTACAAGTTCTCGGGCCCCAGCCTGCCCAAAAATGACGTCATCATCGCCGTCAACTGGACCGGCGTCTACGTCGTCGACGATCAGGAACAAGTGCTGTTGGAGTTGTCTTTCCCTGAAATCACCGCCGTCTCCAGTAGCAGGTACATACTTAGCCACTAGACTGCCCCACCCCGTAAATTTTCCGGGGCTAAACGTGCACCTTGTACGCCAACAACCCAGAAAATTTCCGGGGTGTCGAACCGAAGTAAACAAGCCTGCTTCCTTGACTACAGTTAAAGGGAAAGAACTCCAAAATTAATGGAGTTCACTCTCCTGTTGCTTGGCAACATCCAGCTGCAAAAACCGTAGCAAAAACGATCGTTTTTTAGCTCGTATTTTGTGTTTTTATGCATGACTGCTTGGGAAGTTCGTGTTCAAAATGGCTGACACTTCTTGTTGAAGGCATCAATAACTTTAAACAGCTGTAAAAGTGGCAAATAAAACTGTAGATTTACCTAACAGTGATGAAAACGATCGTGTATGATTCAGCTGATCGTGCATTAAAAAAAAAAAGGAGATTTGGCCTAGACTTATGTTTGATGTTATTCAGATCGGGGGTACTCAGAATGACAGTGGTGGAAAAAAAATCGTATTTTTGGTCAATTTTGTTCCATTTTAAATATATTTTCGCAGTGAAATATAATGCTAACTAATTTGAGCTTGCCTCGAAGTAATCTACGATATATATACTGTCATTGGGCAGACTATCAGGAATATTCATGTAGTAGTTTCTGAGTAAGAGGAATATGAACATAGCAGTAGTACATAAGAATTTTATTCCCCGGCATATAGGGTGCACTTGCACTGGGCAGTTAAGAGGTTAGTTCTTGTGTTGTTGTGTTTTGTTGTGTGTTTGTTTTTGTTTACACTTTTTGTTTATTATAGTTGTTACTGTTCCTTAACTGTTGTAACCATTATCGTCATTTTCATCACTCTTAGTCTGACAGTTGGGAATGTGTTAAGTTTGTGATCTGAAGTCTGTAGCTAGTAGTAGCAACAGACTGCGCTGGTTTGGGCACGTTCAACGGAAAGCAGACCACCACATCATAAAAAGAACAATGAACTTCGTAGTGGATGGGAAGAGACCAAAAGGGAAGACCTAGCAAGACCTGGGCTGCCTGTATTGCGGATGATCTTTAGAGAAAGGGGCATGAATAAGGTGGAAGCTCAAAACAGAGAGAGATGGAGAAGGCTCATCAATGTCGAACCTCCCCTGGGAGAAACATGACAAAAAAGGAAGAAGTTACTGTTCCTTAACTGTTGTAACCTTTATCATTTTCATCACTTTTAGTCTGACAATTGGGAATTTTTCATTGTGATCATTCCTTCACTTTTATATTGATCACTGTGATTATTATTGTCGTCATTCCATTACTCTGTTATCACCATGGTTATTGTCATCATTATTCCTTTGCTGTTATACCACCGCAGTTATCATCATCACCGTCATCATCATGCCACTTTTCTTACCACCGTAATCATCATTGTTATTCTGTCATTCTTGTTGCCATAATCATCTCTCCATTACTGGAATCACCATCGACATCATTGTTGTTATCCCTTTATTGTTACTATCACAATCATTATCATCATTCTATTACCATTGCCATGCAGTTCTACGACAGTATGCATATTTTTCCTCTTCTTAGTTTTTTTTGAGGGCTAGATGTAAAAAAACCACGTAATGCTTACCCTCTAAAAATAAAAATTGTTCAAAAAATGGTTCTCTCTCTCCCCCTCTCCCTCCCTCCCTCTCCCTCCCTCCCTCCCTCTCTCTCCCCCCCTCTGTCTCTCTCTCTCCCTCTCCCTCCCTCCCTCTCCCTCCCTCTCTTCCCCTCTCTCCCCCCTCCCTCTCCCTCCCCCTCCTTCCCTCTCTCCCTTCCTCCCTCTCTCTCCCTCCCTCCTTCCCTCCCCCTCTCTCTCCCCCCCTCTCTCTCTCCCGCCCTCCCTCTCTCTCCCTCCCTCCTGTGTCTCTGTGTCTCTCATATGATATGCCCCACTCCGTACACCCAATCATTCTTTTTGTATTGTGGCCTAAGGCCGATATCGGTACAGTCAAAGTCTGAACTCTCTCCCCCCCCTCTCTCTCTCTCTCTCTCTCTCTCTTTCTCTCTCTCTTCTCTCTCTCTCTCTCTCCTCTCTCTCTCTCTCTCTCTCTCTCTCTCTCTCTCTCTCTCTCTCTCTCTCTCTCTCTCTCTCTGTGTCTCTCTCAGACTTCAGACTTATGTCCTATGTCCACTCTGTATGCCCCATCATTCTTTTTGTAATTGTGGCCTAAGGCCGATATCGGTACAGTCCAAAGTCTGAAGTCTCTCTCTCTCTCTCTCCCACTCTATATGCCCATCATTCTTTTTGTAATTGTGGCCTAAGGCCGATATCAGTACAGTCAAAGTCTGAAGTCTCTCTCTCTCTCTCTCTCTTCTCTCTCTCTCTCTCTCTCTCTCTCTCTCTCTCTCTCTCTCTCTCTCTCTCTCTCTCTCTCTCTCTCTCTCTCTCTCTCTCTCTCTCTCTCTCTCTCTCAGACTTATGTCGTATGTCCACTCTGTATGCCCATCATTCTTTTTGTAATCGTGGGCTAAGATTGTGGATCGGTGGTCTAGAGGTAACGCGCCTGTCTAGAAAGCAAAAAGTCCGGGTCGGAAGTGTGCGGTGGTTCGTATCCCGTT
>CM054165.1:27482822-27502822 GCA_028751875.1 Rapana venosa | reverse complement strand
GCAGTCAGTTAATTTGTTGTGGCTGCAGTGAGTTCATTTGTTGTGGCTGCAGTGAGTTCATTTGTTGTGGCTGCAGTGAGTTCATTTGTTGTGGCTTGTGGCAGGGGGCAAGGCAGGGAGAAAGGGGCATGAAAAGGTTATTAACCAGGTAAGGGTTGTACCAGTAAAACCAAACGTTTTTTGACGATGGGAGAGAAGAATAGAGTGGTCAATAGTATCGAAGGCTGCTGATGAGTCGAGTAGAGTGAGTAGGGAGATTTTCCCTGAGTCAGAAGCGAGTAGAAGTGTGTTTAAGGTGTGGACAAGGGTAGTTTCAGTGCTGTAGTTGACGCGATAGGCAGACTGATGAAACACAGGAAGGAGACTGTTGGAGAGAAGGTGGTGGTTGAGCTGTTTTAGAACTACTTTTTCAAGGACTTTTAGAGATAAAAGGTAGGTTGGAAACAGGTCTATAGTTCTTCAGAATGTTGGGGTCAAGGTCATGCTTTTTGAGTAGAGGTGTGACGATAGCAGTTTTGAGAACTGAAGGAACATTTCCAGAAACAAGAGATGAGTTTACTATTTTCGTGATAGTGGGTATAAGTTGTGGCAGGCACTGTGTGAAAAGAGAAGCAGGTATGGTGTCAAGATCACATGATTGTATTATTATTCCTTTCAGAATTGTCTTGATTTCTTTCTCGCTTGCTGGATGAAAGAAAAGGAGAGGAGTGCCAGAGAATTGGGGATCAGAAATTGCAGACTGGACAGGAGTGAATGTTGCGGACTTTGTCAGAGAAGAAAGCAGAAAATATAGAAGGAAGTTCAGAGTGGTTGTAGATAGAAGGCAGAGGGCTAGCCTTCGCAGATCCAAGAAGAGTGGATGTGAGGGAAAAGAGAGATTTCATAGACGTGGCATCAAGAACTTGAGAAGAGTAATACTTTGTTTTTGCTGAATGAATTAAGGTTTTGACTTTGTTGATTTGTTTACGAAGAAGCTGTTTGTTTATTTCAGTTTTTGTTTTTCGCCATTGCTGCTCTAGTTGTCGGTGTTTGCGTTTTGCGACCAGGATGTCATGGTTGTACCATGGTGCACATGGCCTATCAGGCAGGAGATGGTCAGTAGGAGGAGCATGCTCATCAAGGAGTTGGCTGAGGACAGTATTGTAGTGCTTAGAAGGGTCAGTATGGTCAGGGGTTTGTGATAGACGTTCAGCAGCTTGGGAAAGAAAAGTTTGAATATCTATGACCTTGAGGTTGCGATGGGTAATGCACTTCTTTTTTCTGATAGGCTTTGCAATTTTTAAGGAGAAAAGAATGATAGAATGATCGGAGATCAGTTCGTCAGTGACAGATACAGACTGAGATGTGACTAGATCTTGTGAAACATTGGTGATAAGCCAGTCTAAAATGTGACCAGATCTGTGTGTTGGTTCGTTTACCAGCTGGGACAGAGAGTGGTTTGACAAAGAAAGAGAAAGACACTTGACATCAGGAGATGACTGGTTGTCGAAGTGGAAGTTAAAGTCTCCAAGAATAATAAGTTTTTTGGGGGAGAGAGGCTGTTAATGGTCAAGGAGTGACTGAAACTCTTGGTGGAAAACTGAAGACGTCAAATAATAAATGCGTATATGATGCACATGCAGAAGATCTGGTATGTTCAAAATCCGGTAATTCATGTCCAGTGTTTGGTGGGCTATAGAAACCAGGAACATACCCAGCATGCAACCTGTACAATGAAATGAGATGCTCTGAGGTTGGAATGTGTGGGCTGAGGCCAGAGGGAAGACCTCCTGCCAAGTGACAAGCCCAGGAGAAGACAGGCACTGTGCACCTCACCTGTAAGGGAATGCACAGATGCGCGGACGAGACTATAAACCGAGGCTCCGTGTGCGAACGCACGCAGAACATCTTGCGCACACGTTAAATCCTGTTCTGCTTTTCATAAGAGTAGGCCATTGTGTGCTGGTGGGAAGTATGTTCTTTCGAGCCAGAAGGCCCATAGAGCCGGAGCTTATCCCGGTTTCTGTAGCGTTAAGCGAACTGATGGTTTTTCACCACCCCTGTGACAGGACGCTAGTCTGTCGCCAGATACTTCCCCAGCAGAGCTGGTACCCACTTGTACACCTGGGTGGAGTGAGGAAAATAGGAGTAAAGTGTCTTTCCCAAGGACACAACACCGAGCCGAGCGGGGGTCGAACCCGCGACCTCTGGATCACGAGTTGACCGCCTAAACCACTCGACCACGGTGCCTCCGTGCTGGTGGGAACAGATGACAAAATTGACAAAACTGCATGCACACGGGGACTGGATGTAAAAAAAGTGCTTATTCCGTTATCCTCGATATAAAAGAATAAATAAAATAAATAAATAAAAAGAGAGAGAGAGAGAGAGAGAGAGAGAGAGAGAGAGAGTCTGTTAC
Source organism: Rapana venosa (assembly GCA_028751875.1). NCBI lineage: Eukaryota > Metazoa > Mollusca > Gastropoda > Neogastropoda > Muricidae > Rapana > Rapana venosa. The sequence continues at coordinate 27,500,424 of CM054165.1, read as the reverse complement.
TGCCAGTTGGGAATTCCAGCAGCCTTTATGGGTTACTGGGCATTGCCAGACCAGACCAGACCAGTCCAGTTCTTTCCTCCTTAACTGTGGTCACCGATCCTCAAGTACATGGGAGACCACCCCAGCAGAAAGAGTCGGATAGCCAACGAGTTCACAGATCAAATCTTCGAGGCCCCGCTGCGAAATGTGAGTTTCTGGAGACCTGTGTGTCGCCCGTGACTTTTGTAAATTTGGTTGTGTGTTTTGGGGTGAATACATGTTTTGTTTTTTAAATGTTTCGTTCTTTTTTTTAAATTTTTTTTTGTTTTGCGCTGTCAGACGGAGGGCAAAAGGGGAAGGGTGGCGGGAGGGGTTAAACTTCACCTGCCAAAAAGTAAAACCGTGGGGTTCTGGGTTTCAATTCCCACCTCGCCCTTTCTTCCCATTTTGGGACAAAAAATCAAATTTGAATGTCAAAGCCTTCGGAAGAGCCCTTAAACTGGGGCCCCCGTTTGGGGGAATTTGCATGCAAAAAACATCTTGCGCACACTTTAAACCCTTCTGCTTTTGGGAAAGAGTAGGGCCATTTTTGTGCCGGGGGGAACAGATACAAAATTTCCCCTATTAAAATAAAAACAAAAAAGGGGAGGTTTAAAAAAAAAAAAAGCACATAGTGCTTTTTCCTTTATCCCCCGATTTTAAAATATTTTTTTTAAAAAAAAAAAGCCCATCTGAGCGCTTTGATTGTTGTTTTAAAAAGTTTTCACCCGCTATAAAAATTCCATACTTTTATTATTTTTTTTTTATTATTATCTTTTAATTTTGTAGATGCTTTATTTTTCTTTTCTTTTTTCAAAAAACGTTCCAGCCAGCAAGCATTTTTGTCCGTCTATGAGCAAAAATTTGCATCATGCGGGGCCCTAAAAAATTTTTGACATAAGAGAGAGTTTTTATTTTTTAAAGGGTTTTTTCGGGAAAAAAAAGGGGGGGAAAAATGGGTGACCAAAAAGGGAAAAAACAAAACAAAAAAGGGGGAGGTGACAGGAAAAAAAGGGGAAAAAGGCAGAAACAAAGAGGGGGAAAAGAAAAAGGGGAAAATCTTTTGACAAAATTTCCAAAAGGTGGGGATGCGTTTAAAATGATAGGCCCCCGGCTTCCCTACGGGGGGTTAGTTTGCAAAATAAATTTTATAAAAAGTCCTTCGGATGAGACTTTTTAAACGGGCCCCCTTTTGGCGAACCCACGCAAAAATTTTTGCGCACATTTTTAAATCCTTTTTCCGCTTTTCGTAAGAGTGGGCCCCATTGTGTGCCGGTAGGAAACGGTTTAAAAAAATTTAAAAAACCCGAAAACACACGGGGACTGGATAAAAAAAAGGGCACAAAAGCTTATTCCATTATCCGGGTTATAAAAAGAAGAATAAATAATAAATAAATAAATAAAAACTTTAAATTTAAAAACGGATAACCACAGTAAAATTAAGGGGAAACACAAAATATAGTTTCCAGGGGGGGAAAAAAATGTGTGTTTTTAATGTTGGGAATTTTTAACAGGTAATCTTTTTTTTTTTGGGTTGATTTTCGGTCCCATTGAATTTTTTTTTTTTTGCTTTTTTTTTGAAATTTTTAAAGAAAATACCCTATTTAAAATTTTTTGGGTATTGTATTGGTAGGGTTTGGGTTTTTGGGGTATGATACGTGGTATTTAAACGTTTGGCTCCAAATGCGAATAGAGATGCTTGCTTGCAATTTTTTTTTTTTTTTTAAAAAAACCAGTGCATTTTTGGGGTCATGTGTGTGTGTGTGTGGTGCACTAAATGCTTGCATGCATGGGGCATGTATGCTCCCCTTTCCCCTGCATGCATTTTTTGGATATGTGTGTATGTATCGGGCCTGGGAGATTTAACCTTTTTTGGGGTGGGTGATGCATGCTTTGCAGGGTTGCGAGCGTGTGTGTATAAAATTTAAAGTTGTAAAAAAAAAAAAAAATCCAATTAAGTAACGGCCCTGCATGTGAATGAGTAGGATGAATGAAAGCGCTTTGATTTGTTTTGTTGAAAGATAACCTTTATAAATTCCATGTTTTTAAAAAAAAATTTTTTTTAAAGATTTGTTTTTTTTGGCAAAAATTTTCGCTATATAAATTCCATGAAATATTTATTATTATTATTATTATTATTTTAAATTTTTTTAAATTTATTTTTTAATTATTATTATTATGAAAGTGTGCGGGAAAATTACCCGTACGAAGCGTACTGCCCGCTGATAAAAACAGTTGCCTGAAACCCGCAAATGGGAAAAGTCTGCCTAGGTAAAAGTGTTGTGGGTGGTGGGGGGGAAGGGCCCTAGGGGGGTTAGCGCATTACACTCATACTGAGGGGCCCGGGTTTGGGAGCCACCCCCGTTGCCCCTAAAAGGGGGTTTTTTTTCCTCCGGGATTTTAATAACATCATGTAAAACTTTTTCTTAGACGGGATCACGATTGAAAAAAACTAGGGAAAAATTTCCCCCAAAGTTATGATTGATTCTGTAGCTAGTAGTCCCAAATAGACCGCGTGGTTTGGGCCGTTCAACAGAAAGCAACCACCACATCAAAAAAAAGAGCAATGAATTTCATAGTGGATGGAAAGAGACCAAATGCCTAGAAAGGGCCCGGGGCTCCCTGTATTGCAGTTTATTTTAAAGGGGAAAAGGGGGCAAAAATGAGGAGGAAGCTCAAAACAGAAGAATGGAAAAGGGGTTTCCATCAATGTAAAACCCTTTCCCCTTGGGAAAAAACATGACAAAAAAGGAAAAAAGAAGAAGTGTTGACTTTTCTTTTTTGTGAATGCCCTTTTTGGGGGAGGCTATAACTTGAGTGTGTGTGTTTGTGTGCGTGTGGGGGGGGGTTTTTGGGGTGGGTTGTGTGTGTATGTTTTTTTTTAAATCATTATCTTTTTTTATTTCAAGGAAAAGGGAAAAAAGAAATTATGTACATTTTTCCCCCAGCCCCCTGTGTGATGCAGTTTTTTTAAATTTTGTCTTTTTTTCCCATTGACCAAAAGTGGCCTACTCTTCCGAAAAGGGGAAGGGGTTTTTAAGGTTTGCGAAAAGTTGTTCTGGTGTTTTTTGCAATGGGACCTCTGTTTATTAGTTCCCCATCCAAAAGGATTTTTAAAGGGAGAGGGGGAGATAGCACTGAGGTTCACTCCCAGGGGAAAAATCCTCATGGAAAAAAAGATTTGAATTTAAAGTTCAGCAGATCACAAGTCCCATCACTCTTAACCACCGGGGAATCCCATTCGTTGGTTGTGTGTGTGTGGAAAGAAAAAAGTCATAGTCAAATTTTAAATTTTCACTTAAAGAGGGTCCATTAAATTTAAGGGCAGTGCTTTGTTTTTTTCATCAAGGTCTTTTCTAAAAAAAAAATTTGATAAATATAAATGTGTTATATATATATAAAATATATATATTTATATAATATTTTATATTTATATAATATTTATATATGCATGCTAGAATTAAAAACCTAATAAGTGTTTTAAAACCATAAAAATTTTCCAAAAAAGGGAAAAAATAAGAACTCACCACACACACAAACAAACACACACACACACCCATCCCACCCCCCCCATCCCTCACACCCACACTAACACAAAAAAACACACACACACACCCCCCCAAACCCCCACCCCCCCCACACCAAAACCCCCCCACCCCCCCCCACACCACACACACACACCCACACACCCCCACCCCATCCACCCACACCCCCCCACCCAAACCCCCATCCACCCACCCCCCCACAAAACCACACCTACACACAAAAACACACACACCCCCCACACACAAAACACCCCCTTTCCCACCCCCCCCCCCCCCCCCCCCCCCCAAACCCGGGACCCAATTTGGGCACCCACTTTGACATCTCCGAGAGAAACTCTTTCCCCAAAATCAACCAACGTTTTCTCATGTGGCGGGGGTTGAGCGAGGAGGGGGGCTGGGAGCTGTTTGGGGTTTGGGCCCAGGGGATTTTTCGCCCCGAGCACCCCCTCCTGCGAAAAACTGATCCCGTTCCCCCGAACACGGCCCTTCACCCATCGCAAGACTTCCCCCTAAACCCGCCCTGCAGAAGACTCTCAAAATTTCCGGCCCGGTTTGGTCAGACGGGGGGAAAAAAAACATTTTTGGGGTTTTTTTTTAAAAAGTTTTTTTTTTGGGAAAAAAAAAAGTGTGGGAAAAACTACCCCACCTTTGCTGACCCCTGTCCCACCCCACCCTCTAATGTATAACGACCGTGTGTTAGTGTTTTTGTGCTTTTGAAAAACTTTTTGACTACTAAAATTTTTTATTTCTTAGTAAAAATAGTACTTTGTCTTTCATAGTAAAAAGGGCCCAAAAAAAGCCCCTTTCATTCAACCTAATCTTACACTTGTCATGCAACAAGAAAAATAATCAATATTTTAAACAAGCAGATATTACAAATTTGGTGGCTGCAGACAAAATCATGAAAAAAAAATTTAATTAGAAAAAACTTTTTTAAAAAAGCAAAACACAAACCCCAACACACACTAAACACAGGTCATTTTACTTTAGCAGGGGTAAAGGGACATTTTTTTGTGAAGGTATTAGTTTTTGATATAAAAAACCGGGGGGGGAAAAAATCTTGGGTTTGAAATAAATTTTTGCCCTTTGGAGGCTGGTTTAAAAGTGTCATAACTGGGGTTTTCTGGCGAAGAGAGAGACGGAGCCATTCCGGGCAAAGGGCCCCCCCGAAAAAAAAAGAGTAAGGGCCCAAACCGGTAGATTGGTTGAATCTAGGTTTTTCTTTGGCCCACAACGTACTGCAGCAGAGGGGGGGGAACGTGAAGGATTGTACGGGTTAAGACATTAAAGGGGTGGGAAGGGTGAAGTTTTGTGGAGACATTTGTAGAGTTTTAAATAGAGGGGACACTAGAGATCAAATGTTTATTTTGTAAACGAAACTTTTAAATTTTAAATTTAAAAAGGCTGCTCAGAAACAGAAAACATTGTAAATCAGAAATTTCTGTAAAAATTTTTTATTACAAATTAAAATGATAAAAGGCAGAAAGTGACGGGAATTTGGGGAAATTTTTGAAAATTTTTTTCTTCGAAATTGAGCATCAAATAAAAAATTATAATAAAATACATGGAATTTATACAGCGCTAAATTTTGGCAAAAAAACAAATCAAAGGCTCCATTTCCAAATTTTTCACATGCAGCCCGTTCCCATTTAAAAGATTTTTACAAATTCAAATGTAAACACACACATGGGGCACAATTAACAGTTTTTTTCAAAAACAAATGTAAAAACACACCCCTCGCGGCGCGGGCGCCCCAAAACACCAACCCCACACACACCCCCAAACATACACACAACACACAAACACACCCCAAAAATTGTTCTCGGGCAGGCTAATAAGGAGGGGGGGGGGGGGGGGGGGTTGGTTTTGGGGCAGGGGCAGAGATGGTGAAACAAGGGGGAGAACTTAGGTTTGAAATAAAAGCGGGGTTTTTGGCTGGATTTAAAAGCCTCATAAGTAGGCTTTTGGGCAAGGGGGGATGGGAAAGGGCGTTCCAGATCCCTGGGGCCAGAAACAAAGAAAAGCGAACCCCCCCCCCCGGGACTGGTTGAATCTAGGTATTTTAACACAAGGTATCTGCAAAACAGAGCGGAGGGGGCCCAGAAGGAATTTACAAATGGAAACATCACCGAGGGAGGAAGGTGCCTTTTGTGGAGACTTTTTTTAAAAGAGGGACAAATCTTTTTAGTTTTTCCTCTGTGGCACAGGCAGCCAGTGGGGGAAAATCGCAAGAGAAGAATGTGCTCAGATTTTTTCTTTTTTTAAAGGAAATGTCGAGGGTTTTTTTCAGAGTTTTGTTTTTCGTTTAAGAGGGTGGATAGTGATGCTGGCAGACCAGCCGAAGGGAAAAAAAAAAAAAATTTCAATATTCCCGACTGAGAGATTAGAGTTTTGATAAATTTGGATGTTGCATCAGTGGACAGAATGCTTTCCCAACCCGCACTAGCGCCTAATTGAAAGTAGCAAAGACTGGCAGGTTTGGGTGAGAAAAATTTTTTCTTGGGGAGCGTTTTTAAACGATAGCTACCCCAAAATATTTCACTACAGTGGATAGAGGGACAGACGTATTGCCGAAAATTTTAATTTAAAACTGTTGTTATGGAAGAGAGTTTTTTGTTTGGTCCCTAAAAACATGGCTTCGGTTTTATCTGCCCTTTTGTTTCAATTGGGTTTCTATCATCCAAAATTTTTTAAAATCTTTAAGGGGAGCAGGAAAAATTTGTCAAGAGGGAAGGGGAGGTTTTCCGGGGGTTTCCCCTGCTAAGAAAACTGAGGAGTCGCTGCATAAAAATGATGGTATTTTATGACGGGGTTTTTTTATATGTTTAAAAAGGGGGGAGTGTTGAGATGAAAAGAACAGGGCCAAAAACTGACCCCTGTTTGGGCTCCACATTCCCGTTTGGCAGGTGGGTGATTGAATCTTTTTTACTGTAACTGTGTGAAAAACCGGGCCGTAAGGTAAAAAGGGAAATGAAAACCGGTTTAGGGCGGGGTCTTTTAAAACCAAAAAAGTTTTTCTGGGGGACGGTTTTGGAAAAAATTGAGTGGTCTATATGTCAAAGGCTGCAGACAAGTCGAGGAGAGGGGAGAAGGGGGGATTTTTCCTGAGTCCCGAAACGTGCCCAAAAACTGTTGAAATTGGGACCAAAGGGGTCTCGGGGCCCGTGGTTTTGGGACTAGGCCCGACCCGAAAAGGGGGGGAAAGGGGAAATTTTTTGGAATGAAGATTTTATTGAGTTTTTTTTTCAGAACAACTTTTTCAAAGGGCTTTTGAGGGTTAAAAATGGAGGTTAGAAACAGGCCCGTAATTCCCTTTAGAATGTTGGGTCGAGGTCGGCTTTTTGGGGTAGAGGTTTTAATTTTAAACAGTTTTGAGGTGATTTGGAAAAAAAAACCTTTAGAGAAAAAGATGAGTTTTCTATTTTTTGTGATTGTGGGGGATGAGCGTGGAAAAAGCATGAGTGAGAAGGAAGCAGGGATAGGTTCGAGATCACAAGGGTTTTTAAATTTTCATTTTCTTTCAGAAAATTTTCTTGAAATTTTATTTCCCCTCGTTGGTGAAAGAAAATGAGAGGAATGCCCGTGAATTGGGGGTCAGGAGGGGGCGGGTTGGAAAAAAAGTCCCGATCAGTTTTTGGAGCGAATGTTCGGACTTTGTCAAGGGGGAAGAATGAAGAAAATATAATTTAGGAAGTTCGGAAGGGCCTTTTTGAACAGTGGGTAGAGGGTTTCCTTTTTCGGATCCCGAAAGTTGAATGTGGGGAAAAGAGGGGAAATTTTTTGGGGCGTAGCATCCCAAAAAACTTGAGCAAGGTTTAAAACTTTTTCTTTTTCTGAATTTGGGTTAAGGTTTTTTAAATTTGTTGATTTGTTTTCCCCAAGGAGTTTTTTTATTTATTTCAGTTTTTGTTTTAAAAGCCCTTGTCGCTCGGGTTGGGCGGCGTTTGCGTTTTGCGACCAGGAAAAATCATGGGGGTCCAGGGGGGCAGGGGGCCATCGGGGAAAAAAGGGGGTCGGGGGGAGGCGCGGCTCATCGACAGTTGGCCAAGAACAGTGTTTTTAGTGTTTTAGAAGGGTCCCGGGGGTCAGGGATTTGATAGGGGTTTAGTACCCTTTTTGGGAGAGAAAGTTTTTTTTATCTATGGCCCTTTAGATTGCGACGGGGGATTTCCCCTTTTTTTTTTTTAATGGCCTTTCAAAGGGTTTTGGAAAAAAAAGAATGGCAGAATGGTCAGAAAGCATTCAATTTTTGCGGATTCGACCTGATGAGATTTTAAATGAAACCAGGATGACCAAACTAAAATATGACCTGATCGGGGGTGTAGCTTCCTTTACCAAACTGGGGACAGGGGAGGGTTTGGACAAATAAAGAGAAAACGTTGACCCTAGGAGAAGGGCGGGGTTTTCAAAGTGGAAATTAAAGTCGCCAAGGAAAAAATTTTTTTGGGGGGAAAAGGGTGTAGTGATCAAGGGGAAAATTGGAATTCTTTATGAAAAAGGGGAAGATGTCAGATTTTTTTTACGGCTGGGGGGTGGGCGGGGGAAAGGGAGCAGAAAGTGACAGAATGGCCGGGTAAGGTGACGTTGGTTCACAGACTTCGAAAGATTTTCCCGGGGAGAAAGGGGAGGGAGTGGCAGAAAGAAAAAAGCCCGGGGCAGCGTTTTTCCTTTAAACGACAGCGATGCCCCTCCCCGGGGGAAATGGGGGAAGGGAAAAAGGGGCTTATAGCCAGGTGGTTTTTAGCCGTTTTATCATAGGTTCATGGCCTTTTGTTTTAACCCTGTTTCTGTGAGAAAAAATTAAAACTAGGTTTTTTTTCAGAGATAAAATCGGAAAGGAAATCAGCCTTTCCATTTTGGGCAACAGAATTTTTACATTGTGCAGGACAAAAAGGGGAAAAAATTTGAAGGAGACGGAGAAAGGTTTTAAAGGGGAAAGTGGTGAGTTTTGGGGCAAGGATCTGAGGAAGAAAGATGAAGGCCCATGGCAGATAAAATAGAAAAGTGGGAGAACAGACAAGATTTACCTGATGAGTCAGGTGTGGAGGGTGGTAAAGGAACTGAGTCAGGAGGGGATCTGAAAATTTGTACACAGCATGAACAATTACAATCAAAAAAGTTTTTCCCCAAAAAATAGAAGTAAATTTAATAACAGGGGGAAGCGTCCAAAGGGGGAGATGAGGGAGTGTTTGGGCATTGGGTTCGGAAATGACTCAGAGGGGGGAGGGGGGGCCGGGAGGCCCGGGACCTGCAGGCGATGAAGTCGCCCACGGTTCCTCCCTGGCTTTTCTGCATGAATACCTAGGTTTGAAATATGTTTTCCCTTTTTAGCTTAACAATCCGTTTTGTTTTTGGGGGCCGATTTTTAATAAAAGGGGTTCTCAGATTAAAAAGTGGTTTTGTTTCATTTGGGGGGGAATTTAGGAAAGCTGGATGTTGGCGGTGGTGGTGGTGGTGGTGGAAATTTAAATTCCTGGAAACACGTGCAGGGTTTTCACGATGCAAACAGGGTAAAGGGGAGAAAAAGGTTTGGGAAAAAATTAAATACAGCAAGGTAAAAAAACAAATCAACAGTTGCCAAATTTTTTTAAACAAAATATTTAAAGATGAAAAATTTAGAATTGAAATATTTTTTCAAAAAAAAAAAGGCAATTTTGAGGGGAAAATTGGTTCTGACCGTTGAAAACCGACAAAAACCAAACACAGTGAATAAAAATTTTTCATCCGATAACAGAAATAAAACAAAAAATCAAACACTTTCCAGAGCCACCACCAAAGCTGCCACCAGCGCAAAAAACTAATAGCCCCATTTAAAAAGAGGGCTTGGGGGTTTTTAAAATGCGTTTTTTAAAACAAAAAAAAAACAAAACCCGTGCCTGAACTTCAGACAAGGGGAGAAAGTGGCCCATTGTTTTTTTAAAACAACAAACTCACAAAACCCGACCCCCAAAACCCGCCCAAAATCCCCCTGCGGGGAAAAGTGGGTCAGGTGCAAAGCGACTCATTTTTGGGGGTTTTGGGGTGTAAAATGCACCAATAACAAACCCCACCCTCGGTGTGTGTGTGGTGTGTGTGTGTTTTGTGTTTTTTGTGTCTTGGTGTTTGTCTGTGTTTTTGTGTGTGTGTGTTTTTTGGGCTGTGTTTGTGTGTGTGTCTTTTGTGGGGTGTTTTTTCTGTGTGTAGTATGTGTGGTGTGTTTTTGTGTGTGTGTGGTGTGTGTGTGTGTTTTGTTGGGCTGTGTTTTGGGTGTGTCTGGTGTGTTTTCCCGTGTGGTGTTTTTTGGGGTTTTCTTGTGTGGGTGTTTTGTGTGGTCTGTGTGTGTGTGTGTGTGTGTGTTTTGTGGGTTTTTTTGGGAAAGGGAAAGGGACGAGAAAGTACCCCCTCACCAATGGAGGTGGAGGCCATACAACACAAAACCACACAATCCTGCCAAAAATTCCCACTTTTCCCCCACGACTCTGATGAGGTAAATAGCTGTCGTTGTTATTGTTGTTGTTTGTTAATGTTGTTACACAATTCTGCACAAATTTTTACTTTCCCCAAAATCGGATGAGGAAATAAATTCGTTTTTTATTATTGTTTTTTATTGGTTTTTTTTTTGTTTTTGTTTGTTGTTGTTTTTTACACAGAATTTTGCACAAAGTCCTTTTTTCCCCGACATTCTGATGGAAAGGGAATAACCTTTTTGTTTTTGTTTTTTTGGGTTTTTTTTTGTTGTTGTTTTTTGTTTAAAAAATTCTGCACAAAGTCTACTTCCCCCCGCTCGGGTGAGGGAAATTTAAATTTCGTTTTTATTATTGTTGTTTTATTGTTGTTTTTTGTTTTTTTGGGTTTTTTTTGTTGTTGTTACACCCAAAGGGGAAATTTTTTGCACAAAGTCTCTTTCCCCCACGTCCGATAGGTAATTTAAATGTCGTTGTTATTGTTGTTGTTTGTTTTTTGTTGTTATAAAAAGAAAAATGCACAAAAATCTATTTCTCTGATGACTCCCAAGGAAAAGGTTAAAACTGTTGTTTTTTTTTTGTGTTGTGTGTTGTTTGTTTGTTGTTGTTGTTACACAGATTTTGCACAAAGTTACTTCCCCCATGCCTCCGTGAGGTAAATAACTGTCGTTGTTTTTGTTTTGTTTTTTTGTTGTTTATTGTTGTTTCCCCAGATAATGCACAAAGTTACTTTCCCCCAGATTCCCAGAGGTAAAAAATTCGTTTTTAAATGTTGTTGTTTTTTGTTGTTTTTTGTTGGGTTTTTACACGATTCTGCACAAAGTTTTGCTTCCCCCCGCCCCCGAAAGAGGTAAAAAACTGTCGTTGTTATTGTTGTTGTTTTTTTGTTGTTGTTTATACAGAATTCCCGCACAAAGTCTATTTCTTATGGGTCCGATGAGAGGTTTAAAACTGTTGTTTTTTATTTTGTTTTTTGTTTGTTTTCACAGTCTATTTCCCTTTTCCCCTCTCTGATGGGAATGCTACATTATTGTTTGGGTTTTTGGGGTGTTTTTTGTTGTGTTTGTTGTTCTTTTTTGTTGTTTCACAGGTTTTTGCACAAAGTCTATTTCTGGGTGTCCCCTGATGGAGGTAATATGTCATTATTGTTTTTGTCGGGTGAAATTGGGGTTTTTTTTAAAATTGTTATTACCTGTTTTTGTTTTTTGCTGTTGTTGTTTTGTTGTGTTTTTTTGTTTTACAAAGATTCTGTTTCAAGGGCTGTTTCCCTGTAGCTCTGGTGGGTTTTTGTTGTTGTTGTTTTGTTTTTTTTTTCCTGTTGTGTGTGTGGTGTGTGGGGTGTTTTTGAGTGTGTGTGTTTTGTGTGTGTGTGTGTGTTTTGTGTGTGGTTTTGGTGATTACAATAACGACAACGATGAGACAATAATAATGTGACGACAATGGGGTTATTACAGTGATGTTACAATGATAGCAACAGTAAGATGATGAATGTTTATATCAAGGCAATTGATGAGGGCAGCAATGGTGCCGAAAGATGATGATGATGGTTGATGACAATAAGACGATGATAATCTGACAGTATTTATTTATGACACAATGATAGTGATGAAAAGTGAGAAAGAAAGACAATGATAACAATAATGAAAGACGGGCAGTGATGATGATGACCAGTGATGGTGATGATGATATTAATGTTTGGATGATGATTGGGAATGAAACAATATTTATGATGACAAAAATGTTTCAATGAAGAAGACAATGATTTGGGGCAATGATAATGAAAAGATGATGATGACAATAATGACGACAAAAGATGGCGACAGTGACAATGATTTATGATTTAAAGGGCAAAGATAATGACAACAAAAAGATGATGATGAAAACCCCGATGATTGGGTGTAGTGACAAAGATGACGACACAACAACGTGACAATTGATGGGCGAGACAACAACGATGACGATGATGACCAAAGATGATGACAACAACAATCGACGATGATGATAGTGACAATGACAATTACGGGGCGATGACGACAATGATGCCAACAATGGCGATGACAATGATGATGATGATGACAATGATGACGATAATGATGACGATGATGACTACGATGCTGCTGGTGCTGCAGGCATTTGAGGTGGAGTCGAGCACGAGGGCCAAAGACTTCTGTCAGAACATCGCCAACAAGCTGGCCCTCAAGTCTCCTGAAGGCTTCAGTCTCTTCGTCAAGATCGCCGATAAAGGTGAGACAGAGACTGACTGACAGACAGACAGACAGACAGAGAGAGACAGAGCGGACAGAGAGAGAGAGAGAGAGAGTGAGAGTCAAGAGAGAGAGAGAAAAGAGTCAGAGAGAGAGAGAGAGAGAGAGAGAGTGAGTGGACAGAGAGAGAGAGAGAGAGAGAGAGAGAGTCAGAGAGAGAGAGCGGACAGAGAGAGAGAGAGCGGACAGAGAGAGAGTCAGAGAGAGAGAGAGAGAGAGAGAGAGAGAGAGAGACAGTCAGAAAGAGAGAGAGGCAGTCATAGAGAGAGAGAGACAGTCAGAAAGAGAGAGGCAGAGACAGAGTCACAGAGAGAGAGAGAGAAAGACAGACAGACAGAAAGAGTCAGAGAGAGAGAGAGAGTGGACAGAGAGAGAGAGAGTCAGAAAGAGAGAAAGACAGAGACAGTCACAGAGAGAGAGAGACAGAGTCAGAGAGAGAGAGAGCGGACAGAGAGACAGTCAGAAAGAGAGACAGAGACAGTGTCACAGAGAGAGGCAGAGTCACAGACAGAGACAGTCACAGAGAGAGAGAGAGAGAACTCAATTATTTTGAGCATTTTTATGGAGGGAGACAGAAAGAGAGAGAGAGAGAGGCACACAGACAGACAGACAGACAGACGGGGAAAGTGCCATCATTTGGACCTGAAACTTTTCCCCCATCCATTAGACCATGAGTGGTGGTCTGGGCGCTAGTCTTTCGGATGAGATGATAAACCGAGGTCCCGTATGTTACACATAATTATTTAGCGCACGTAAAAGAACCCACGGCAACAAGAGAGTTGTCCCTGGCAAAATTCTGTAGAAAAAAAGCCACTCTGATAGAGGGAAACAAATAACAGTTTGCAGACAGGAAAAAAAAAAGAAAAAAAAGGGTGTCGCTGCTCTTGTGGCGTTGACGCGCTCTCCCCGGGGAGAGAGATCAGCCTGAATTTCACACAGAGAAATCTGCCGTGACTTAAAGTGGTATAAAATAAAAAAAACACCCAAAAAACAAAAACAAAAATTAAAATAAGGAGAGGACTTATTTATTTATTTATTCTTTTATATTGAGGATAATAAAGGAATAAGTACTTACATGCTTTTTAAATTTTACATCCAGTCCCCCGTGTGTATGCTGTTTTGTAAATTTAACGGGGTTTTGTCAATTTAAAGTCGTCCGTCACCACCGGCCACGCAACGGCCTACTCTTTAACGAAAAGCGGACCAGGATTTATTTAACGCACGTGTGCGCGCGGGGGCAAGGTGTTCTTGTGTGCGTGTGTTCGCGCGCACAGGTGGTGGTGGGGCCTACTGAAGGTGTGACTGCCAGTGGCTGTGTGTGCAGTGATCAGCGTACCTGAGGGAGATTTCTTCTTCGACTTTGTGCGCCATCTGACCGACTGGATCCGCAAAGCCAGACCTGCCAGAGACGTGAGTGAGGGAGAGGGAGGGGGGGGGGAGGGAGGGGGAGGGGGAGGGAGAAGGGAGAGAGAGGGGGAGGGAGAAGGGGAAAGGGAGGAGGGGAGAAAGGGAGGAGGGGGGGGGGAGAGGGGGAGGGGGAGGGAGGGAGAGAGGGGGGGGGAGGGGGAGAAGGGGGAGGGGAGGATGGGAGAGGGAGGGGGAGAGTGGGGGAGGGGAGGGAGAGAGGGATGGAGAGACAGAGAGAGGGAGCCATCTGACTGACTGGATCTGCAAAGCCAGACCTGCCAGAGATGGTGAGTGGAGGGAGGGAGAGGGGAGGGAGAGGGGGGGGGGGGGGAGGGGAGGAGGGAAGGGATGGGAGGGAGAGAGAGGGAGAGAGAGAGGAGAGAGAGAGAAAGAGGGAGAGAGGAGGGAGAGAAAGAGGGAGAGAGGGAGGGAGAGAGATAAGGAAGAGAGATAAGGGAGGGAGAGACAAGGGGAGAGAGAAGGAGGGGGAGAGGAAGGGAGAGGGGAAGAGAGAAGGTGTAGAGGAGAGTGAGGGGGGAGAGAGAGAGGGGGAGAAGATAATGAGATAGAGAGTGAGAGATAAGGGAGGGAGAAGCAAAGGCAGAGGGAGGAGGGCGGTGGAGTAGGGGGGGGGGGGAAGGGGGGGGTAGGGTGGGATGGTGGTGGGGGGTGGAGGTGGTGGGGGGTGGGGGGCGGTGAGAGAGAGACAATGCTGCCCCACTATGCCCCCCCCCCCCCCCCCCCCCACCACATTCCACATGCATCATAGTTATTATGATTGCAATTAGGATGTTGTCGTATTAATACAAAGGATGATGTCACATTATAGGTAATTAGGATGATGTAATCAAGGTGAATGTCACAAAGGTCATAAAAATGATGTCACAGTTGTAATAAGGAGGATGTCACATAGGCAGAAAGATGATGTCACAATATTGATAGGATGATATCCCCCCAAAAAACCACACCAACAACAAACAAAACAACAATAAAAAAACAACATACACACACCAACCCCACACACACACACACACCACACACCACCACACACACACACACACACACCACACCACACACTCACCCCCACACCACACCCCCCATTCCCCCCCACCCCCCCCCCACACCACTCACACATACACACACACACAACACACACACACTCACACATACACACACACACCACACACACACACACTCACACACATACTCACAACACACACACACACATGCACAACACACATACAAAACACACACATACACACACACATACCACACACACATACACACATACACACACACATATACATACACACACATACACACACACCCTACACACAAAACACACATTCACACATCACAACACATCACACACATCACACACACACATACACAACGTACACCCCCCCCCCCCACAACACACCACACACACACCCAACCCCCCCCACCCCACCCCCACACCCACACATACCCCCCTTCCCCCACATACCCCCCTCCCCCCCCATACACCACACACATACACACACACCCCCTCACACACACATACACACCACACACCCCACCCCCACACACACCCACACACACCACACACCCCACACACACACACACAACATACCCACCCCCCCCCCCCCCCCCCCCCACACCACCACACACACACTACACCCCCCCCCACACCCCCCCCCCCCCCCCCCTACACCCCCCCCCCAACCCACCCCCACACACCCGCCCTACCTTCACGCAAGAGTGTCTCCCACCTGCTGTGTACCTACCACCTGTGTGTGTGTGCAGGAGTGCCCCCTCACTTCACCTACCAGGTGTTCTTCATGAAGAAGCTGTGGACCAACACCGTGCCGGGCCAGGACGTCAACGCTGACCTCATCTTCCACTATCACCAGGTGAAGGGGGGGGGGAGGAGAAGGGGGGGGGGGAGGTCTGGGGAGGGGAGGGGGGGGGGGGCTCAGTGGTCAAGCACCGCGTCAGGAAAGGGAAGGGAGGAGGGTTGGGGGTTCTTCTTCGATTCCTCATTGGAAGCAAGCTGAACTTTTTTTTCCACCCCCCCCCCCCCCCCCTCCCTCTTCGTTGACTTGACCTGGTGAAATGAACTCAGATTAATTTAACCACTAGACTGCCCCACCCTGGAAATTTTCCGGGGCTAAATGTGCACTCTATACACCTACAACCTGGACATTTTCCGGGGCTAAATGTGCACTCTATACACCTACAACCTGGACATTTTCCGGGGCTAAATGTGCACTCTATACACCTACAACCTGGACATTTTCCGGGGCTAAATGTGCACTCTATACACCTACAACCTGGACATTTTCCGGGGCTAAATGTGCACTCTATACGCCTACAACCTGGACATTTTCCGGGGCTAAATGTGCACTCTATACACCTACAACCTGGACATTTTCCGGGGCTAAATGTGCACCCTATAC
Source organism: Rapana venosa (assembly GCA_028751875.1). NCBI lineage: Eukaryota > Metazoa > Mollusca > Gastropoda > Neogastropoda > Muricidae > Rapana > Rapana venosa. The sequence continues at coordinate 27,484,309 of CM054165.1, read as the reverse complement.
ACCTACAACCCGGAAAATTTCCGGGGTTTCGAACCGAGGTAAACAAGCCTACTTCCTTGACTACAGTTAAAGGGAAAGAACTCCAAAACTAGCGGAGATCACTCTCCTGTTGCTTGGCAACATCCAGCTGCAAAATCCGTGGCAAAACCGATCGTTTTTATAGCTCGTATTTTGTGTTATTGTGCATGACTGCTTAGACAGTTCTTGTTCAAAATGGTTGACACTTCTTGTTGAAGGCATCAATAACTTTACACAGCTGAGAAAGTGGCAAATAGAAATTTAGATATACCTGACAGTGATGAAAATGATTGTGTATGATTCAGGAGATAGTGCATTTTAAAAAAAACGAATGAGATATGGCCTGGACTTATGTTTGACGTTATTGAGATGGGGGCTACTCAGAATGACAGTGGTGATGAAGAAAGTGTATTTTTTGTCGATATTTTGCATTTTAAATATATTTTCGTAGTGAAATATCATACTCACTAATTTGAGCTTACCTCAAAGCAATCTACGATATATACACTGTCATTGGCCAAACTATCAGGATTATTCATTTAGTAATTTCTGAGTAAGAGGGACATGAACATAGCAAGTGGTACGTAGGATTTTATTCCCCGGCATATAGGGTGCACCTGCACTCGGCAGTTAAGAGGTTAAAGAAGGAAGGTGGCAGGACGGTTAAGACGTTCACCTGCCTAACAAGTAAACCGGAGGTTCTGGGTTCCATTCCCAGTCCTGTCCTTTCTTCCCAGTTTGACGGGGAAAAATTGAACTGAATGTTCTATTCTTTTTATTCTCTTCTTTTATATCGAGGATAATGGAATAAGCACTCATGTGCTTTTTTTTACATCCAGTCCCCGTGTGTATGCGGTTTTGTAAATTCTGTCATCTGTTCCCACTGGCACACAATGGCCTACTCTTCCGAAAAGCGGAACAGGATTTAACGTGTGCGCAAAGATGTTCTGCGTGCATTCGCACACGGGGCCTCGGTTTATAGTCTCATCCGAAGGACAGTTTGTTTGTTGTTTGTGGCAGGAGTTACCAGAGCAAAATGGTGATGCGAGTGTGGTGTTGTGGAGAGTGGTTGTGTGGTGTAATGAGGGTGATGTGAAGTGATGTGTGGTGTTGTGTTGTGTCACGGCGTCATTGTTATGACGGCGATGTGGTGTGTGTGTGTTTTATTTATTTATTTATTCTTTTATGTCGAGGATAATGGAATAAGCACTCATGTGCTTTTTTACATCCACTCCCCGTGTGTATGCATGCAGTTTTGTACATTTTGTCATCCGTTCCCACCGGCACACAATGGCCTACTCTTCCAAAAAGCGGAACAGGATTTAATGTGTGCGCAACATTCTGCGTGCGTTCGCACACGGGGCCTCGGTTTATAGTCTCATCCGAAGGACTTTTTGGGGAGAGTGGAGTTGGCACTGATGTTAACTCCAGGGGAAAATATCCCCTTCAACGGGAATGCGATGTGATGT
>CM054165.1:27410322-27480322 GCA_028751875.1 Rapana venosa | reverse complement strand
TCTTTCTTTTCTGCCCCATTCTTTCTTCCTTTCTTTCTTTCTTTCTTTCTTTCTTTCTTTTCTGCACATTCTTTCTTTTTCTTTTTTCTTCCTTCCTTCCTTCCATTCTTTCTTTCTTTCTTTCTTCTTTCTTTCTTTCTTCTTTCTTCTTTCTTTCTTTCTTTCTTTCTTTCTTTCTTTCTTTCTTTCATTCATTCTTTCTTTCTTTCTTTCTTTCTTTCTTTCTTTCTTTCTTTCTTTCTTCATTCTTTCTTTCTTTCTTTCTTTCTTACAGTCTTCCTCTCTGGCCAACTGTATTCTACCTCCCTGCTGCTGTACAGTAGGGAAAGGGAGGGGGGGGGGGGGTTGCTAGAGGGTATCTCCCTCCTCTCTGTTTCAGACTCTGTCTTCCTCTCTGTTTGTCACCTATGTATGTGTATGGGTTGTTGGAAGGAAGGTGGCAGGATGGTTAAGATGTTTGCCTGCCAACAAGTAAACCCTGAGGTTCTGGGTTCGATTCCCAGCCTCGCCCTTTCTTCCCAGTTTGACAAAAAAAATCGAACTGAATGTCAAAGTCCTTCGGATGAGACTATAAACCGAGGCCCCATGTGCGAACGCATGCAGAACATCTTGCGCACATGTTAAATCCTGTTCCGCTTTTCGAAAGAGTAGGCCATTGTGTGCCAGTGGGAACAGATGACAAAATTTACAGGACTGCATACACATGGGGACTGGATGTAAAAAAGCACATGAGTGCTTATTCCATTATCCTCGAGAAAAAAAAGAAGTCATCTGAGCGCTTTGATTTGTTGCTTTACAAGATTCAGCGCTATATAAATTCCATACATTATTATTATTTTTATTATTGTTGTTGTGGTTTCAGAGCCAGCCTACGACAGTTCCTTCCAACAGATCTCATCAAAGCTCAGTCTCCCGATGACTGGAAGAGGGTATGTATGGCTTGACCGTCGTCTTTTTCTCCATCCTTCAGATCTGCCAACAATAAGATGGATTTTCAATGACAGTTTATGTAAAGTTTTCCCCAGCCTTCAAGAATCAGCTTTGTAGCTTAAAGATCAGATTTTCAACTTTTCCTGTCAGCAACTATGATGTGATATAGTCATTTAAATTTTGTAGAAAATATTCCATTTAAATTTCGGTTGGTTGCTACTGTATTATAGTCCCAGCGAAGTTATCCAATTTAGGCACTGTACCTTTAACCAACTACATTCCCCATGCATCAAAAGTTCTGTTTCAACCCTGTTTATATTTTATTTCAGTAAAATTGTCACCCAAATTTCCTTGAAAGAGAGAGTGGGGTTTTAACGCAAATTCTGAACTTTTGTTTTTATGGACATTTTTAAAAAATCAATTTTTATTGCAAATGTTAGACATATGCAACATACGCACACACAGGAACATTAAAGTTATGAGATATTCAACAATCAGCAACTCTGGATAGATGTGAACAAACTCTTCAGTGTAAACAGTTATCATAGCGATGAAAAATACTCCAATGAGTTTGCAATGTTCTCATATGTTTGTCAGATTTTCTCAAACATACGTCTGATCTGTTTTGAGCACAATAGGTTCAAACACACTCCAAGCATTGTGAAAGTTTGTCGTCAATTTACCACTTTTTCTTGCATTGAATTTTTCTATTGCATATCTAGCTTTTAGCTGGTTTTGAAAAACAAACATGTTCCGGACTTTTTAAAAAAGTCACTTTACACTTAAATATACATAGTGTACCAAACATTAAAATAAAATCCAATGTATCATTTGTTCCTAGATACTGATCAACTTCAAAAATGACCAGTTCTCGTGACATCTTAAGAGGGTGAATGTTGTGATTATTTCACGGACATTTTTGCGCATGACTGGTGTGCAGGCGGTGGTGGCGGCGTTTAATCGTGACGCAGGCAAGAGTCGTGAAGATGCCAAAGTGGATTTCCTGAAAATCATCTTCAAGTGGCCCACGTTTGGATCTGCCTTCTTCGAAGTCAAGGTATGCGCGTGTTCGATTTGATTTGACTTGTCTAAAGTGTGTTCATTCCTAGTATAATATTGAAAAAAGGTGTCCCATAACCTATGTGGTCGTAGGGGAGTGAGGCATCAGAAACCTCACTTCTCTAGGGCCAGCATATTGAGGGCGGTGCCCATCTCCTCTCCCTGGCTGCTTTACCTTCCCTGACCCTTAAGAGGGCAGGAACCCATTTACAGCTGGGTGAACTGGGGGACTGTACTGAAGCCAAGGCGCACAAACGGTCACCATTCCACTTGGTAACCACGCTCAATGCTGCTTAATCTTAGCTTGGGGGAAAGGGAGTGCTCTGACCGCTGAGCTCCTGATTTCATAGCAAAAAATGCAAACTGAAGTTGGTACGAGCACTTTACACAAACATCTGGACTGGCCAAGACTTGTCCTACTACAGGGAACAAACAGTACAAGGAGGGAGACGAAGAAGAAGAAGAGGCAGACAGAGAAAAATGATGGGAAGACATTCAACATCAGAGAGTGGACTTTAATCCAGTTAATAATAATAATAATAATAATGTATGGAATTTATATAGTGCTGAATCTTGTAAAGCAACAAATCAAAGCGCTCAGATGATTTTTAAAAAAATTAATATTTGTTATGCGTGTGTATGCGTTTTTTAAAATTTTGTCATCTGTTCCCACCGGCACACAACGGCCTACTCTTTCGAACAGCGGAACAGGATTTAACGTGTGCGCAAGTTGTTCTGCATGCGTTCGCACACGGGGCCATGGTTTATAGTCTCATCCGAAGGACTTTGACATTCAGTTCGATTTTTTTGGTCAAACTGGGAAGAAAGGGCGAGGAGGCTGGGGAATCGAACCCAGAACCTCAGGGTTTACTTGTTGGCAGGCAAACGTCTTAACCATCCTGCCACCTTCCTTCAGTTGGACCCTATGTGTTTATGGACTTGCGGTCATCAAAACACAGCCCACAAGAGTTGAAAATTGGAAATAGCTGGGAAGTACTGTCCTGAAAAAAAAATTGGTAGATTTATTTTCCAACTGTATCCCTGAAGTTGGAGTGCGGCTACCTTAATGGTGGGGGGGGGGGGGGGGGGGGGGGGGGGATGGAGGAAACGGTTGCATATGGAAAATTCTTAAAATTGGTGAACCTCAGGCTCTAGCCAAGGAACTATAGCAACAACAAGAAGAAGAAAACTGCAATAAATTAAATCAACGTCACAGTCGTCGTCATCATCATCATCATCATCATCATCAAGAATTAGTAGGAAGGATATGTTCAGTTCCTTCTCCATTGTTTAATTTAAAGAAAGAGTGGTCTGATCCTATTCCTATTACTCCTGTGTATGGGCACAATAGCAAATTACTCGAGGATTGAGGATTGACAGTGAGTGATGATGTCTTTAACACGTGTGTCATGGTGTCTTTTACACGTGTGTCATGGTGTCTTTAACACGTGTGTCATGGTTTCTTTAACATGTGTGTCATGGTGTCTTTTACACGTGTGTCATGGTGTCTTTAACACTTGTGTGTCATGGTGTCTTTAACACGTGTGTCATGGTGTCTTTAACACGTATATGTATGTGTCGTCAACAGCAAACCACGGAGCCCAACTATCCGGAAATTCTCCTGATCGCCATCAACAAAAATGGCGTCAATCTCATTCACCCGCAGACCAAGGTAAGTCTTCACTTCGGTGATGACATAAATTCTGTAAAAAGGTCTCCCGTAACCTATGCGGTCAGTGGGGGAGCGAGGCGTCAGAGACCTCAGCTTCTCCAGGAGCCAGCATATTGAGGGCGGTGGTGCCCATCTCCTCTCCCTCGCTGCTTTACCTTTCCTGACCCTAAAGAGGGCAGGTACCTATTTACAGCTGGGTGGACTGGGGGACTGTACTGAAGCCAAGGCGCGCAAACGGTCACCCATCTGTGCTTCACCCACGCTCATTGCTGCTTAACTTAAGCTTGGGGAAAGCGAGTACTCTGACCACTATCTCGTTCCCTCTAAGGATTGTTAAGTGAATTGTTGTCCCATGTGTGGACCAGACATTTTTTTCAGTTTTGTTTTTCTTCAGAGATGGAGAAGGCTCATCAATGTCAAACCTCCCCTGGGAGAAACATGACAAAAAAAGGAAGAAGAAGAAGACCATGTTTGAGAATGATTCGTTTTTCATTGAGCTTGGAAACTGTCAAGTTCAAAGCTTGTTCTTGAGTGTGTGTGTGTGTGTGTGACAGTCGTATTGATTTCTTGAAGTCAGAATGTGGCTACCTAAACAGTGGGCGAAAAACAGTCGCATATGCGAAACCTCGCCATTTGGTGAACTTCAGAACAACTCTAGCTGAGGAATTTAGGATTTGGGAGGGGGTGGGGGGTGGGGGCGGGGAGTCGTATGTTTTTGGTTAGCAGAAAATGAAATGGAAGAGAGGGGAAGGAGAGAGAGAGAGAGAGAGAGAGAGAGAGAGAGAGAGAGAGAGAGAGGTGGGGGGGGGGGATACAGAGATGGATGGATGAATAGATAATGGATGAATAGATGGATGGACAGTATATTAATTGATTAATTGATTGATTGGTTGGTTGGTTGGCGGGTGGAGGTTGGGAGGGAGGGAGGGGTGGAGGAATGGATGGATAGACTAACGAATGAGTAAGGAGGTTGAAGGACAGACTGATGGATTGGTTGGTTGGTTATTTAGTTGATGGATTGACAGATTGATTGAGGGATTGATTGGTGGACTGATGGATTGACAGATTGATTGACAGACTGATGGATTGACAGATTGATGGGTTGACAGACTGATGGATTGACAGACTGATGGATTGACAGACTGATGGATTGACAGACTGATGGATTGACAGATTGATTGACAGACTAATGGATTGATTGATTCATGGATTGACAGACTGATGGATTGATTGAATGATGGATTTTTTTGAATGATGGATTGACAGATGGATTGATTGAATGATGGATGGAATGATTTCAGGACATACTGGCCACCCACCCGTTCACCAAGATCTCCAACTGGAGCAGCGGCAACACTTACTTCCACATGACCATTGGCAACCTGGTGCGGGGCAGTAAACTGCTCTGTGAAACCTCGCTGGTGAGTCTGTCCGTCCGTCCGTCTGTCCGTCCGTCCTGTCTGTCTGACGGTCTCTGTGTGTCTGTGTGTGTGTGTGTGTACATGTGTGTGTGTACATGTGTGAGTGTGTTGGTGGGGGTTGGTGGGAGTGTGTTTTATTTTTTATTTTTTTTAAATTTAATTCTTTTTATATCGAGGATAATGGAATAAGCACTTATGTGCTTTTCTTTTTACATCTTATTATTTATTTTCTGTTTATTTATTTATTCTTTTATATCGAGGGAAATGGAATAAGCACTTCTGTGCTGTTTTATTTTATTTTACATCCAGTCCCCGTGTGTATGCGGTTTTGTCAATTCTGTCATCTGTTCCCACCGGCACACAATGGCCTACTCTTACAAAAAGCGGAACAGGGTTTAACATGTGCGCAAGATGTTCTGCATGCGTTCGCACACTGGGCCTCGGTTTATAGTCTCATCTGAAGGATCGATGTAGATTGTTAGTTGATGTGCCAAGATGGTTCACTGATTGATGTAGATTGTCAGTTGATGTGCCAAGATGGATCACTAATTGTTGTTAAACAGTTGATGTGCCAAGATAGCTGACTGATTGATGTAGATTGTCAGTTGATGTGCCAAGATGGTTCACTGACTGATGTAGATTGTCAGTTGATGTGCCAAGATAGTTCACTGACTGATGTAGATTGTCAGTTGATGTGCCAAGATAGTTCACGGATTGATGTAGATTGTCAGTTGATGTGCCAAGATAGTTCACTGATTGATGTAGATTGTCAGTTGATGTGCCAAGATGGTTCACTGATTGATGTAGATTGTTAAACAGTTGATGTGCTAAGATGGTTCACTGATTGATGTAGATTGTCAGTTGATGTGCCAAGATAGTTCACTGACTGATGTAGATTGTCAGTTGATGTGCCAAGATGGCTTCACTGATTGATGTAGATTGTCAGTTGATGTGCCAAGATGGTTCACTGATTGATGTAGATTGTCAATTGATGTGCCAAGATGGTTCACTGACTGACGTACATTGTCAGTTGATTGACGTAGATTGTTAACCGGTGGATGTGTGGAGGTGATGTACTGACGTGCTCACACTGCTGTCTGCTGCACAGGGCTACAAGATGGACGATCTACTGACCTCCTACATCAGCCTCATGCTGACCAACATGAACCGACAGAAGCGCCAGTAAACCATTGACCTTTCACCTCTGCCTGAGATGACGACGACGACGACGACGTCAACGAAGGCGATGTCATCCCACACCTCACATCGAGGCTTCGCTTTTCCTTTTTTTTTTTTTTTTTTTTGGAAAAAGAAAGTTTTTTTTGTTGTTTTTTTTTAGTCTCGCTCTCATGCCAGCGTCTTGTGCCAGTGCAAGGATTGGAAAAGAAAACAAAACAAAACCCTGTCGTCAAAACCTCTGCTGGTGCTGATTTGAATGTCCGCCCCATTGGTATCTCATATGCATGCACGCACGCACGCATGCGCGCGCGCACACATACACACATACACACACAACACACACACACACACACACACACACACACACACACACACACACACACACACACAACCCCCTATCTCAAGGTGGAGGCATGGACATTGACAGCGTTGGAATCAGATGACTGCTGAATTTCAGTGAGATAGAAGAACAATGAACTAGAACAGAGAAAAACCGATAGGAAAAAGATGTAAAATTTTGAGGATGGGTATATTTTGAAAGAAGGAATAAACTGAAAGATGGAGGGGTCACACATGTAGGAATTTGAGGCAGATTTTTAGTTGTTAATGTTGTTTTTGTTGTTGGTAAGATGCAAAAAAGAGAAAAGATGTCACCCCAAACTTGTCAGTTAAAAAAAACCAAAACCAAAATACTTTCACGAAGCAACGTCTAGATAAATCGATGGAACAATTCCACAGAGAACAAAAAATAAGCAGCAGAAAATCCATTTTATTGATACCCCCCCCTCTTTCCAACCAAACCCAAATCTGTTATGTGGTGTAAGAAAACAAAAATGCCAAGAAAAGAGACACCACACACACACACAAAAGTCACCATGGTTTTTGTAACAAGAACTGCTGAAATCTTGACTCTCTCCCCTCCCCCCCTCCCTCCCCTCTCCCATATAATCCCAACAGCAACACGAAGAGGAGATGAGAGGAAGCGCAAAAGAAGGGAGACAAGATTTTCTGAACGTACTAATTTAAAAAAAAAGTTTTTTCAGTTCTGTAATTGCGTGAAGAAACCACGCTGGTCGTGCATTGTGCTGATGGACTGATTCTTCACTCATGTCCTGTGTTGGGGTGGTGGGGGGGGGGGGGGGGGGGGGGGGGGGGGGGGGGTTGAAACGGATTTCTGACGGTGATGTCGTCACTGTTGTGCTGTGTTGTTGTGATCGCCTCATCTAAGGTTGACATCATCTGCGTTGTGGGATCTTATGTTTGGCCTGTGTGGCATTTCAAGATGGATTCTGTGGTCGGAGAAGGAGCTTACAGTTTGCATTTTGTAAGGTGAGAGAGAGATGGAGATTACAGTTAAGGTAAGAGAGAGAGAGATGGAGATTACAGTTAAGGTAAGAGAGAGAGAGAGGGAGATTACAGTTTGCTTTTTGTAAGGTGAGAGAGAGAGAGAGAGAGAGGAGATTCACTTGATTTTGTAAGTAAGAGAGAGAGAGAGGAGATTACAATTGCATTTTGTAAGGTAAGAGAGAGAGAGAGGGAGTTTACATTTGCATTTTGTAAGGTAAGAGAGAGAGAGAGAGGGAGTTTACATCTTGCATTTTGTAAGGTGAGAGAGATGGAGATTACATCTTGCATTTGTAAGGTAAGAGAGAGAGAGGGAGGTTACATATTGCATTTTGTAAGGTAAGAGAGAGAGAGAGAGGGAGATTACAGTTTGCTTTTTGTAAGGTAGAGAGAGAGAGAGGGGGAGATCTTGCATTTTGTAAGGTAAGAGAGAGAGAGGGAGGTTACATCTTGCATTTTGTAAGGTAAGAGAGAGAGAGGGAGGTTACATCTTGCATTTTGTAAGGTAAGAGAGAGAGAGGGAGGTTACATCTTGCATTTTGTAAGGTAAGAGAGAGAGAGAGAGGGAGATTACATCTTGCATTTTGTGGAAAGAGAGTTTTTGGAAGAGAGCTTATTCTAAGTTAAAACAGCATGAGAAAGAACTGATCATTTTGCTGCAAAGGGAGCGGGAACTCTTTTGAAGAATACAAGAAGCGAATTCACATTCACCGATACTGCCATCTTTTTACGCCGAGCATACCAACACATGTAAACAACAGTTGACATAGATTTTCCAAACCTATGAAATATACTTTTTTGGGGGGGTAGGGGAGGTAGGGGGGAGGGGGGGGACATAACAGATCAACAGTGCTTAGTGCACATCCTCTCTCCCCTTCTTTTTTATGTGTGTGGGTTTTGTCGTTTTTTTTCATCTTGAGCAATCATATTAGTTTGGAAAGAAATTGTAGAAAACGTCAGAGATTCGTTCACAGAGAGCAGTCCAAATTCCTATCTTTAACTAAGCAGCCACCTATTTTCATTTCAGGGGAGGAAAGTTTGTAGTCGAGACAAACCCAAACCAAGAGGATGTTAGGTGATGAAAGTTGTGGTTGGTTAATGCTATGTGGATGACGGCAGTTCACCTGTCTCCATCGCTGTGAACAGCAGTGGGAGCTCCTCCACTGTTTGTCGTGAATGATGGCTGTGTACAAAACGCTGGTTTGGGCACGTTCGGCGGAATGCAGACCACCACATTATGAGGTGAACAGTGAGCTTCGTAGTGGATGGAAAGAGACCAAAGGGAAGACTTAGCAAGACCTGGGCTGCCTGTATTGCAGATGATGTTAGAGAAAGGGGCATAGATAAGGAGGAAGCTCAAGACAGAGAGAGATGGAGAAGGCTCATCAATGTCAACCTCCCCTGGGAGAAACATGACAAAAAAAGGAAGAAGAAGAAGATGGCTATGTACAGTGACGATGGTGAAAGCTGTGCTCTAGTTACCTTGCTGCACTGTCCAAGTAGTATCAGTCGATTTAGCGACACGTTGCTATGCAGTTTTGGACCAATCATTTACAAGGGGCATCCATCCAGGGTTTTCTTTCTATGCACGTGGACGAACAATCCTCAGCTACGATTTGCAATTTATGCGTTTATACTATAAATATTATGCGCAAGCTTTGCTCATCAATTTGCATATATATATATGCATGCACAGATAGCACTTGCACAAACATGCGTGCGTACATGTGCTCTCACAGATGTCTCTCTCTCGCGCGCGCGTGTGTATAGGCACAGACACCTGCGCTTGGTTTTTTTTGTTGTTTTTGTCTTTTTAGAATATCGCACATTTTGCCCAAGGGGCTGGAAGTCAGTCAGTCTTATTGCAGAGTTGACATTGGCCAGAAACAGGAATGACAAGCACACATCTTCATTCTATGCAAATCAATTCGGGTGCCTTTTTTTTCTTCTTCTGCTACTTAGAATTTGCTTCACTTGTAGACTGCCATGATGTGAGAGCAAGAGGGAGAGAGAGAAAGCAAGAGAGAAAAATTCAAGTGCAAGGCAATTTGAGGCGGACTTTGCTCAGTGAATTTTTGTGACTTTTAAGATGTCTATTCCTTCAAATTATTAGTGTTTGTGAGGTTAGGTACAAAAGAAAAAAAATTGCACAAATCATGAATTTTTTAAAAAAAACTTCTCATTTTGTATATGCATGGCATCTGTGGAATAGTTGGGGGGTTTTTCCGTTGTGTATATGCACAGCATCTGTGGGGTATTCCCCCCCCCCCCCCCCTTATTGTTTATATGCACAGCGTCTGTGGGAGAAAAGCACAAACATGTTGTATTGCGGCACAGCAGAGGCAATAGTGATAACTAACTAACTTGCACTCTAACAAAACGCGCAGAGCTGCTGGCTGTATAGTAGTGCTCTTCATCTGACCGATCACGAAGCAATTTCCGTAAGAGTTTGCGTTTTTGGAGTGTTGACCATATTTTCATCAAAAGCAAGCAATTTTTTTTTTATATTGTGTGTGGTTATTTGGTGAGCTAGTAGTGTTATTATCAAAGAACCTGACCTGCTTCCAGTCTTCCTTATTTTGAAAAGTGGGTCATTCTCTGATCGAGTTGGAAGAAATAGAAAAGTTATATATCATCTAGAATTTTGACATTTGTATTATTATTGAAAATTCTCACAGTTGAAAAACCATGACATTTTGGTTTTAAAAGAAAAAGCCTTTGGAAATGATTTATTCGTAATTTTTGTGGAAGACCAAAAAAAAAAAAAAAAGGAAATCTTATTTTTTTTAGCCTGTGAATATGTACAATTTTTGAAGTGGCATGTCAATTTTGTGTAACGACTGACATTTACTTTATAAAGTCTGGGGGGAAAAAAACCCAAACCTAGTAGATTTGAGGAAAGAATTTTGTAAAATTTATTAACCCCCCCCCCCCAAAACAAAACGAAAGACTGTGTGATTTTGTACATAGACAATTTCATCCTTGAGGGAAGTTGGACAGAAAGAATTTGGACGGACTTGTTCATTAGAGAGATCTTATCTTTTGATGAGATGTTTGGCGTTGTGCTGTTGGCGTGTTTAATTCTTACTGGAGATGGTAGCCTGGCTTAGTAGTGTACAGAATGAGGTCAGTTTTTTGTGGGTTTTTTTTTTCCTTTTTTTTTCCCCGTTGTTGTTGTTGTTGTTGTGAGTGTGTTGATTGTTTTTACGGCGCTTTGTGTTGGGAATGTAGAAGGGTGTCTTTTTAAAAAAAATGTTTTTTTTGTTTTTGGTTTTTTTTGGTTAAAGGGTGTTGGTGTTGAGTGGTGTGTGATATTATTGTGATGATGTTTTGAGTTGTGATGAGGAGTGATCATGCGTGCTGTGAATTTTGGTCCTACGGATTTTTGTGGGTTTTTTTTACATGTATGTATGTAAACCATTCTATTTTTTTTTTTTGGTGGTGCAGCTCTTTTTCTTATGAGGGAGAAGACTTATTGTCAGAAGTCGTAAATGGCTTGCCTGGTTGGTTGGTTGGTTGGTTTTTTTCAAGGATATATATATATATATATATATATATATATATATGTATATATATATATATATATAATTCAGTGAATCCCAGGCAAGCTTACAAACTTGAGTATGTGGGTTTTTTTGTTCTTTCTGTTTTTTTTGTGTCAGGTTCTTTGAGGTAGCATGTTTTTTGGGGGTGTTGAATTCACTTGGCTTATATTTCTTTATTTCTCTCTCTTTGTCTGTGTCTGTCTGTGTCTGTCTGTCTGCCTCTCTCTCTCTCTCTCTCTCTCTCTCTCTCTCTCTCTCTCTCTCTCTCTCTCTCTCTCTTATCTCTCTTCTCTCTCTCTCTCTCTCTCTTCCTCATTAAAGGATTGCTGGTGAATTCAAAAGAATGAAGAAGCCCCTTTGTTCCTTTGGCTTGGATATTTGGCTGACTTAATGGGGGGTGGGGGGAGGGGTGGTGGGGTGGAGTGGGGGGGGAATGTTTCTTTGACTAGGTTCACCATTGGTGAGATTTGTCCATCTGCGACCAGTTTTTTAAATATTTGTTAAAAAATTATGTAGGAGGTATTTTTTCAGTTAAGAGGACAATTACCGTGTGACGGTAGTTGTAGAATGAAATGGAGTCTGTTTGAGTTCTTCTCCTTCCACCTCAGTGATACAGCAATCCATGTGTGTGTGACATGTCACCCTGTTCTGACCTGCATTGGCTGCGTGCATAAACTATGGTTTTTGGACAAAATGGCTTTTTTTGTGTTTAGGTGTTTTTTTTTTTTTTTTTTTTTTTTAACGTGACACTTTTTCATGACATTGATGATGTATGTAGCGGTTATTTGGTTTTTTAGTTTCTAGGTTTTTGTGTGTGTGTGGGTTTTTTTTTTTTTTTTTTTTTGCATGTCAAGAGAGGATTTGTTCAGTATCACGGCAGTCAGCATTGCTTAGCTATAAAATTGTTCTGCAGTAGATTTTCTTGATGATGGAATTTGAAAAGTTTGTTTTAAATGAAAGAGCGTAGTAGCGTGCATAGTTATTTTATTTTATTTTTTTGTGCTGCAAAACTTACATGAATATAATTTGCTGTGTAGATGAATTACTAAGGACCCGTGTGTGTGTGTGTGTGTGTGTGTGTGTGTGTGTGTTTATATGAATAATGTCTCGCACGAGATCATATCTCTCCACGTTAAAAAGATTATTTTTGTACATGTATTGATTAACCCAAATGTCTCATACACGATGTTGCTCGCACTGATGCACCAGAGTCATATTTTTATAGGATGGAAGGTGGGGGGGTCATTTGTTTTGGAGGTGTGTGTGTGGTGTGTGTGTGTGTGTGTTTGTTTTTTCTCCTGCCAGTTTTTGTTCATGTGTGTTCAGTTTGTAGTGTTGTGTAGTGTGTGGTGTGTGTAGTGTGTGTGTGTGGGTGTATGTGTGTGTGTAGTGTGTAGTGTGTGTGGTTGTGTGTGTAGTATGTGTGTGTGTAGTATGTGTGTGTGTGAGGTGTGTGTGTGTGAAGTATGTGTGTAGTGTGTGTGTGTAGTATATATGTGTAGTGTGTGTATGTGTGAAGTATGTGTGCATGTGTGTGTAGTGTGTGTGTAGTGCATGCATGCATGCATGCATGTTTGTGCAGGTTGACAACATGTGTTTGTGTTGACCATTCTTTTTCCTTTTAAATGCGCTAAGATTGCGGCAGAACAGGTGGTCTAGGCTGAAACGGTAACTGAAAGTAATCTGAAAAGTTGTAGTTTTCAGTCATAGGTCTGGGTCACATTGTGATCGCTGTCCCCTCTCTCCATCATCTGTTTTTTTTATTTCACAGAGTGAACGTTCACTCCTTTGTCTGGAATCATGACTTTTTGAATTTTTTTGTTTTTTTGTTTGTGTTTTGTGTGTTTTAATAAATCTAGGCATAGGTGTGGCTGGTATTGAGATTGGAAAACCTACAGGGAAGATAAAAAAAAAAAAGACAGTTGTGTGAATTACTCGCTGCCAGGAATTTGAATGTTTTGTTTAATGTCTTGTTGTTTGTGAGGTCTTGCTCAGATTGAGGATTAAAAAACCACAAATTTTTTTTTGATGCCCCTCCCCTTTAAAAAAAAAAAATGTCTCCCTTTCGATTTGTCGTGCTTTAATATCAATTGTATCTTATTTAATTTTTTTGTGGTGGCTTTTTTTCTCTAGAACATTCCATTCTTGGGTTGTGGAGGCTTGGGAGAGGGTTCCTTTTTGCCCCTTCCGTCCTGTCTGCGTGTTAGTGTCGTCCATGCCTCTGTGTGTGCAGAATTCACAGTTGTATGGCAATTTTTTTTGGGTATATATTTCCAGTTTTTGAATTTTTTTGAAAAAAGAAAAGGCCATGAATCTTTTTCTGTGTGTGTGTGTGGAATGTTTCACCTGCAGGTTTAAGTGTGTGTGTAATTTTTTTTAAATTTTTTTTTTTACTTTTGTCTTGGAACTTTTGATGAATGTAGCTTAAATTTTTTGGGTATAAATTATAGTTAGAATTGCATTAAAAGAAAAACAACCTTATTTTTTGATTCCCATTGTGTACCATACAATACTCCAGAAATGTTTGGTAGCATTTTTCTTACTGAAACATATCAGAAACAATCTTTTGCATGATGCGTGAAAGGAAAGAGGGAAGAAATCTTATGTCTGAAAAAAAAAAAAATTGACACACAAAAATGAATTAAATGAAGCTTATTGAACTGAAGCCTGCTTCATTGGCAAATGTGTGTAAAAATAAGACGTAACACAGGGAAAAAAAATTACCAACCATTTTTGTTGTTGGTTTGTTTAAAACTTTTGCATGAAGGAGAGTGGTGTTTTGTTTTGTTTTTAAACGTTAATTTTTTTTTTAATGATGGAGTAAAGCTTGAAGAGAAATATGTCGCTTTGTATCTTGAAAAATTCTTTGACGAAATGTACATTAACAAAAAAATCATTGGTTTAATGCTCTGGGCTATTGCTGCAAGTTTAAAGACATTCCAAAAGTGAGCGAGTCATGAAAACAGAGTGACATCATACACGAGCGGGAGACAACCCCCACCCCACCCCAAAGAAATCGATGATAACAAAAAAAACTGCTTTTTTTTCCCTCCTTTTTTTAAATCATAGGAAAACTTGCATCTTTCTCCTGATGAACTAGTTTTGTTTACAGAGGAGGGCTGGTTTAACCTCAGTTTGTGTCAGTGTGCTGTTGCTGGGGTTGCTTCCCTTGGTCATTGGTTTTCTCAAGTGTGGGGGTTTGGAAAGAGTTAACTTGGATTGGTTTCTTCCCCTCCCCCATATTGGCGTGTTGACCTTACGTTTTTGATTTGTGATTCCTGACTGTACAATGTATTGTGTATATTTTTGATATTCCTTTTAGATGGGTTGTGGTGTTTGATTTGGGCTTTCCCTCTCTTGTGTTTTGGGAAGAATTTGGTGGGAATTCTTTGAAAATCTTACTGTGATTTTTTTTTTTTTCATTTGTTGTGTTTCGAATAGTGTCAGTGGGTGATATGTATACTTACTAATGCAAGCTTTTTATGTCTAGTGATAACATTTTTTCTTTCATGAACTATAAAGTTTGTCATCGGCAGTTTGTTGAAACCAGTGACATCAATTTAAAAGTGTGTGGCTTCTAAAATTGTACGAAAAGTAGTTTTATTTTCTTCTTCTGTTGTCTTGAAGGGAAAATATCTTGAAAAGAGAGCAAAGGTTGTTGGAAAAGATTATTAAAAAATTGTGAAAGATGATAATTTTACAGATAATTTTTTTTTTGGTCAGTGTTCAATACAGTTTCTAGTTATAGTTCTTGTCACTGTCAAGGTAAAATCATGAAAGGAGATAATTATTTTACTGAATAATCTTTTTCAGTGAGTGGTCACATTTCTTGTTATACTCCTTTCTGTCATTTTGGTAAAACCATGAGGGAAGAAGACGATTTGAGGTACAGTCTTTTTCAGTGTTTGATAATGTTTTCATCGTTCAGGGGTATCGTATCTGTATAACAGTCTTCTTGTAAGAACAGTGGACATACATAACAGAAAAAAAGCTGAATCTTTGTGCTGGTGATCTGGCTTTGTAATTCTTTGACATTTTTCGTCATTTGGGCAAAAATTGGATTGCTGATCAATGAATAAAGAAGATTACAGAAAGAATAGCAAAATAACTGTAAAAACCATCAAGAAAATAATGAGAATAAAGTAAAAAACACCGGACTCCGAGAAACATTTTAAAATTTTTATAAAAACTCATTTTTGAAAATATGTTTTCCAATATTTCTCATGGAATGATTATAAAATTTAGAATGCCTCATATGATTGTTTCAAAAGCTGAAGGCATTTAAAAAATTTTTTTTTTTATTCAGTTCAGATCAAAAAGAAATGGCGACTTTAATTTTTGGGGGAGCAAATTTTGTAAAACTTGTTGCCATCATTGCTCAGATTGCCACCATAATTTATTTGCTACAACTACTGATGAAGACTTGTAATTATTTTGTATTAATTTAAGAAACTCCAATATGGTTTGCGGAGTGTGTTCTCTTCATTGCTCAAAGAGGTGGATGTGACAAAGAAGCCATCGCGCGAACAAGCCCTGTACTTAAAATGAGCTTTGCCATGTCTCCTTGTGTCTGTCTATCTGTGTGTCTATGTCTGTGTGTCTGTCTGTGTGTGTAGTATGTCTTCGTCACATTCACAGAGCGAACTGTCCCAGCGTTGTGGGTTGGTAGGCTCTGAGAGTTGGGCCTGGGGGGAGTTTTAAAAAACAAAAGTTGTTCTGTCATTTTGTGTGTGTGGTCAGTTCAGCATACATTTCACCATTCACAGTTAAGGCAATCAGTTCAACAGGTTTTTCTTCTTTGAGTTTTTATCAGCTTTTGGGAAAGTTGTTTTGTCGTTTTGTGTTCAATGTCCAGTTGTTGCATTGTTTTTGGTTTTTGTTGTTTTGTTTTTGTAGTGTGTACAGTTTCAGTTGGTGGAGATTTTGGGGTGGAGGGAGGGAGGGTGGTTGGGGGGGTGGGTGGAATGGGGGTAGGGGTGTGTCATGAGGAAGTGAGCTATTTGTTTTCCATTTCTGTCTTATTCAGCTGTATGTTTGGTGATGGGGTGTCATAAGAAAGCAATGTTTAGGATTTGGTTGGGTTTTTATTTTTTATTTTTAAAGTTGCTGTTTATTTTTGTAAGCTACCTCCCCCTTCCTTTGTTGTTGTTGTTCTCGTTCATGTGACTTTTTAAAAATGATTATTTGTTGTCGTCATTCTCTCATTGTGTCGTTTTGCCTTTTAGTTTTTGCTTAGGGTTCACGAGAAGTGAACGGTTTTTGTGTATTTTTTTAATCATTGTGTTTGTGTGGTGGTCTAGGGGAAACTGATTTGATTCCAGTTTGTTTGTTTTAATACGGCTTTATTTTCTCAGTGTGACGGCCAGTTTGGATTTCGTTCTTGACATATTTATAACAAAAGGAAAACCAATCCAAAACGATTGAGCGTATGTGTTTTGGAAAGATGCAGCAAATAACAAAAGGACAAAGTCTGTTTCTGGAATGTCTGCAGCAGATAGAAACACAGACGACTTTTTTTCTTTCTGTTGCCAATCTCAAGAGGTTGTGGGTTAAATCTTGATGATGAAAAGTGAACGTGTATAATCAAGAGATTTCTTGTGGATGATCTCACCCAACTTTTGACAGAAATGTGCACAAAATTTAAAAGGTTGTGGGTAGTGGCGAGTAGTCTTTTTTTTTTCTTTTTTGTTTGTTTGTGTCAAACGCTCAGACAGTAACTGGTGTTGTCTGTCATATGAGTGAGAGTGTGTTGCGCTGCCGTTCAGCACCTTGCAAGTCAGGCCCAGCGCATCAGTGTGATCAAGTTTATCAGTAGCTCATGAGCTTATTTTTCTTTTTTTTATTTTTGTTTTGTGTTTTGGCAGCATATGAGGCTACTATTGTTTTGTCGTTGTTGTGATAGTTTGTATTGTCATTTTAATTTTATTCTTTTGTTTCAAGGATAATGGGATAAGCAATCGTGTGCTTTTTCTTACATCCAGTTCCCTTGTGTATGCAGCTTTGTAAATTTTGTCATGTTGTAAATGTTGTCATCCGTTCCCACCGGCACACAATGGCCTACTCTTCCGAAAAGCGGAACAGGTTTTAACATGTGCACAAGATGTTCTGCATGTGTTTGCACACGGGACCTCGGGTTTATAGTCTCATCTGAAGGACTTATAGGAGGAGTGGAGTCTGCACTGATGTTAACTCCAGAGGAAAAAATCCTCTTGAATGAGATTCAAACCTGGGTCAGCAGATCACGAGCGCAGTGCTCATCACTGTAACCACCAGGCTACCCCGCCCCCCTATACATCATGTCCTCTCTACATCGGTTACGTGTGAGATTATTTTCGCTTGTTTATAGTTCAGCTGGCTGTTCTGCTCTGTTCTTTTTCTCTGTCACTTTTGTTTTTCGATTTGGTTTTATGTCCATCTTTTTTAATTCTACTTCTTCTCTATAACGTCTTTTCAGATGATAAATATTTAACATTTGTTAATATATCAGTAAAATTTTTTTTTTTTTTTTTTGGGGGGGGGGGGGGGGGTTGGGGGTGGAAAGGGGAAAATATGAAAGCACAAGGGTGGCAGAATTTAATGGTATTCTTTTTTTTTGAAAACATGTCAGTACTCTTGTGAATAATTTTTTGAAAGAAATTGCTCTTATTTTTGTACTTTTTTTTGGGGGTGGGGGGTCAGGTTTTTTTTTAAAACTTGGTTTTTTTGTTTTGGTTGTTAATTGTTTTCAGTGCCTGGATGGCATTATGTGATAGGTTGATTTGTTATTGAAAGAATACTGGAAACAAATATTGTGGATATTTTTTTATTAATTCCCCCCCCCCCCCCCCCACCCCTCCTCTTCCCTGTTCTCGGCTACAGTTCCGGGGTTCACCAGTGGTGAGATTTTTGCTTAAGTGGCCGTTTTTCCCACCAACGAAGGTAGCCGCATTCTGACTTCAGGGACTGTGTGGAGGATATCAAGAAGGATCGTTTTGTCTTCTTCTCCCTCAACCGTGTTGCGAGTCATTGTGGCAGGGTACTGAAGAGCTGTTAACCAGATTCCTCCTCCCCTTTCCCAAGTTGTGAGCCAGAGCCTAAGTTTATTTCAAGTGGGGATGGTGGTTTTCTTCAGTGCCAGACCCGTGGATGTAGATCAAGAGCGAGTGGTGAGGTGAAGTGCAGGTGATGTTGGTTTTTTGGGTTTTGGTTTTGGTAAGTTCAGGTGAGAAGACAAAAAAAAATAGTGGCGACAGATTTTTTGCTGGTTAATGAATGGTTGATAGATTCTCTGTGTGTGTGTGTATGTGTGTGTGTGCACTCGCGATCTCTTTGGGAGTGACTGAGTAATTTATAAACAGTTTTGGTGTGTGTGTGTGTGTGTGTGTGTGTAGGATTTATATGTGTGTTTAGCCAAAGGCAAGTTAAGTCACAAACGTTAACGAACATATTATTCGCACTTTGGATTTTGTTGTAGAACGTGTACGTCCCATTTTGAAGGTGAGAAGAGTGCGAGTGCGAGTGTGTGTGTTTGCAACACTCTAGCGTGTGTTAAATCGACTGGACATGTGTATGTATTATAGAAAACTGACCAGATATGCTATTATTATTATTATTCCATCGCAAATGTAAAACTTATTCCAAACCTAGGCATCCATTTTTTCACTCATTATTGATCGTAACATACATGACTATATCGTAGCATGAGTTTGGGTGTAAGGTTCCGTGTACAATGTTATACTTATCATTATAATTGTGTATGGATTTATTGACATTGTGCTATTGGTATGTACATGAAATCTGTATTTTTTTGTGTTTGTTTTTGGACGAGTTCAAGAAACTCTGCTCTGTAGGGATATTTTTTTTTTTTAAAAACAAAAATAAAATTGCAAATGTTTTGGCAATAAAATATCCAGACTTTTAGCCCCGAGTGTGTGTATGTGTGTGTGTTTGTACATGCATGTGTGTGTGTGGGTTAGCGCATGTGCGTGTGTGTGTGTGCATGCATGTGTGTGTGTGTGCGTATGTATGTGTGTGTGTGTGCGTATGTGTCCATTGAGTGTGTGTGTGTGTGTGTTAGCACACATGTGTGTGTTTGCGCATGTGTATGTGTGCATTGAGTGTGTGTGTGTGTGCGCATGTGTGTGTGTATGTGTGTGGCTAGCGTGTGTGTGTGTTAGCGTGTGTGTGTGTTGTAGCGTGCAAGCATGCACACACATACACACACACTCGTAATATCACTTATCACTGACAAATAAAAAAAAAAACACGAATGAAAGAACGCATACACACTCTCTCTCACTCACACCCCCCCCCCCCCCCCCCCCCTCCTCACACCCATGTACAAAGTCAAGTATTTCTTCCACTGGTTTAAGTTTTTAATTCTCTCTCATGAGACTATACATTCCATACATTTCAAATCAAACAATTCTCAACACCACCATCAACTAGAAAATTAAAAGAAAGAAAAACGCGCAAGTAATTATATTTTGTCAAGAACTGAGCTGATATTCTTATCCGAGTCATTCTGTAAAAAAACCAAACAACAACCCCAAAAAACAAACCAAAAAACCCTTTATAAAACAAACAACAAAAAACCCTCATAACCCCCCCCCCCCCAAACAAAACAATGAAAAAAAAAACCAAACTCCACAGATGATTGTATTTGAAAAAAATCATCATCATCAACCTTAACTGTATACTATATATATATATATATATATATATATAAAACACATAAAAAAAAAAAGATACCAAGGAAGCCATAGCTGAGTGGTTAAAACCTTTGAACTCTCAATCCTGTGGGTTCATGAAGTCCTGGGTTCAAATCTTGGCAGTGGCCTTCGGTGAATTAAGGGTGGGGGGGATTTTTACAGTCTCCATGGTCAACTTCAAGTGCAGACCTGCCAATGCCTTAATTTCTTTTGTGTGTCTCCACTCAGTGGTCAGAGCACTCATTCCCCCCCCCCCCCCCCCCCCCCAGCCAAGGTTAAGCAGCATCAAGTGTGGTAACCACTTGGATGGGTGACCATTTGCGCGCCTTGGCTTCAGTACAGTCCCCCAGTTCACCCAGCTGTTAATGGGTACCTGCCCTTTTTAGGGTCAGGGAAGGTAAATCAGCGAGGGAGAGGAGATGGGCGCCGCCCTCAATATGCTGGCCCTAGAGAAGTGAGGTCTCTGACGCCTCGCTCCCCTATGACCTAATAGGTTATGGGGACACCTTTACCTTTATTCAATATAAGCAAAAGATCAAATATGCATGTTAAAGGTCCTGTAATTTATGGCAGCGTTGGGTGGGTTACGGAAACAGCAACATACGCAGCATACAACCCCAAAGTCAGAATGCGGCTACCTTCATGATGGGCCATGGGCAAAAATGGTCACAGACATAAAATCTCACCACTGGTGAACTTGGAGCTGAGGAACGAACATCCTCCCCCCCCAACCCCCCTTTCCAAAACAGCACCCCAGACAAGTGAAGCAAAACTCACACACAACTCATCACACCCTGGGATTGCTGTGAGACTGTAGAGGAAATGCAAAAGGCCTTTCACAAGCACATAGTCTCTCTTATTTCCTGAGCGTTTTTTTTCCCCCACACCATCTACCATGCTTTAGGAAATGGAAGAAAAATGCAAACTAAACCGCACGTTTTCTAAAGGGCAATAACTCTGCTCATGTCACGCGTGATTGTCAGTTTCATGAATACTCTCTTGAGATTTGTTTCCCCCTTTTCATGAATGAATACATTTTTCCACAACTGACGTCAAAAAATGATCAGACTTTTCCACAAATGTGTTTCAGTATGAGTACTCAAAGCAAAATTTTGGCTTTTATTATTTT
The DNA here is from genome assembly GCA_028751875.1 of Rapana venosa. Lineage (NCBI taxonomy): Eukaryota > Metazoa > Mollusca > Gastropoda > Neogastropoda > Muricidae > Rapana > Rapana venosa. The sequence goes on along the minus strand of CM054165.1, from coordinate 27,459,353 downwards.
TTTTAAGCACCTCACGATAAATGTTTTGATTTTTGAGGAGTTTCAAGGCTTTGAAAAAAGGACTGAAAAAAAAAAGACAGATTTTCAACCCGATTCCAAATTAGAACACGATCTATCTCCAACAGTGGGGTTGAGCCTGATGCTGCAAGCCCTGGTAGACATGTCGTTTACATTATTTTTTATTCATTTATTCCTTTATATCCAGGATATGAATAAAGCACTTCAGGCATTTTTAACATCTAGTCCCTGTGTGTATGCGGTTTTGTAAATTTATGTCATCTGTTCCACCGCACACAATGCTACTTCTTACAAAAGCGGAACAGGATTTAACGTTGTGCAAGATGTTTTTGCATGCTTGAACACGGGCTCGGTTTGTATAGTCTCTCCCAAGGATTACAGTCGAAGACCGTACCTTCGAAACTGGTTTAGCCCTGACTTTACAGTTAGTAGCTAGTATGTTGTCTGCTTCACTTCTCGTTTTACCTCTCTCTCTCCCCTAGTCCCCCTCTCCACTCGTTTCATTTCTTCAATCTCTCCTCTTCACCCCTCTCTCTCCTCCCCCATCCTCCCTCTCTGCCCCCCCCTCCCACTCTTTTCTCTCTCCCCCTCCCTCCCCCTTCTCTCTCCCTCCCTCCCATTCTCCTCTCTCTCTCCCCTATCGCCCTCTCTCCACCTCTCTTCCCTCCTCTCTCTCCCCCCTCCCCTCTCTCTCCTCCCCCCTCCCTCCCCACCTCTCCTCTCCCCCCTCCTCTCCCCCCCCCCCCCCCCCCCCCCCCCTCCTCTCTCCTCCTCTCTCCCCCCCCCTCTCCCCCCTCCCTCTCTCTACCCCTCCCTCTCTCTCCCCCCTCCTCTCTCTCCCCCCTCCTCTCTCTCCATCCCCCTCCCTCTCTCTCCAGCCCCCCTCCCCCCTCGCTCTCTCTCTCTCTCTCTCCCAGACACATCACCGCTTCATTCATGTTCAATGTTCACTTGTTCACTTCGGAATAGTCTTTCAGGACGCCGTCCAAATGGTCGTTGTGTTTCTTGAAGCGCTGGTTCCTCTTCCCTGCGCCCTTCTTACGCCGAGGAACAGCCGACTGTGGGAGAAACGGGAAAGTCGACGTCAGTATGGCAGCATTAATATATATCTATATATGTGTGTGTATCTATCTATCTATCTATCTATCTATCTATCTATCTATCTATCTATCTATGTGTGTGTGTGTGTATATGTATATATCTATCTATATCTGTATGTATGTATGTTCGTATGGATGTATGTATGCATGCATGCATGCAATGTATGTATGTATGTGTGCATGTGTACACACACACACACATACACACACATACACACACACACACACACACACACACACACACACACACACACACACACACTTAGAACCTTATTGCCATACGAGTTCGCTATAGCGTTGCATTCGCTAACATAAGTGATAACAAAAACTTACACACACACAAATAGAAAGAAGTTGAACAGAACAATAATTCACACAGTGTACAAAAAAGCTTGGAAGGGGGAGGAAAGTGGCAGACAGCTAGGGTCAAGTTTGTGCTCGTGATCGACGTCTCAGGATCGAGTCATCCACAGGACGCGTTTAAACATTTTTTTTTACATGGAGTTAACATCAGGCGTCATCCCAAATGTCCTTCGATGAGGCTAAAATGCAACTGCGCAACACACACAAACAATAACACAAACAACTATTACAACACACAACACAACACATATACACACATACACACACACACACTACAACGGGATGAGGCTATAAAGCTATGCTACACACACACACACTGACACACACACACACACACACACCGTATGAGACTTATAATGCATGCACCACAACACACACACACACCCCCAACACACTCACAACACACACACACACACACACACACAAACACACACACACACACAACACACACACATTCTCCTCCATTAAAACTACAGACCACTTTGCGTATGCCGGCTTCTTGCATGGAGGTGATGCCGTTGCGCGTTAAATACTCCTCGATCTTGGCTCTCCAGCCCGTCCACTGCCACACTGCGCCACAGTTTCTGGTAATCTGCACAGCACAGGATCCATTCCAGCCCCGACCCGTCATTAACTCATTGAGGTTGTGCCGAAGCTTAAGCCCCCCTTCTCTCTCCACTCCCTCCCATTCTCCTCTCTCTCTCCCCCCTCCCCTCTCTCTCCACCCCGCCCCCCCTCTCTCTCCTCCCTCCCTCCCCCCTTCTCTCTCCACTCCCTCTTCTAGCTTCGGCACTCTTTTCCTTTACTGTGACGTGCTGAAGCTTAAGAATCGGCAGAATTACAAATTAAAAAAAAAACCCACTAAGTGATGTTTAACTCAAGGGAAAGTACTCTGACAATCATTTTTCTAAACAAAGTTGCTTTCCTTGACCATAAGCTTGCCTAGTTTTTTGTCTGTTGGCTAATTTTGTTTGACATGTCAACAAGTGATAACTTTGGGATTTCAGGCTCTCCAGTGTTATGATTCTTTAAAAAAAATAAATCTGTTGTACAAAAAGTGACATCACATGGATTCAGCCAGCTTCAGGGAACTTTACTTGGTGAAAAATCATCACACTGCTTCAAGGGGACTAGTTGATGAATAGTTCAAGCCATTTAAGACAAGCAGCCCTAATTTTCAAAACTTTTTATTTTTCAGCATTCAGTGACATATTTTGAAAATTTGTAAAAAATAAATACAGTCATCTATTAATGTGAAACAATCTCAAAAGTCGACATTATAAACTTTTCAATGATGTATAATGTGTATGTCATTATTATATTGGGTAAGTCTACTGAATTTTTCAAATACAGCCAAAATCACGCGTCACCACAAAATGGCGGGATCCAATTCACTGCGACTCCATTGAGTTAACTCTCTATATAGTTGTTGTTAGAGCTGTTGAAGAGCTGTGAAAACCGAATGCTACGCTACATGACAAAGATCAAACGGGAAGACAGGATCACGAATGAAGAACTATGGAGAATGTGCAAAGTTGATGATCTGAAGTCGGTAGCTAGTACCAATAGACTGCGTTGGTTTGGGCACGTTCAACAGAAAGCAGACCACCACATCATAAAAAGAGCAATGAACTTCGAAGTGGATGGAAAGAGACCAAAGGGAAGACCTAGCAAGACCTGGGCTGCCTGTATTGCAGATGGATCTTAAAGAAAGGGGCATAAATAAGGAGGAAGCTCAAAACAGAGAGAGATGGAGAAGGCTCATCAATGTCAAACCTCCCCTGGGAGAAACATGACAAAAAAAGGAAGAAGAAGAAGAAGAAACTGTTGTAAGGCATTCCCCAGCTTAACAACCTGGGGGTCTATCTTCTCACCCAGAACATACACTCTTGTCTGTCTGTCTGCCTCATCCCACCTGGGAATCACTGTTGTGAGAGTTTTAAGTACACACTGGATGAGAGAACGTTTGTGTGTAGGACTAGTTTTTTTTCATGTACCTCGCCATACAGGCAGCCATACTCCAACTTGAGAGGATTTAAAAATTAAAAAAAAAAATCCTTGAAAGGAGAGATTGCAGGTTGTTATTTTTATATTATTTTATTCTTTTATATTGAGGATAATGGAATAAGTACTTATGCGCTTTTTTACATCCACTCCTCGTGTGTATGCGGTTTTGTAAATTTCATCTGTTCCCACCGGCACACAATGGCCTACTCTTACGAAAAGCGGAACATGCTATGCTAAGAGTTTGTCATGGCCAAAGACAGTCTCAACATAACGTATCACAACATAACAACATGTTAATAATGTAGACCTTGCCACTTAGCTGACATGAAGACAGAGTGCAGCTACCTTCATGGTGGGCAAAAATGGTCTCACACCAAAAATCTCACCACTGACGAGTCTCACAGCTTGAGCAGAGGGACGGGGAGAGGGGGGGGGGGGAATCTGTCTTTATGTATAGTGATTTCCAAGAATTTTTGCCAGAGACAACTCTCTTGTTGCTGTGGGTTCTTCAACGTGTTCAGTCCACTCAAGTCATGCACTGCCTTTCAGCTTTTTCTCAGTTCTTTCTTTCTCTGGATATCTGATCAATGGGGACGGTATAGCCTGGTGGTTAGAACATTGCGCTCGCAATCTGACGACCCGGGTTCGATTTCCGTTCAAGGGGATATTTTCCCCTGGAGTTAACGTCAGCGCAGACTCCACTCTCCCCAAAAGTCCTTCGGATGAGACTATAAACCGAGGCCCTATGTGCGAACGCATGCAGAACATCTTGCGCACATGTTAAATCCTGTTCCGCTTTTCATAAGAGTAGGCCATTGTGTGCCGGTGGGAACATATGACATAATTCACAAAACCGCATACACACAAGGACTGGATATAAAAAAGCACATGAGTGCTTATTCCATTATCCTCGATATAAAAGAATTAAAAATTAAAAATGATTGCTGGATTTAAAAATAAAACAGCCATCGCCCCCCCCCCCCCCACATAACAAAAAAAAATATTCACAAGCTTCTTAAAAAGTACTCTACTCTGAAAATTTTTGTTCTTTTTTCCCCCCTGACCTTTCTAACATAAATATAAATCACACAAAATTTTTGGTCCAAAACAGCAGTTTTAAAAAGCATTTTGACGAAAGCCGTTTTCAGTGCCCCATCAGCAAAACAAACAGAAAAAGAAATTCTTTTGTGCCAGTAAGCATTCAAATTCTGAATTCACAATGATGTTAACTACCTAGTTTTACTTGCCTGATTGTCATTGTTATAGTGTAGTCAATACATAATTATGTGTGTGTATGTGTGAAAAAAGTCTGTCTTCTAGTCAATGGTCTTTAAAACATTTAATTCATACATTGGTGTATGTGTGTGGGTGTGCGTGGGTGTGTATGCACACGCACGTGTGTACATGTTGTGTATGTGCGTGCGTAAATAATCAGTTTTATTTCTTCTAGTCAATCTTTTTTCATTTAAAATTTTTATTTTTGCTATTTAAAAACAACAACATTGTGTTCACAATTGTGTGAAAGTGCGTGCGCGTGTGTGTGTGTGTATGTTCGTGACATTTTTATTTGAAGTCATTTTAGAATGTTTTAACCAATATGAAATATAGCTTTTTTAAATCCTTTGAGATTTTGATGCTTATCAATCTGCCTGTCAGTATTGTAATTGCTCTTCATGGGATGATTAAGGTGTTTTTGACTTGACTTGACTTGACTGTTTGACTTTAATTCCATGAGTCCGTGAAGTCGTGGGTTTGAATCCCTGCGGCATCTGGGGAATTAAGGGCGGGGATTTTGAAGATCTCCCAGGTCAACTTCAAGCGCAGACCCGCCTGTGCCTACTTCCCTTTGTGTAGATACATACGCAAGTGATCAAAATTTGCACAGAACCTGTCATTCATGGCAGCACTCTGTGGGTTACTGAAGCATAAACACACCCATCCTACATCCCTGAAGTCAGAATGTGGCTACCTTCCTGGTGGGCAAAAATGGCCGCATACGCAAAATCTCACCATCGGTGAACCTCAATAGAGTTCTAGCCAAGGAAGGATTTTAAAAAAAGAAAAAAGAAGCAATTTTGATATTTATCACACCACGGTTATTGCTAACACTACATATATTTGAACATTAAAACTTGTGAAACTTCCATGAGTTAAACTAACAAAGCAGCCCCCCCCCCCCCCCCCCCCAAAAAAACAAAACAAAACAAAAAAAACAAACTCCTCCTCCCTTTTTCCTTTTTTGTCATGTTTCTCTCAGGGGAGGTTTGACATTGATGAGCCTTCTCCATCTCTCTCTGTTTTGAGCTTCCTCCTTATTTATGCCCCTTTCTCTAAGATCATCTGCAAAACAGGCAGTCCAGGTTTTGCTAGGTCTTCCCTTTGGTCTCTTTCCATCCACTACGAAGTTCATTGCTCTTTTTATGATGTGGTGGTCTGCTTTCCGTTGAACGTGCCCAAACCAGCGCAGTCTATTGCTACTAGCTACAGACTTCAGATCATCAACTTTGCACATTCTCCATAGTTCTTTATTCATGATCCTGTCTTCCTGTTTGGTCTTTGTCATGTAGCGTAGCATTCAGTTTTCACAGCTCTTCAACAAACGTTTGACGGTTTTTGTGAAAACCCACGTCTCCGAACCATACAGGAGAACAGGTCTGATGCAGGCCTTATATATCAGACAGCATCTCTCCAGTGAGATTTTCTGATTCCCCCCCCCCCCCCTCCCCCCAAACCAAAACAAAAAATCCCCAACCAAACAAAACCCAGCCCCTCTCTCTTGTGCCGACCTTCATCAATCCGAAAGTTGAGGTTTTTGTCGTTGTAGAACAACACTTTCTTCTTGTCCACTGGCCTGCTCACAGTGTAGACATTTTCCCCCAGTGACTGGAAAAAAAATGGTTACAGAAAAATAACATTACAACATCTATTCCACCATACTCCACATTTTTTTTCTAAAATTTAATTTCTTAAAAAATTATTTAAGTGAAATATTGGTCTTGAATGTGAACTAAATACACACTCAACAAACAAACAACATTAAAAAATGCCCCCCTCCCCCCCACCTCTCCTTCCTCAAGGAGAATTTTTTTTCTAAAATTTTATTTTTTCATATTATTATTTAAATGAAATATAGGTCTTGAATGTGAACTAAATACACACCCAACAAACAAACAACATTAAAAAATGCCCCCCTCCCCCCACCTCTCCTTCCTTAAGGAGAATTTTTTTTCTAAAATTTAATCTAACATAGTTCACATGCCTCACTACTGCAATAAGCCACAGCGGTTCGCCATTCCTGCAATAAGCCACAGTGGTTTGCCATTCCTGCAATAAGCCGCAGCGGTTTGCCATTCCTGCAGAAGCAACAGCTGTTTGCCATTCCTGCAATAAGCCACAGCAGCGGTTTGCCATTCCTGCAATAAGCCACAGCAGCGGTTTGCCATCCCTGCAATAAGCCACAGCAGCGGTTTGCCATTCCTGCAATAAGCCACAGCAGCGGTTTGCCATTCCTGCAATAAACCACAGCTGCTTGCCATTCCTGCAATAAGCCACAGCTGCTTGCCAATCCTGCAATAAGACACAGTGGTTTGCCATTCCTGCAATAAGCCACAGCAGTGGTTTGCAATTCCTACAATAAGCCACAGCAGTTTGCCATTCCTGCAATAAGCCACAGCAGCGGTTTGCCATTTCTGCAATAAGCCACAGCAGTTTGCCATTCCTGCAAAAAGCCACAGCAGTGGTTTGCCATTCCTGCAATAACCCACAGCGGTTTTCCATTCCTGCAATAAGCCACAGCAGTGGTTTGTCATTCCTGCAATAAGCCACAGCAGTTTGCCATTTCTGCAATAAGCCACAGCTGCGGTTTGCCATTCCTGCAATAAGCCACAGCGGTGGTTTGCCATTCCTGCAATAAGCCACAGCGGTTTGCCATTCCTGCAATAAGCCACAGTGGTTTGCCATTCCTGCAGTAAGCCACAGCGGTTTGCCATTCCTGCAATAAGCCACAGCGGTTTGCCATTCCTGCAATAAGCCACAGCGGTGGTTTGCCATTCCTGCAATAAGCCACAGCAGCGGTTTGCCGTTAGTGCAATAAGCCACAGCAGTTTGCCATTCCTACAATAAGCCACAGGGGTTTGCCATTCCCGCAATAAGCCACAGCACTTTGCCATTCCCGCAATTAAGCCACCGCAGTTTGCCATTCCTGCAATAAGCCACAGCTGTGGTTTGCCATTCCTGCAATAAGCCACAGTAGTTTGCCATTCCTGCAATAAGCCACAGCTGTATTTTGCCATTCCTGCAATAAGCCACAGCAGTGGTTTGCCATTCCTGCAATAATCCACAGCAGCGGATTGCCGTTACTGCAATAAGCCACAGCAGTTTGCCATTCCTACAATAAGCCACAGGGGTTTGCCATTCCCGCAATAAGCCACAGCACTTTGCAAATCCCGCAATAAGCCACCGCAGTTTGCCATTCCTGCAGTAAGCCACAGTTGTTGCCATTCCTGCAATAAGCCACAGTGGTTTGCCATTCCTGCAATAAAGCCACAGCTGTTTCCCATTCCTGCAATAACCCACAGCGGTTTGTCATTCCTGCAATAAGCCACAGCGGTTTGCCATTCTTGCAATAAGCCACAGCAGTGGTTTGCCATTCCTGCAATAAGCCACAGTGGTTTGCCATTCCTGCAATAAGCCACAGCAGCGGTTTGCCATTCCTGCAATAAGCCACAGCGGTGGTTTGCCATTCCTGCAATAAGCCACAGCAGTGGTTTGGCGTTACTGCAATAAGCCACAGCAGTTTGCCATTCCTACAATAAGCCACAGCACTTTGCCATTCCCGCAATAAGCCACCGCAGTTTGCCATTCCTGCAATAAGCCACAGCAGTGGTTTGCCATTCCTGCAATAAGCCACAGTGGTTTGCCATTCCTGCAATAAGCCACAGCTGTTTTTTGCCATTCCTGCAATAAGCCACAGCAGTGGTTTGCCAATCCTGCAATAAGCCACAGCAGTGGATTGCCGTTACTGCAATAAGCCACAGCAGTTTGCCATTCCTACAATAAGCCAAAGGGGTTTGCCATTCCCGCAATAAGCCACAGCTTTGCCATTTCCGCATAAGCCACCCGGTTTTTCCATTTCCCCGCATAAGCCACCCCGCTTTTGGGGGGTTTGCCATTTCCCGCAATAAGCCACAAGGGGTTTCCATTCCTGCAATAAACCACAGCGGTTTTTCCATTTTTGCAATAAGCCAACCCTATTTTTCCCCCTTCCTGCAAAACCACAGCAGCGGTTTTGCCGTTACTGCAAAAAGCCACGCGTTTGCCATTCCTCAATAACCACAGGGTTTGCCTTTTCCCAATAAGCCACAGACTTTTCATTTCCCCCAAAAGCCACGCATTTGCCATTCCAAAAAATTTTTTTTTTTCCATCCCGAAACCACAGTTTTGCCATTCCTCAATAAGCCGCAGTGTTTGCCATTCCTCAATAACCCAGCAGGTTTTTCCTTCCTCAATAACCACAGCCTTTGCCTTCTCAATAAGCCCCCGTTTGCCATTTTGCAATAAGCCCCCCGCCCTTTGCCATTCCTGCAAAAAGCCACAGGGTTTTCATTCCCCGAATAACCACGCGTTTGCCATTCCTGCAAAAACCACAGCGGGGGTTTGCCATTCCTGCAATAAACCACAGCAAGGGGTTTGGCTTCCTGCAAAAAGCCAAAAGTTTTGCCATTCCTCAATAAGCCACACACTTTGCCATTTCCGCAATAAGCCACCCAGTTTTGCAATTCCCGCAAAAAAGCCACAGCATTTTTGCCATTCCTGCAATAAGCCACGGGTTTTCCATTCCTGCATAAGCCACAGCGTTTTTTTCCATTCCTGCATAAGCCACAGCAGGGGTTTTCCAATTTCCTGCAATAAGCCACAGCAGTGGTTTTCCTTACTGCAATAAGCCACAGCATTTGCCATTCCTACAATAAGCCAAAAGGGGTTTGCCATTCCCGCAATAAGCCACTGCATTTGCCAAATTTGCAATAAGCCACCGCAGTGGTTTCCATTCCTTTCATAAGCCCCAGTGGTTTTCCATTCCTGCAATAAGCCACAGGTTTGCCATTCCTCCAATAACCACAGGGGTTTGCCTTTCCGTAATAACCACAGCGGGGTTTTCCATTCCTGCAATAAGCCACAGCGGTTTGCCATTCCTGCATTAAGCCACAGCGAATTTGCCATTCCTCCAATAAGCCACACGGTTTTGTCATTCCTGCCAAAAACCAAAAAAATTTGCCATTCCGCAATAACCACAGCGGTTTGCCCTTTCCCGCAGTAACCACAGCGGTTTTCCATTCCTGCATTAAGCCCACAGCGGTTTTTGCCAAATTTCCCGCAATAAGCCACAGGGTTTTCCAATTCCTGAAAAAAGCCACAGCAGTGGTTTGCCATTCCTGCAATAAGGCACACAGGGTTTGCCATTCCTGCAATAAGCAACAGCTGTTTTCCATTCCCGCAATAAGCCACAGCGTTTGCCATTCCTGCCCAAAAACGCACAGGGTTGCCATTCCTGCAATAAAACCACAGCGGTTTTCCATTCCGCAATAACCACACACGTTTCCCCTTCCCGAATAACCCCAGCGGTTTTTTCATTCCTGCAATAAGCCACACGGTTTGCCATTCTGCCATAACCACAGCAGCGGTTTGCCATTCCTGTAATAAGCCACAGTGGTTTGCCATTCTTGCAATAAGCCACAGCAGCGGTTGGCCATTCCTGCAATAAGCCACCGCAGTGGTTTGCCATTCCTGCAATAAGCCACAGCAGCGGTTTGCCGTTACTGCAATAAGCCACAGCAGTTTGCCATTCCTACAATAAGCCACAGGGGTTTGCCATTCCTGCAATAAGCCACCGCACTTTGCCATTCCTGCAATAACCCACAGCGGTTTGTCATTCCTGTAATAAGGCACCGCGATTTGCCATTCCTGCAATAAACCATAGGAGTGGTTTGCCATTCCTGCAATAAGCCACAGCAGCGGTTTGCCGTTACTGCAATAAGCCACAGCAGTGGTTTTCCATTCCTACAATAAGCCACAGGGGTTTGCCATTCCTGCAAGAAGCCACCGCACTTTGCCATTCCTGCAATAACCCACAGCACTTTGCCATTCCCGCAATAAGCCACCGCAGTTTGCCATTCCTGCAATAAGCCACAGCAGTGGTTTGCCATTCCTGCAATAAGCCACAGCAGTGGTTTGCCATTCCTGCAATAAGCCACAGCAGCGGATTGCCGTTACTGCAATAAGCCACAGCAGTTTGCCATTCCTACAATAAGCCAAAGGGGTTTGCCATTCCCGCAATAAGCCACAGCACTTTGCAATTCCCGCAATAAGCCACCGCAGTGTGCCATTCCTGCAGTAAGCCACAGTTGTTGCCATTCCTGCAATAAGCCACAGTGGTTTGCCATTCCTGCAATAAGCCACAGCAGTGGTTTGCCTTTCCTGTAATAAGCCACAGCAGTGGTTTGCCATTCCTGCAATAAGCCACAGCGGTTTTCCATTCCTGCATTAAGCCACAGCAGAGGATTGCCATTCCTCCAATAGCCACAGTGGTTTGTCATTCCTGCAATAAGCCACAAAAATTTGCCATTCCTGCAGTAAGCCACAGCGGTTCGCCATTCCTGCAGTAAGCCACAGCGGTTTTCCATTCCTGCAGTAAGCCACAGCGGTTTGCCATTCCTGCAATAAGCCACAGCGGTTTGCAATTCCTGGAATAAGCCACAGCAGCGGTTTGCCATTCCTGCAATAAGCCACAGCAGGGGTTTGCCATTCCTGCAATAAGGCACAGCTGTTTGCCATTCCTGCAATACGCCACAGCGTATTGCCATTCCTGCAATACGCCACAGCGGATTGCCATCCTGCAATAAAGCCACAGCTGTTTGCCATTCCTGCAATAACTCACAGCGGTTTGCCATTCCAGTAATAACCCGCAGCGGTTTGTCATTCCTGCAATAAGCCACAGCGGTTTGCCATTCTTGCAATAAGCCACAGCAGCGGTTTGCCATTCCTGCAATAAGCCACAGCGGTTTGCCATTCTTGCAATAAGCCACAGCAGCGGTTTGCCATTCCTGTAATAAGCCACAGTGGTTTGCCATTCTTGCAATAAGCCACAGCAGCGGTTGGCCATTCCTGCAATAAGCCACCGCAGTGGTTTGCCATTCCTGCAATAAGCCACAGCAGCGGTTTGCCGTTACTGCAATAAGCCACAGCAGTTTGCCATTCCTACAATAAGCCACAGGGGTTTGCCATTCCTGCAATAAGCCACCGCACTTTGCCATTCCTGCAATAGCCCACAGCGGTTTGTCATTCCTGTAATAAGGCACCGCGATTTGCCATTCCTGCAATAAACCACAGCAGTGGTTTGCCATTCCTGCAATAAGCCACAGCAGTGGATTTCCTTTCCTGCAATAAGCCACAGTGGTTTGGCATTCCTGCAATAAGCCACAGCAGTGGTTTTCCATTCCTGCAATAAGCCACAGTGGTTTTCAATTCCTGCAATAAGCCACAAAGGTTTGCCATTCCTGCAATAAACCACAGCGGTTTGCCATTCCTTCCATAGGCCACAGTGGTTTGCCATTCCTGCAGTAAGCCACAGCGGATTGCCATTCCCGCAATAAGCCACAGCACTTTGCCATTCCTGCAACAAGCCACCACAGTTTGCAATTCCTGCAATAAGCCACAGCACTTTGCCATTCCTGCAATAACCCACAGCGGTTTGCCATTCTTGCAATAAGCCACAGTGGTTTTCCATTCCTGCAATAAACCACAGTGGTTTGCCATTCCTGCAATAAGCCACAGGAGTGGTTTTCCATTCCTGCAATAAGCCACAGCGGTTTGCCATTCCTTCCATAGGCCACAGTGGTTTGCCATTCCTGCAATAAGCCACAGCGGTTTGCCATTCCTGCAATAAGCCACAGCGGTTTGCCATTCCTGGAATAAGCCACAGCAGCGGTTTGCCATTCCTGCAGTAAGCCACAGCGGTTTGCCATTCCTGCAGTAAGCCAGAGCGGTTTGCCATTCTAGCAATAAGCCACAGCGGTTTGTCATTCCTGCAATAAGCCACAGCGGTATGACATTCTTGCAATAAGCCACAGCAGCGGTTTGCCATTCCTGCACTAAGCCATAGCACTTTGCCATTCCTGCAATAAGCCACCGCAGTTTGCCATTCCTGCAATAAGCCACAGCACTTTGCCATTCCTGCAATAACCCACAGCGGTTTGTCATTCCTGCAATAAGCCACCGCGATTTGCCATTCCTGCAATAAACCACAGCAGTGGTTTGCCATTCCTGCAATAAGCCACAGCAGTGGTTTTTCATTCCTGCAATAAGCCACAGTGGTTTGGCATTCCTGCAATAAGCCACAGCAGTGGTTTTCCATTCCTGCAATAAGCCACAGCGGTTTTCAATTCCTGCAATAAGCCACAGCGGTTTGCCATTCCTGCAATAAGCCACAGCGGTTTGCCATTCCTTCCATAGGCCACAGTGGTTTGCCATTCCTGCAATAAGCCACAGCGGTTTGCCATTCCTTCCATAGGCCACAGTGGTTTGCCATTCCTGCAATAAGCTACAGCGGTGCCATTCCTGCAATCAGCCACAGCGGTTTGCCATTCCTGCAGTAAGCCACAGCGGTTTGCCATTCCTTCCATAGGCCACAGTGGTTTGCCATTCCTGCAAAAAGCTACAGCGGTGCCATTCCTGCAATAAGCCACAGCGTTTTGCCATTCCTGCAGTAAGCCACAGCGGTTTGCCATTCCTGCAATAAGCCACAGCGGTGTGCCATTTCTGCAATAAGCCACAGCACTTTGCCATTTCTGCAATAAACCACAGTGGTTTGCCATTCCTGCAATAAGCCACAGCGGTTTGCCATTCCTGCAGTAAGCCGCAGCGGTTTGCCATTCCTGCAATAAGCCACAGAGGTTTTCCATTCCTGCAATAAGCTACAGCGGTTTGCCATTCCAGCAGTAAGCCACAGCAGCAGTTTGCAGCAGTGGTTTGCCATTCCTGCAGTAAGCCACAGCGGTTTGCCATTCCTGCAGTAAGGCACAGAGGTTTGCCATTCCTGCAGTAAGCCACAGCGGTTTGCCATTCCTGTAGTAAGCCACAGCAGCGGTTTGCAGCAGTAGTTTGCCATTCCTGCAGTAAGCCACAGCGGTTTGCCATTCCTGCAGTAAGCACACAGCGGTTTGCCATTCCTGCAATAAGCCACAACGGTTTGCCATTTCTGCAATAAACCATAGCAGCAATTTGCCATTCCTGCAATAAGCCACAGCGGTTAGCCATTCCTGCAGTAAGCCACAGCGGTTTGCCATTCCTGCAGTAAGCCACAGCGGTTTGCCATTCCTGCAATAAGCCACAGCGGTTTGCCATTCCTGCAGTAAGCCACAGCGGTTTGCCATTCCTGCAGTAAGCCACGGCAGCGGTTTGCAGCAGTGGTTTGCCATTCCTGCAATAAGCCACAGCAGCGGTTTACCATTCCTGCAATAAGCCACAGCGGTTTGCCATTACTGCAATAAGCCACAGCAGTAGTTTTCCAATCCTGCAAAAAGCCACAGCAGCGGTTTGCCGTTACTGCAATAAGCCACAGCTGTTTGCCATTCCTACAATAAGCCACAGGGGTTTGCCATTCACGCAATAAGCCACAGCACTTTGCATTTCCCGCAATAAGCCACTGCAGTTTGCCATTCTTGCAATAAGCCACAGCAGTGGTTTGCCATTCCTGCAATAAGCCACAGTGGTTTGCCATTCCTGCAATAAGCCACAGCAGTGTTTTGCCATTCCTACAATAAGCCACAGCAGCGGTTTTCCATTCCTACAATAAGCCACAGCACTTTGCCATTCCTGCAATAAGCCACCGCAGTTTGCCATTCCTGCAATAAGCCACCGCACTTTGCCATTCCTGCAATAAGCCACAGCGGTTTGTCATTCCTGTAATAAGCCACTGCGATTTGCCATTCCTGCAATAAACCACAGCAGTGGTTTGCCATTCCTGCAATAAACCACAGCAGTGGTTTGCCATTCCTGCAATAAGCCAAAAAGGTTTGCCATTCCTGCAATAAGCCACAGCACTTTGCCATTCCTGCAATAAGCCACCACAGTTTGCAATTCCTGCAATAAGCCACAGCACTTTGCCATTCCTGCAGTAAGCCACAGCGGTTTGCCATTCCTGCAGTAAGCCACAGCGGTTTTCCATTCCTGCAGTAAGCCACAGCAGTTTGCCATTCCTGCAGTAAGCCACAGCAGTGGTTTGCCATTCCTGCAATAAGCCACAGTGGTTTGCCATTCCTGCAATAAGCCACAGCAGCGGTTTGTCATTCCTGCAATAAGCCACTGCAGTTTGCCATTCTTGCAATCAGCCACAGCAGTGGTTTGCCATTCCTGCAATAAGCCACAGTGGTTTGCCATTCCTGCAATAAGCCACAGCAGTTTGCCATTCCTACAATAAGCCACAGGGGTTTGCCATTCCCGCAATAAGCCACAGCGGTTTGCCATTCCTGCAATAAGCCACAGCAGCGGTTTGCCATTCCTGCAGTAAGCCACAGCGAATTGCCATTCCTGCAGTAAGCCACAACGGTTTGCCTTTCCTGCCATAACCAACAGCGGTTTGCCATTCCAGCAATAACCCACAGCGGTTTGTCATTCCTGCAATAAGCCACAGCGGTTTGCCATTCTTGCAATAAGCCACAGCAGCGGTTTGCAATTCCTGCACTAAGCCACAGTGGTTTGCCATTCCTGCAAAAAGCCACAGCAGTGGTTTGCCATTCCTGCAATAAGGCACAGCGGTTTGCCATTCCTGCAATAAGACACAGCGGTGGTTTTCCATTCCTGCAATAAGCCACAGCAGTTTGCCATTCCTGCAATAAGCCACAGTGGTTTGCCATTCCTGCAATAAGCCACAGCGGATTGCCATTCCCGCAATAAGCCACAGCACTTTGCCATTCCCGCAATAAGCCACAGCGGTTTGCCTTTCCTGCAATAAGCCACCGCAGTTTGCCATTCCTGCAATAACCCACAGCGGTTTGTCATTCCTGCAATAAGCCACAGCGGTGTGCCTTTCCTGCAATAAGCCACAGCACTTTGCCTTTCCTGCAATAAGCCACCGCAGTTTGCCATTCCTGCAATAACCCACAGCGGTTTGTCATTCCTGCAATAAGCCACAGCGGATTGCCATTCTTGCAATAAGCCACAGCAGCGGTTTGCCATTCCTGCACTAAGCCACAGCTGTTTGCCATTCCTGCAATAAGCCACAGCAGTGGTTTGCCATTCTTGCAATAAGCCACAGCAGTTTGCCATTTCTGCAATAAGCCACAGCAGTGGTTTTCCATTCCTACAATAAGCCACAGCGGTTTGCCATTCCTTCCATAGACCACAGTGGTTTGCCATTCCTGCAATAAGCTACAGCGGTGCCATTCCTGCAATTAGCCACAGGGGTTTGCCATTCCTGCAGTAAGCCACAGCGGTTTGCCATTCCTGCAATAAGCCACAGCGCTGTGCCATTTCTGCAATAAGCCACAGCACTTTGCCACTTCTGCAATAAAGCACAGTGGTTTGCCATTCCTGCAATAAGCCACAGCGGTTTGCCATTCCTGCAGTAAGCCGCAGCGGTTTGCCATTCCTGCAATAAGCCACAGCGGATTGCCATTCCTACAGTAAGCCACAGCGGTTTGCCAATCCTGCAGTAAGCCACCGCGGTTTTCCATTCCTGCAATAAGCTACAGCGGTTTGCCATTCCAGTAATAAGCCACAGCAGCGGTTTGCAGCAGTGATTTGCCATTCCTGCAGTAAGCCACAGCGGTTTGCCATTCCTGCAGTAAGCCACAGCGGTTTGCCATTCCTGCAGTAAGCCACAGCAGCGGTTTGCAGCAGTGGTTTGCCATTCCTGCAGTAAGCCACAGCGGTTTGCCATTCGTGCAGTAAGCCACAGCGGTTTGCCATTCCTGCAGTAAGGCACAGCAGCGGTTTTTGCAGCAGTAGTTTGCCATTCGTGCAGAAAGCCACAGCGGTTTGCCATTCCTGCAGTAAGCCACAGCAGTTTGCCATTCCTGCAGTAAGCCACAGCGGTTTGCCATTCCTGCAATAAGCCACAACGGTTTGCCATTTCTGCAATAAACCATAGCAGCAATTTGCCATTCCTGCAATAAGCCACAGCGGTTTGCCATTCATGCAATAAGCCACAGCGGTTAGCCATTCCTGCAATAAGCCACAGCAGTTTGCCATTTCTGCAGTAAGCCACAGCGGTTTGCCATTCCTGCAGTAAGCCACAGCGGTTTGCCATTCCTGCAGTAAGCCACGGCAGCGGTTTGGAGCAGTGGTTTGCCATTCCTGCAATAATCCACAGCAGCGGTTTGCCATTCCTGCAATAAGCCACAGCGGTTTGCCATTCCTGCAATAAGCCACAGTGGTTTGCCATCCCTGCAATAAACCACAGCAGTGGTTTGCCATTCCTGCAATAAGCCACAGTGGTTTGCCATTCCTGCAATAAGCCACAGTGGTTTGCCATTCCTGCAATAAACCATAGCAGCAGTTTGCCATTCCTGCAGTAAGCCACAGCGGTTTGCCATTCCTGCAGTAAGCCACAGCGGTTTGCCATTCCTGCAGTAAGCCACAGCGGTTTGCCATTCCTGCAATAAGCCACAGCGGTTTGCCATTCCTGCAGTAAGCCACAGCGGTTTGCCATTCCTGCAATAAGCCACAGCGGTTTGCCATTCCTTCCATAGGCCACAGTGGTTTGCCATTCCTGCAATAAGCTACAGTGGTGCCATTCCTGCAATAAGCCACTGTGATTTGCCATTCCTGCAGTAAGCCACAGCGGTTTGCCATTCCTGCAATAAGCCACAGCGGTGTGCCATTTCTGCAATAAGCCACAGCACTTTGCCATTTCTGCAATAAGCCACAGTGGTTTGCCATTCCTGCAATAAGGCACAGCGGTTTGCCATTCCTGCAGTAAGCCACAGCGGTTTGCCATTCCTGCAGTAAGCCACGGCAGCGGTTTGGAGCAGTGGTTTGCCATTCCTGCAATAATCCACAGCAGCGGTTTGCCATTCCTGCAATAAGCCACAGCGGTTTGCCATTCCTGCAATAAGCCACAGTGGTTTGCCATTCCTGCAATAAACCACAGCAGTGGTTTGCCATTCCTGCAATAAGCCACAGTGGTTTGCCATTCCTGCAATAAGCCACAGTGGTTTGCCATTCCTGCAATAAACCATAGCAGCAGTTTGCCATTCCTGCATAAGCCACAGCGGTTTGCCATTCCTGCAGTAAGCCACAGCGGTTTGCCATTCCTGCAGTAAGCCACAGCGGTTTGCCATTCCTGCAATAAGCCACAGCGGTTTGCCATTCCTGCAGTAAGCCACAGCGGTTTGCCATTCCTGCAATAAGCCACGGCAGCGGTTTGCCATTCCTGCAATAAGCCACAGCGGTTTGCCATTCCTGTAATAAGCCACAGCAGCGGTTTGCCATTCCTGCAATAAGCCACAGCGGTTTGCCATTCCTGCAGTAAGCCACAGTGGTTTGCCATTCCTGCAATAATCCACAGCGGTTTGCCATTCCTGCAGTAAGCCACAGCGGTTTGCCATTCCTGCAATAAGCCACAGCAGTTTGCCATTCCTGCAATAAGCCACAGCAGTTTGCCATTCCTGCAATAAGCCACAGCTGTTTGCCATTCCTGCCTCGTAAACGCTAAAGTGTGAAAGCACCACGACTCAGGGAGTATTAGTGCCTTGTTCATGTCTAAACCAGTGCCACTGTCGTTAAGAGCAGTGGTGAGCCTTGGTACAGTAGGTGTTAGTTAAAAATATATGATGCCTGCTTGCCTCTCTCTCTCCCCCTATCTCTCTCTCGCTCTCTTTATCTATCTCTCTCTCCATCCATCCATCCTATCTCTCTCTCTCTATCTCTCTCCCTATCTCTCTCTCTCCCTATCTATCTCTCCCTCTGTATTGAAAAAAGTTGCTATCCTCAAATGTTTAAAGATGCCAAAGTTATACCTGTTCTTAAATCTGGAGATCCAAATGACCCTTCCAACTATCGACCTATTTCGATTCTATCTATCTATCTAAACCTTTAGAAAAGCATTTAAAGCAACATCTTCTGTCACACTATTACTAAATATAACTTATTTCATCCTAATCAAAGTGCTTTAGAGAAAATCATTCATGTCATACTGCACCAGCAACATCATAGAGCAATGGCATTTAAATATTAATAATAATATCTTAACTGGAGCAATTTATGTAGACTTGCCAAGGCATTTGACTGTATTGATCACAACCTCCTAGTAAAGAAAACTGGCAATGTATGGTTTATGCGCAGACTCACTAAAACTAATTACCATCTTTTCTTGATAAAAGAAGACAAGCTGTTTATCAAGATTCAATTATGTCGTCCCTTTTGCCAGTGAAGTATGGTATTCCTCAAGGTTCCGTGCTAGGGCCCGTCCTCTTTTCAATATAAATCAATGATCTTCCTCTCCATGTTCTTCCACTTGTGAACTCTTTGCCGACGACACCACCATACATACAGCAAATCATGATGTAAACACTTTAGGTAAAATTTTGCAAAAGGACTTAAACAATCTACAGCATGGACAGAGTGCAATCACATGGCTCTTCATCCACTGAAATCAAAATTCATGGTTGTTGCAACAAGACAAAAGCGACAAAACTTTAAAACCAAACTAAATGGAATAAAGATTTACGATAAAGTATTAGAAGAAGTCAGCTCATGTAAACTACTTGGTCTATCATATTGATAATAACTTGTCATGGTCTGATCATGTTTTTAGTATTTCAAAAAATTATCTAAGAAGCTATTCCAACTTAATCGAATAAAACATTTCCTTGACAGCATACTCGAAAACTATTCTTCTATGCTTATATAAAACCTGATCTTGATTATGCATCTACATGCTGGGATTTGGCAATAAAAACTCTTTACGACAACTTGAGAGAGTATATTAAACGTTCTCTTCAAGTTAATACTGCTTAGAACTACTTCCTTAGAAACTAGTAGCTACAAAGAGTTGAACATTCTTCCTTTTAGTTTACATGTCTCTTTAATAAAGTGTATTTATGTATAAGATTATGAATAAACTAGCCCCTCATTATCTTTGTCAGCGTTCCCTATTAAAACTGTTCATAACAAAGCAGTGTTGTTACTCCTCATCCAAGAACCGATCTTTTATGTCATCCCTTGTTTATTCTGGTAGCAAGTTATGGAACGAATCCCAACCTTTATAAAAGAGAAAAGTAGCATATCATCTTCAAAAAAGCGTACCACACACACTTGTTTAATTTTCTGTAATATGCATTGGGTGAGCGTGCTTGTTGAACTCTGTGTGTGTGAGTGTGTATGCGTGCAAGCGCGCGCAATGTGTGTGTGTGTGTGTGTGTGTGTGTGTGCGTGTGCGGTGTGTTTTGATGCTCTGTGGTAGTGGTTGTTGTTGTTTGTTGTTGTTTTTTCTCCCAAATAATGTTCATTGTTTGGTTTTGACGGTGTAATGTGTGGCTATGGTATTTTGATGATTACGACATAAGGCTGTTATGATATTGAGGAAATGTACATGTGTATGGATTTGTATCCTGCACGATTTGTGTGATTTGTGCAAGCTTGCACGTGTAGTTGCGTTTCCGTGCATATGTACGTGTAGTGTGTGTATGTGTGTGTGTGTGTGTTTGTGCGTGGGTGCGCGCGTGCGTGCGTGTGTGTGAGTTGTGTGTGTGTTGATTTTTGGGGGAGGGTTATCTGTTTAGGGGAAGCGGGTGTCAAGGATGGGAGTTTGTCAGTGTTTAACTGGTTTTGTTTATTTATTCGATTGGTTTACTTCTGTGATCTTTCATTGATTTCATGACTTCAGTCAATAACTGAATGGCAATTTGAATGATTCATTTCTTTGCTTTTTGACATTATCTTGTTTGTTGATCAATTGGTTTATTTATGTTTGTTTCACTTTTTCCCCCATGAGGGCCTGGTGTAAAGAAGCCTCTGGCTTATCCAATTACCCTCATTAAAATATTCGAGTTCGAGTTCGAGTTCTCTCTATCTATCTATTGCTCTCTCTCTCTCTATCTATCTATCTACAAACACACCCAACAAATGGGTGCACACATGATATCTTCCCTCAGCATAAAACACACACACACACACAGGTAAAACAGTTCAGCACATGTGCAAAACAATTAACCCCCCCCCCCCCCCCCATTTCCATAAACACACACACTGACTCTGTCATACACACACACACACACATAGGGGACAGGATAGCCTAGAGTTGGTTACAGCATTGTGCATTGCACTCGTGATCTGCTGACCTGGGTTTGAATCGTGTTCAAGGGGATGTTTTCCTCTGGAGTTAACATCAGTGCAGACTCCACTTCCCAAAAGTCCTTCGGATGAGACTATGAACCGAGGCCCCGTGTGCGAACGCACGCAGAACATCTTGTGCACATGTTAAAACCTGTTCTGCTTTTTGGAAGAGTAGGCCATTATGTGCTGATGGGAACAGATGACAAAATTTACAAAACTGCATACACATGGGTACTGGATGTAAAAAAAACAACACTCGAGTGCTTATTCCATTATCCTCGGGGAAAAAAAACAAAATTTACAAAAATAAACGAACACACACACATGCCCCCCCAAGAAAAAGAGAAAAAGAAAGACACCCTACCCACCTTCACAGCTTTAACAGCATTGGGCAGCGATTCCTCAACATCGTCAAACAAGATTCCTCCTTTGCCGACCTCGTCATGGTTCTTCAGCAGACGCATCAGCCCTTTGCGATCACGAATGTCCAGTGTAGGGTTGAAGGCGAACTTCCGACCTTCGATCGACTCCTTGACCTTCACCTTGGGATTGCTGACCAGCGCCTAGCAAAACACCACAGAGGGAAAGACATGGTTATCTTTCCTGAAACCAAGGAAGGTGGCAGGATGGTTAAGACGTTTGCCTGCCAACAAGTAAACCATGAGGTTCTGGGTTTAATTCCCAGCCTCACCCTTTCTTTCAAGTTTGCCAAAAAAATTTAACTGAATGTCAAAGTCCTTCGGATGAGACTTTAAACCGAGGCCCCGTGTGCGAACGCATGCAGAACATCTTGCGCACATGTTAAATCCTGTTCCGCTTTTCGAAAGAGTAGGCCATTGTGTGCCGGTGGGAACAGATGACAAAATGTACAAAACCGCATACATACGGGGACTGGATGTAAAAAAAGCACCTGAGTGCTTATTCCATTATCCTCGATATAAAATATAAAAAAAGTCATCTGAGCGCTTTGATTTGTTGCTTTACAAGATTCAGCGCTATATAAATTCCATACATTATTATTATTCGAACGCTCAGACAGCAACTGTTATTGTCTGTCATATAAGTGAAAATGATGCGCGCTGCCGTTAAGCGCCTGACAAGTCAGGCCCAGCGCATCCGACTTTGGCACAAGAGAGAACTGTTATCTATTAAATCTTTCTAGAAATAAAAGGCAGGGGAATGAAATAAAAGGCAGGGGAATGAGGGACCAAGAAGGCAGAAAATAGAAAACGGAGGATGTGACAGGAAGAAAAAGGAACAAGGCAGAAACAAAGAGAAAGATAGAAAAGAGGGAATTCCTAGCCCAGAATTTCCAGAAGAAAAGGTTGCTATTTATTCTGACAGGCCCCCAGCATTCCAACAGGGGAGAAACTGTGCTATAGATCTTGGTATTTTCAGCGCCTGGGCTTTATCACAGTTCTTGATTAAACCATTGACGCTGGGGGCAACAGCAAAGTGAGAGGCTGTATGACCAGTGGCTTTCCCACTCATGGAATTCCACTTTACAGCTTAGTATTTAGTGATCAACTGTGACTCTCTGACTAGGAGGCTTGACTCGCACAGTCCTTATGTGCTGCAGCCCTGGGGGCTGGTTGGCCTTTGGAGAACATCTCCAACGCTGACTGTCCTTATGCCCACTTGGCCGAGAGAGTGGGGATGTACTGTGGGCAAGGCATCTCCACTATAATCAAATTTTTGCCCAGTTTCCAAAACAGCAGCTGCCTCCTCTGCTGTTTTGGAAGTCATCGTCGGACACAACAAACATACAAAACAATTTTTTGCTGTTTTTGTTTGTCGTTAACATTCTCCTTCTATAAAAAAAAACATGATTGTGGTGTTTCTTTTGTTTGTGCATATTTTAGGATGAAAAAAAACACGTTACCCCCAAAAAAAGAAAAAGAAAAAAGAAATAGCCAAAAATGAAACATCACTCTCTGTGAAATGAAGTCACGTTATTTTTGATAGTGTCATTTCTTCTTTTTCTCTGTTTTTGTTTGTTTGTGTTTTTGTTGTTGTTGGAGGTGGTTTTATTTCTTTTAATAAAAAAAGTCACATGTCGGCCGTACATGTTTCAGGGTGAACAAAAAATAGAAAAAGAAAACACACAAAAAATTTGCACGTTTACTGACAACAATCTGACGTTGGAATGTGGCTCCTTTCAAGCTGGGGAATTAACAGTGACATATTATATGCAAAATCTCACCAAAGTCAAAGTCAAAAACACTTTCATCATCCCATGAAGGTGGATCGGTGGTCTAGAGGTAACGCGCCTGTCTAGAAAGCGAAAACTTCGGGTCGGAAGTGTGCGGTGGTTCGAATCCCATTTGGACACGAAACTTTTCCTCCATCCATTAGATCATGAGTGGTGGTCTAGGCGCTAGTCTTTCGGATGAGACGATTAACCGAGGTCTCGTGTGTTACACAAAATTATTTAATGCACGTAAAAGAACCCACGGCAACAAGAGAGTTGTCCCTGGCAAAATTCTGTAGAAAAAAGCCACTCTGATAGGGAAAAAAATGCAGCTGCAGACAGGAAAAAGAATATAAAGGGTGGCGCTGCTCTTGTGGCGACGCGCTCTCCCTGGGGAGAGCAGCCCGAATTTCATGCAGAGAATTCTGCAGTGACTTAAAGTGGTATAAATTAAAAAAAAAATGACAATAAGACACACAATATAACAAAAACAAGATAAAATAAAAATATATCGCCTGTCGGTAGAGAGTTGCCAACTCAAGCAGCGCCACACAAGACCCCCCCCCCCCCCCCCCCCCCAAAAAAAAAAACCTTTCAACTTCATCATCACATTGGCACGACATTGGTGAGCCTCAGAACTTCTAGCCCAGGAGCAAACCCCCCTCCATCCCTGCCCCCCCCCCCCCCCCCCTCCCCCCCTGCTCCCCCCCCTCCTTCCCCCCTGCCCCCCGTCTTGTGAAATGTTGTTGTCTCCATTCTTTTACATTATCGTCTTTTTTTTCTTCTGATGTTTTCTTTTTTGCTGATGTTTGTTTGTTTCTTTTTTCTTTTATTTTATATTTTTATTTTTCTTTAAGAAAAAAAAAAAGATGATTTGTGCTGTTTACTTGATTGTGCACATTTTTGGGTGGAAAAAAAGTATATATTAAAAAAAAGGACTGATAAAAGTACCCCCCCACCCTTTCTTGAAAAAAGAAAAGAAAAAAAGCAACACAACCCCATCGCGTCAATTTTTAAAATTTTCATAAAATATAAGTTCACTTGCACTATACAGTATAGGCTCAAACAGACCCATCTTTCTTGTTCTTTTTAGATATAAATGAATGATCAATATATATATTGTTTTTTAGACAGCTCGATTCCTGGTTTGTGGGTTTCACAGACTCAACTTTTGTGTTACTGCCACAAGGAACTCAAATGATTTTGCTTTTCCAGAGAACCCGGGAATGTACTATACACCAGCTCAATGAACGTTGTTTTCGGCTGTGATAGCTATGGAACTGACCGTACAGCATCTGTATCAAGTTTGAGTTTCACTGCGACAAAGAAACTCTAGCAAAATAAGTTTGGTTTTGCAGTGAACCTAATAGACAGCAATTCAACAAATCTATTTTGTATCTGGCCATAAAAGCAACAGGGAACAAAATGTGACCCACTTTTCTGCTAGAAGCCATTTTTTAGGCAGGTGGGGGTCAGGTTGTTGATTTTGAGATTTTGATGGATTATAGATAAAGCTATCAGCTTTCTTCTACCTTGTACTGAAGTCTTCTTCTTCAAGTGTCCGGTCTGGTCCTGCAGACATCGACGATCATGGCTCTCCATTCTTCCCTGTTCTCGGTCCCTCTCATGAGCTCATTGTTGGTGCCCTCTTTATTCGTTGCGAATTTGTTTAAGCTGTCTGTGAATTTTGTGCGTTGTCTTCCTCTGCTCTTGTTTCCACAGATTTTGCCACTCCATAACAGTTTATCTAGTCCGTCCGTCAGCCCTGATTATATGGCCGAAAAATTTGAGCTGTCTTTCTCTGATGGTGTTGAGAAGGGATCTCTTGTACCCAGCCATTTCCATTACTTCTGCATTTGTTTTTCTTTTTGTCCATGAGACTTTCATGATTCTCCGGATGAACCACATTTCCACTGCTTCTAGTCGCTGTTCTGTGTCCTTGGCTAGGGTCCAGCACTCACATCCGTACAGAAGAATGGACCATACGTAGGCTCTCAAAACATGGATCTTTGTCTTGAGGCTTATCTTACTGTTGGTAAAAATGCATTTCATGTTGTTAAAAGTTGCCTTAGATTGACTGATTCTCTTCTTGATTTCTGTGTCACACTTGCCGTCTGGGGTGATAGTACAACCAAGGTATTTAAAGGTGTTTACTTATCTGATTCTCTCTCCTCTACAGGCTATGTTGCATTGTGGTATAACAGCTTTTTTCGAGATCACCATGCATTCTGTCTTCTTTGCATTGAGCTGTAATCCTTTCTTTTCGCTTTCGTCTGTTACTGTTGTTAAAATCTTTTGCAGTTTTTCTTCAGAGTCGGCGATAAGGACTGTGTCATCTGCATATCTCAGGTTGTTGATGTTGTGGCCACCTACACTAATTCCCTCATGATTCTCAATATTTCGTAGAATTATTTCACTATATACATTAAATAAATCAGGCGAGAACACGCAGCCCTGCCTCACACCCCTGCAGATTGGTCTATATTGACTGATGTCATTGTCGACTCTAATGGCTGCCTCCTGTTCCCAATATATGTTTCTGAGGACTCAAAGATCTTTTCCGTCGATGTATAGCCCTGCCAGAATATCAAACAAGTCGGAGTGTCGTACTTTGTCGAACGCTTTTGAGTAGTCAATGAAGCAGAGGTACAGGTCTTTCTGGACCTCGATGGATCTTTCCATGAGAGTTTTCAATGCGAAGATTGCATTTCTGGTGCCTTTGTCTGCCATGAATCCAAATTGCGTTTCTGATATTTCTGGGAGTATTTTATTTCTCATTCTCTTCATGAGTATTCGTAAAAGAACTTTGGTGAGGTGACTCATCAGGCTGATTGTACGATGTTGGTCACATTCAGCTGTACCCAGTTTCTTAGGGATCGCAATGTAGATGGACTTCTTCATATCTGTCGGAATCTCTCCTGTGTCATATATATTGTTTAGTAGTTTTGTGACTGCCTTAATTCCCACTTCATCCAGGGCTGTTATCAATTCAGATGGGATATCATCAGGCCCTGGCGCCTTGCCACTTTTCATCTTGCTGAGTGCATGTCTCACTTCGTCTTCCATGATTATGTGGCCATCTTCGTTGCTAATATGAGGAGGTGGTGGATACTGAAGTATCAAGGAATAATTCTGTTTCTTTTAGTTTGAAAAATTCGCCCTAAAAAACAAGGAACCCCTCGCCCTGACCACCTACTACGATGCAAAATTCCTCAAGTTCTCATTTTGGTCACTTGCTGGTGTTTAGCATTCAATTTGTAGTAACTTTTAAATAAAAAAAAAGAAAAAAAGAATTGTCCAATTTTCAATCTGGTTTTTCTTGTTTGTATTATATTGAATAGATTTTAAATTGCAGATTAATAACATGTTAACAAAAAAGACCTCCGGCAGAATTTAACTCAGTGTATGGTGAGAGCAACCCCCTTTAACATAACTATAGTACAGGCATACGCCCCTACATCAGACTGCACAGATGAAGCCGTAGAAGAATTTTATGACCAGCTACAAGAGGTTCTGAATCAAACACCCAAGAAAGACATCCTCGTTGTGCAAGGCGACTGGAACGCCAAGGTAGGAGAAGATGCATGGAAAGACTGGGAGGGCGTTTGTGGGCCACATTGTAATAAACAATCAAATGAAAGAGGCTTGAGACTCCTGGAGTTTGCCAGTAACAACCACCTCCAGCTAGTGAATACACTTGGCCCACACAAGAAATCCAGAAAATGGACATGGCATAGCCCAAATGGAGAACACCACAACCAAATAGATTACATCATGGTGAAAAGACGGTTTCAGTCTAGCGTTAACATCGCACAGACACGAAGTTTTCCAGGAGCAGACATAGGGAGTGATCATGATCTTGTGATGATGACTTTCCACTACGTCTAAAGAAAATCCACAAGCGGAACAACATCAGGATCAAATTTGACCTCGAGAAGCTGAAGGACCCAGAGGTATTAGAAATTTTTCAAGCAAGGATAGGTGGAAAGTTTGCAGCACTCACTGTGATAGACTCAGACATAGATACACTGACGAATAGTTTCAATACAGCGGTGACTGAAACAGCAAACGAGCTTCTTGGCAAACGCCGACCAGTAAAAAAAACCATGGGTCACACCTAACATCCTACAACTATGCGACAAGCGTAGAGAGTTGAAGAAAAAGAAAAATGAAACAAAGAAAGAGCAGAACAATATAGGGCAGTCAACAAAAGAATCAGGAAGTCCATGACGGAGGCAAAGAGAAATGGATCGGTGAACAGTGCCAAGACATTGAAGAGAACATCAAGAAAAACAATAGCAAGAAAGCATATCAGCTGGTGAAAGACCTGACTAGCACGAAACAGAGAAAAGGTTTAACAATCCAAGACAAAAATGGGAAGTGTCTCACTGACGACCAGGATATTCTGAACAGATGGACAGAATACTGCTCCGACCTGTATAACTATAGAACCGCAGGAGATCCAGAAGTCCTTAATGTACCCGACAGCAAAGACACAGACAGTCACCCTATCCTCCGAGAAGAAGTGGAAACAGCAGTCAGATCACTGAAAAAGGGGAAGTCAGCAGGGGCTGACAACATCCAGCTGAGTTGGTCCAAGCTGGAGGGGAAGCCATGATCAGCGCCCTACTAAGAATCTGCAACAAGATCTGGCAGACAGGAAAATGGCCAACACCATGGACGCAGTCACTCATCATCACCCTCCCCAAGAAAGGAAATCTACAACAATGCCAGAATTACCGCACAATCAGCCTCATATGTCACCCAAGCAGGGTCATGCTGCAGATAATATTGAATAGACTGAAGCCGCAAGCAGAGACCATCATTGCTGAGGAACAAGCAGGTTTCAGAGCAGGGCGCAGCACAACAGAACAGATATTCAACCTCAGAATACTATGTGAGCGGTACCTTCAACATCAACAAGACCTTTACCATGTATTTATCGATTTTAAGAAGGCATTTGACAGGGTGTGGCATGCAGCTTTGTGGGTAACCATGAATTTGTACAGCATCAATGCAAACCTGATCAGAGTCATCAAACAGCTGTACAGCGAGGCCACCAGTGCAGTGTACTACAACAACAACATTGGAGATTGGTTTCGAACAACAGTTGGAGTAAGGCAGGGCTGTCTACTCTCGCCCACTCTTTTCAACATCTTCCTTGAGAGAATCATGGCTGATGCACTGGAACATCATGAAGGATCAGTCAGCATTGGTGGCAGAACGATCACAAACCTCCGCTTCGCAGATGACATTGATGGAATAGCAGGATCAGAAAAAGAGCTTGCCAGCCTAACAGAACACTTGGATAAGGCCTCCAAAACATACGGCATGGAAATCAGTGCAGAGAAGACCAAACTGATGACTAATAACACCAACGGCATTAGCACTGATATCAGGGTTAATGACCAGAAGCTGGAAACAGTTCAAAGCTTCAAGTACCTGGGAGCCATTGTATCCGACCAGGGATCCAAGCAGAAGTGTATGCAGGACTGCACAGACAATAACAGCTTTGTCAAAACTAAACACCATCTGGAGAGATAAGAATATCTCACTTATCTCCAAGATCAGACTAATGCGCTCCCTTGTCATATCCATATTTCTGTATGCCTGTGAATCATGGACCCTGACTGCAGATTTGGAGAGAGAGTACAGGCAGTGGAGATGAGTTGCTTTCGGAGACTCCTTGGCATCTCCTACAAAGACCACATAAGCAACGAAAGCGTGCATAACAGAATCCAGCAAACCATTGGACCCTATGAGAACCTTCTAACGATCGTGAAAAAGCGTGTAAACTTAAGTGGTATGGGCATGTCACAAGATCCAAGGAATTACAAAGACAGTTTTGCAAGGCACTGTCCAAGGAGGAAGAAGAAGAGGCAGACCAAGGAAGAGCTGGGAGGATAACATCAGTGAATGGACAGGCCTAGAACTCAACAAAACCCTGAGAAAGGCAGAAAAGAGAGAGGAATGGAGGGAACTGGTTGCTGAGTCTTTGAGGGTGCCCCCACGGTCGTCAGACTACGGGACAGATAGATAGATGGTGGAGGGAAGGTCACAGTTATGTTTTGCAGCTACAAGGGACTCCAATAATTTTTGTCTCCAATGTAATTGGACAACCTACTATACAGTTATTCCATAAATGTTGTTTTTCACAGTAATAACAGGGAACCATCTATAAAATGGCTCAATAAACTTTTGTTTTGTTTTGGTGGAAACAAATGAGTTTCACTATGACATTGACAAGGAACTCTTGAAAATAATTGTGGATTTGAGTGTACCTGGAAACCTACTATACAGCGTTTCAATTAACATTGTTTTTGGCAGCAAAAACAGGGAAGCAACTATATGCATACATGTGTAGTGTAGTGTAGTGAAATGAAGTATAGTGTAGTGTAGTGTGGTGTGGTGGGGTGTAGTGTGGTGTGGTGTGGTGTGGTGTAGAGCAGTGTGGTGTGGTGTGGTGTGGTATGGTGTGGCACAGTATAGTGTAGTGTAGTCTAGTGCAGTGTAGAGTAGCGCAGCCCTGTGCAGTGTAGTGTAGTGTAGCATAGTGCTGTGCAGTGCAGTGTAGTGCAGTGCAGCACAGTGCAGTGCTGTGTAGTGTAGTGAATTGCTGTGCAGTGAGGTGTAGTGTAGTGCAAAGCAGTATATCGTAGTGTAGTGTAACATAGTGTAGTGTAATACAGCGTAGTGTAGTGTAGTGCAGCGTAGTGTAGTGCAGCGTAGTAGTGTAGTGCAGCGTAGTGTCATAGTGTAGTGCAGTTCAGTGTAGTGTAGTGTAGAGCAGTGCAGTGTAGTGTAGTGTAGTGCAGTGTAGCATAGTTCAGTGCAGTGTAATGTAGTGTAGCATAGTGCAGAACTGTGCAGTGTAGCAAAGTGCTGTGCAGTGTAGCGGTGCAGTGTAGCAAAGTGCAGCGCAATGCAGTGTAATGTAGCGTAGTGTAACACAGCGCAGAGCTGTGCAGTGCAGCATAACGCAGTGCAGTGCCGTGCCATGTAGTACAGTACAGCGCAGCGCAGCGCAGACTCACCTCTGTCTGCAGCCAGTGTTTGACGGAGTTGGTGACATCCAGCTGATTGGTTTCGTCCAGGAGTTCCTCCAGCAGCAGCGCTTCTGTGTCCCCCTCCAGGTGCTTGCTCTGCACAGACACATCATCATCATCATCATCATCATCATCATCATAATAATAATAATGTATGGAATTTATATAGCGCTGAATCTTGTCATGCAACAAATCAAAGTGCTCAGATAACTTAAAAAAAAATTTTTTAATTTTTTTTATCAAGGTTAATTTTTTTTTTTAATAACCAGTCCCCGTGTGTATGCGGTTTTGTCAATTTTGTCATCTGTTCCCACCGGCACACAATGGCCTACTCTTTTTTCGAAGAGCGGAACAGGATTGAACGTGTGCGCAAGATGTTCTGCATGCGTTCGCACACGGGGCCTCGGTTTATAGTCTCATCCGAAGGACTTCACCAATGCCTGGAGCTGGAATGCAGCTACCTTCATGGTGGGCAAAAATGGTCGCTATATAATAATTATATATACTAAAATCTTAACACTACTGGTGAACGTTGAGCTCGAGAAACTGGGGTGGGAGGGAGGGGGGAGGGGGGAGAGAAGAATGATGATGATGAGAATGTGGTCATGATGATGGTGATGTTGATGATTGTGGTGGTGGTGATGAAGGTGGTGGTGGTGGTGGTGACAATGGTGATGATGAAATTGAAAGCGGTGGTGGTGGTGGTAGTGGTGGTGGAGGCGGTAATGATGGTAAAGAAGAAAGAAGAAGAGGAGGAGAAGAAAGAGCATGAAGAAGAAAAGAAGAAGAGGAGGAACTTTAGGAAGAAGAAGAAAGAGACAAAGGAGACGAAGAAGAAGATGATGATGAAGAGAGAAGAAGAAGAAAGAAGAAGAAGAAGAAGAAGAAGAAGAAGAAGAAAGAAGAAGAAGAAGAAAAAAGAAGAAGAGAAGAAGAAGAAGAAGAAGAAGAAAAGAAGACAAAAGATATTTTCAGCATCTGTTAAACCAATGCAGTACATTTTTTTAAACCCACAACAAAGAAACAAAATTTGGGGAGCAACAGAGATGGGGGCAATTTCAGAAACGGCGAAATCTTGGAGAAGCTAGGACACTTTAGTTATAATAATACAGATTTTGTTTTTAAAAAAAGCTATGAAATCATAATATGATAATGACAGATCTGGACATTTAAAATAAAAACTGTGAAACCTAAAAAATATTAAGTTTGGGCTGCTTAACCCTCCTTTTTTTTTTTTGTTGCATACATACGCACACACACACGCACACACACACACAGTGACACACACACAGTGACACACACACAACCACACATACACATGCACACACATGCACACATAAAGAGCAAAACTTTTGAGAAGAAGGTCTCCCTGACCTTTAAGCGTTTGACGATTCTGGCCAGCACAGCAAAGCGATAGTTGGTACTGCCTTGGGCTGTCTTATAGTCCAGAGGCTCTGAAACATAGATAATGTACATACATACATGTATACATGTATACGTGTACGTACATACATGTATACATCTGTACAAGTTCTGGTCTTAAGCCATGTCAAGAAATTATGTTGTCTGAAATTCTTACCTACTGGTCCATAACATTATTGAGAATAAATACTTGAAAATTGTATTTAATGTATTATCCTTAAAAAAGTTAAATAGATCAATTATTGGAAATAGGTATGCATTACAATACAATTATGCTTTCCTTTACAATTTTAAATCAGTAATTAATATGTGTGCCAATCAAAAAGATAAAAAAAAGAATATATATATATAAAAAAAACACCACCAAACAAACTTAAATCAGGATCGACCCTGAAATGATTTCAAGACTGATTACCAGTATCAGTGTATGTGGATGATTGAAATATATGTCCATTATTTTTCAATGATCAGTGATAACTTAGGCAAGTTACGGCTATTTATACTTTTGCTTGTGTTATTTGTGAAATTTCTGTAAACAATGTTGTAATGTATACCAGTAAAACAAACAAAACAAAACATAAAAACATAAAGACAAACTGATCTACAGACACTTTAGTAGAAGCTTTTCTCAGAGTAAAAGACATTTTCGGGACTCCCTTCACTACACTGTTATAAAGGCATACATCATTACATGCCTTACAATTACATACATGTTCCAGCTTCTGCTAGTGCCAAGGCGTTTGTCTGACATCACTTTTTGGTCTGAATTTCTTCTTCTCAGAAGTTCTCTTGTTAACTTTTTTACACCGTCAGATGTGTCTGGGAAAAATAATGGCATGTCTCTTCCAGCTCCTCTCGTGGGCTGTACAGCTTGGTTTGCAGGGTTAGCTCCGTCGGCCACACAATCTTCCTCAGGTCACTGAATAGTGTGCACCTCTGAAGCATGTGCTCGCCTGTCTGGTTTTCTTTACCACAGGCACACAGGGGAGAAGGAACGAGTTTCAGCTTTGTGGATATGTGGTGAATTAGCCTGTAGTGCCCAGTGAGGAGTCTTAGAATTATGACAGGGATCGACATTAACTTTTTTCCCCACTTAACCAGTCGGGCAAGTCACAGGAAAAATCACTTGCCTGAATGGGTTTTGCACTTGCCCACATAACCTCACTAAAATCTTCCTCGTAATTGGCCTTCTGTTGTTTTCTTCGTTTTGCCTTATTTTCAACTTCTGCTTCATCCGAGGCCTTCGACGTAGAATCAGATCTTTTAGTGAAACTGAATGGCATCAACGATCTTTGAGCCATGATAGTCGTAATTGAAAGTGTTGATAAGAATATAATACTGCGTGGCCGACTGAACTGAAAAGATGTTCTTCATGGAAAACTTAAAATAGCACGAGCACTCAGCAATGCTGTGTAACAGAAACTAGGCCAAGCCAGTGGGCTAAGTTTCACAGAAAAGGGAATGGTACCATTCTTTTTTGATAAGCTTAGGCCTACACAGGAAACGATTGTCTGCTCTGGCACTGTGCACTGCGCAGTGCCTGTGCTGACCTAGAATAGGTCTGCGCACAAAGTCGAGAAAAGAAAAGATCGAAAGATCGTCTGCTCTAAACTTGAATGGTCAGCATCGAGCATAAGATAATCGTCAGGCAAGAGAAAAGCAAGGGTTGCTTGTCAAAATTTTAACTTGCCTGGTTGGGCAAGTTTACCGTGAACTTCGCTTGCCCAAATTGGCAATTCAGTTGCCCCGGGCAGTCGGACAATGCTTAATGTCGGTCCCTGTATGACTTGTTCTACTTTTTTGGGATGGTGGTAGTCGTCCCTGAGGCTGCTTTCGCACTGTTCTTTCTGTGCTCCCTGTTTCGCAAGTTCATCAGCTTGTTTGTTGAATTTACCTGTGGTTCTGATTTCATTCCTCTCATATGTCTTTTGGATTCAGTCTGTGAATCAAGGTCCCATGTCTGAATGCAAGCAAGACATTTTATTGTTATGCACTCATTAAAATCCTATCTGCCTTTTGTGGAATGAAGGCTGGTGGCCCGGACGACACAAACATACCCAGCATGCATCCTGCAACCCCTTCCACACCTCCCATCCCCTTCCCCGGCACAAAAATAAAGATAAAAAAAGACATTCAACAGCTGAAAATTCCAAGGACATATAATATATGAATATCATATGGTATCTCTCTAAAGTACTATTCATGTTTTTTTTTGCAAATGATACCTGCAGTTGGAATGCAGCTACCTAAATGGTGGGTAAAAAGGGTCACATACACAAAAACTCTAACCATTAAGTACCTTTACTAAACCTGAGACTGAGAGTGAGAGCTCTAGCTGAGGAACAAATAAAAAGAAAAAAATCCCAATAAAAAAATATAGATTTATACATTAAATGTAGTATACATGTATGTAAATGATGTATTCTTCAAATATAAAATGATAAAGTAGTGAAATGAGTGTGGTTTTGGACACTCTTATAGTGTTTTTTTTTACATGTGTGTCTCACTGACTGTGTATGTGACTATGTCTGTCACTCTGTCAGTTTGTGTCACAGAAAGTGTATAGAGTGTGTGTCTGTATGTGTGTGTGTCACTGTGTGTGTGTGTGTGTGCTTGTGTGTGTGTTAATGTATACAATATATATACATGTGCTTAAATAGATTCAGGAAAATAAGTCGTAACTTGTACTAACTACTATACAGTATACTGAGAGCAATAAAAATGAATAATGTTCAATGTCATACAATATTTTTATTTTATATACCCGTGTCTCCCCCCTCCCCCCCCCCCCAAACACTTTCTGTTTGCACAAGCTATTCTACTAGTTTGATAAATCTAATCTAGTGATAGTACTAATAATTTCAAAACTGAACTGATCAACATACTCGCTGTTCTGGCCACCGGAGGCTTGCTGGGTTTGGCCTTCTTGCTGACATTTTCATCACTGCTCGGTTTGATTTTCCGTTTTTCAACAGACGGTTGAGCTCTGGCCCGCTTCAGAAAAGCCTCTCTTTCCTTTAACAAAGCTGGATCCATTTCACAATCAGAATTCTTAGACTTCTTCAAATCTATCTAGATAATATTGATAATAAACACCCGGTTTTACGCTCTTCGGTGTTACTCCAGCTGGTGTAAACGGAAACAAGATTTATACGGAAAGAGTAGTTTCCCTTGGCTAGAAGGGGAAAATACGTTTTTAACCGAAACTTAACCAAATCTGCCTAATCTTACAAAGTGTCGTTGAGCTCATTAAAACCAGAACACTATTTTACCCGTCTTCGTTCAAGATTCAGAACAACTTTATCATCTTATCCAGAGAAATCCTTGCAAGCGCAGATCTACTGACGTCAAGACAATAAAACATTCAAGACACAACTGCAAAGGCACAACCCTTAATTGTCTACAATGTGTGGTAATTGCACACACTATAGGGGAGACAAGGGCAGGTTAGGACATTTTTTCTCATTTTTGCTCTCACTCGTGTATAAGTACACACGTGATACATAAAACAATTTGAAACAAATGCTTATATATTCAGAAATAGTAGAAAAACCAGAAAATAGTTCAAATGAGTAAGCGTTTATTTGTAATTCATGGTTAAAGTGACTGCCCAAAGTGTCCTGACTTGGCCTGCTTCTAGGTCAGGTTGGGACACAATAATCTTTTCACTAAAATTAAGAAATAAATCATGATTTAAAAATATAATTAGAAATACCAGTCACTTGTTCTGCAAACAAAATGTTTACAAAAATAGCATTAATAACGAGAAAATAAAGATGCTGTAGATGCTATTAGTAAATTGTTTTGGCAGTAAAGTTGTGGGTCACCACTTCAAAAGAGATTCGGAAGTGTAAACGATAAGTCCACAATATTTCTGTTTAAAATGATTAATGAAATAATAACATCTCAATATCTTTACCTATGAACAACAACAACAGCAACAACAAATCAAAGCTAATCCACTACAATCAATCACACACATCAGGCTTAAAGTCATTTGCACAGGTCACACATGAAGTAACACCATGCATCTTCACCCCGAGAATGCTCGAAGTTTTCTTGGCACAAAAAACAAGAAAGAAAGAAATGCAACGAAATGTTTTAGATATATCTTTTTTTTTTCTTTGAGGCCAGAGTCACAAGCAGGCGCACTGTCCTTCTGGTTATCAGCAGTAGGGGAGAGTGGCACACCAACAGAGACAGGTGTAGTGTTCTTGAGAGCATCATCATCATATCATCAGCGTGCCATGTTTGTAATATTTGTTTGTTTAAACTATTGATCATTTTGTCATTGGTTGCATGACTGTGTAAGAATAGGTCGAATGCATCGCGTTTTGATTTGTCTTTGCAAGATATAGCGCTATATAAGTTCCATTTATTATTATTATTATTATTATTATTATTATTATTATTATTATTATTATTATTATTATTATTATTATTATTATCATTATTATTATTACAGCAGCAGCAGCAACAGCAGCAACTGCTAGCAGCAGAGATAGGCATGGCATCAACTATGGTGGATCGGTGGTCTAGAGGTAACGCGCCTGTCTAGAAAACGAAAAGTCCGGGTCGGAAGTGTGCGGTGGTTCAAATCCCGTTTGGGCCCGAAACTTTTCCCCCATCCATTTGACCATGAGTGGTGGTCTGGGCGCTAGTCTTTCGGATGAGACGATAACCCGAGGTCCCGTGTGTTGCATAAAATTATTCAGCGCACGTTAAAGAACCCACGGCAACAAGTGAGTTGTCCCTGGCAAAATTCTTAGAAAAAAGCCACTCTGATAGGAAAACAAATACAGATGCAGACAGAAGAAAAACTAAAAAAAAAAAAAAAAAAAAAAAAGGGTGGCGCTGGTCTTGTGGCGACGCGCTCTCCCCGGGGAGAGCAGCCCGAATTTCACGCAGAGAAATCTGCCGTGACTAAAAGTGGTATAAATAAATAAATAAATAAATAATAAATAAATAAACTGTGCATGCCAACCAGTACACCTGAACACACTGCTGGAGTTAATATTTTACAAATCTTTTTCGTCCTCATCGAACGCTCAGACAGCAACTGTTGTTGCGAGTCGTATGAGCAGAAATTATGCGTTGCGCTAATAAAAAAATGTCATCTGTGGCAGGTCCTCAGAATGTTTGGCATTGAAGAAGGACTAGTGCAAACCATTCAAGCACTATACAACACTGCA
Source organism: Rapana venosa (assembly GCA_028751875.1). Classification (NCBI taxonomy): domain Eukaryota; kingdom Metazoa; phylum Mollusca; class Gastropoda; order Neogastropoda; family Muricidae; genus Rapana; species Rapana venosa. Next base: position 27,422,683 of record CM054165.1, on the reverse strand, counting down.
AGCAGTGCAGTCCTTCTGAACAATCAGGTCGGAGACTACTTCAAAACCACAGTTGGGGTCCGACAAGGATGCCTGTTATCTCCAGTCCTGTTCAATCTGTTCTTGGAAAACATCATGAGAGAGACCCTCCATGACTTCCACCCTACCATCTCCATTGGCGGCAGACCCCTCAACAACTTACGGTTTGCCGATGACATTGACCTCATGGGCGGAAGTAACACAGAGCTGCAAGATCTTACGACCAGACTTGAGAACAGAGCTGGAGCATATGGGATGGAGGTGAGCTCGGAGAAAAGTAAAGTACTTGTGAACAGCACGAGCAATGCCACCGCTAAAATTTACATGAACGGCCAACAACTGGAGGAGGTAGACGCTTTTAAATACCTCGGCGCTACACTCACAAAGGACGGGCGATCGACGACAGAAATCAAAGTCAGAATAGCCATGGCAACATCTTCCATGACAAAACTCACCACCATATGGAAAAGTAAAGAGATCAGTTTCCCAATCAAACTAAAGCTCTACAAAGCCCTAATTCAGTCGATCCTGCTGTACGGAAGTGAAACCTGGACATTGACTGCTGAAACAGCAAAGCGAATCCAGTCATTCGAAACAAAATGCCATAGAAAACTACTGGGCATATCCTGGAGAGAACGAAAGACCAACGAATTTGTCAAGAGTCAAATAACACGGCTGGCAGGTCCACAGGAACCCCTTCTCACCATCGTCAAGAAGAAAAAGCTGACATGGTTCGGCCACGTCACCCGCCACAACACTCTGCCCAAAACAGTACTGCAGGGAACACTCGAAGGTGGCAGAAGGAGGGGAAGACAGAACAAGTCATGGATGGACAACATCAGAGAATGGACCAGGATGAATGACTCGGCACTACTGCGCAGAGCCGAGGACCGAGATGGATGGAGGAGGCTTACCACGGCATCGTCTTTCATGTCTCCCCCACGACCGCCAAGGTCACGGGTCTGATGATGATGATGATGATGAATAAAAAAATCCTTTTGACTGCCCGGGAGAAGGGGCCAAGTACTAGGCAGTGTCACAAAAAGACCGCTTGCAGAACTGCTGCCGGCCACTTCCATTCCCACAACGCTCGCAATCTGACGACCCGGGTTCGATTCCCGTTCAAGGGGGTATTTTCCCCCCGGAGTTAACATCAGTGCAGACTCCACTCTCCCCAACAGTCCTTCGGATGAGACTATAAACCGAGGCCCCGTGTGCGAACGCATGCAGAACATCTTGCGCACACGTTAAAATCCTGTTCCGCTTTTCGTAAGAGTAGGCCATTGTGTGCCGGTGGGAACAGATGACAGAATTTACAAAACCGCATACACACGGGGACTGGATATAAAAAAAGCACATAAGTGCTTATTCCATTATCCTCGATATAAAAGTATATATTAAAAAAACAAACCCACAGCGTGCAGGCCGTGAGCAAGTTCATACATACCTGCAAGTTCTCCCAAGATGTGAGGAATCTCTGGATGGAACCAGGACATTTGTTTTTCTTTCTCTCCAGTGACTGCTGGCAGTCCTTTGTTGTCACGTGCCATGAGAATCAAAACGAAAGCAGGTGCAGTCTTCACTTACAGGTAGGAATCCTCACTGACATAATACTCTCTCTCTCTCTGTCTCTCTCTCTCTCTCTCTCTGTCTCTCTCTCTCTCTCTCTCTCTCTCTCTCTCTCTCTCTCTCTCTCTCTCTCTCTCTCTCTCCTCTCCTCTCTCTCTCTCCTCTCTCTCTCCATATAATTTGAAACGAGTATAATAAAAAATAAAAAAGTGTTGATGGTGATCGTTTTTTTTGGGAATTAAATTGGAATTATCTCTGAAATACACCACATCTCTGCCCTTTTTCTCGGGCCCCTTTTTCCCTTTTTTCCCTTTTAGTTTTGTTTAAGTTATAGTTTCCCCTTTTAAAGGATTCATATTTATATTTTCAATATTTTTGGCTTGTCCATTACAAAATTTTTAAGACCCCTTTTAATTCATATTGTTGTGAAAACGTTTTGTTTTGTGTGTGTGTTTTTCTTTTTTTTTTTTTTTGGTTTGGTTGTTTTTTTTTTTTTGTTGTTTGTTTTGTTGTTGTTTTTTTTTTTTCTTTTTTTTTCTTTTTTTTTTTTTTGTTGGTTTGGTTTTTTTTTTTTTTTTGTTTGTTTGTTTGGTTTTGGTTGGGGTTTTTTTTTTTTTATTGGGGGTGGTGGGGTGGGGGGGGTGGTTTTTTTAGGGTTTTATTTGTTGTTTGGGGGGGGGGGGGGGGGGGTTTGTTGGGGGGCTTTTTTAAAAAAAGGGTTTTTATTTCCCCTTGTTTTACTGTGGGGGACGAATAAGTGTTGGGTTTTTATTAAATTTTTCCAGGGGGGGACTGGATGTAAAAACCCATGAGTGTTATTCATTAGAATGTTTTTTTTTGAATATTGTTTTGAGCGTACCAGTTATGTTAGAAATTCCAAAATGCAGATGTCCTTTCATGATTTAAATGATTTCAAAAAGATTTTTTGTTGACATTGATGCTGGTTGAGTGCGTGGCGCGCGCGCGGGGTGGGGGGATGTGTGGTGTTGTTTGTGCGTGTTTGCGTGCGCGCCGCCGCGCGCGCGCGCGTGTGTGTGTGTGTTTTTTGGGTTGGGGGGGTTTACTGTCATGGGATGAAATTGTTTACAATATTTGTTTCATGTATTTTACTATTGCTGTTGCCTCCCTAAAAGACAAAAAAAAAAATTTTTGCCGTTTCTTTCTGTTCCCAAAATAAAATTTTTAGTGGTTTTTTTCCCCTTTATTTTATAGGGGTTTTTGGGCTTTGTTTGGTTTTTTTTGGGTTTTGGGTTTGGGGTTGTTTTTGCTTTTTTGAGGGGGGACTATTTGGTTTTTCCCCCTTCCCCCCTTGTTGTTGCCTTTTTTGTTTTGTCTTGGTTCTTGTTTTTTTTTGGGTTGTTTCGTGTGTTCGCTCTGCTTTTTTCTTACTTTTTGTTTTTCTTTTTTTTTTTCCTTTTCCTCTCTTGGGTGATTTTTTGGGGATTTTTGTGTAGATTTTTTTTCCCGTAAGCTGTGTAAGGTATTGTTATGGGCTTTATTTTTTTTTATTTATATTATCCTTAAGGGGGGGGAGGGATTAAAAAAGCACATGGGTGTTTTCTTTTCCTAAAAATGAAAAAATTTTGTCATTGTCCTCCTCTGTAAAAAATTGTAAATGTTTACTTGATTGGTATTGTGTTTTTGAAAAATGTTTTTAGGGGTTTTTTCCCCTTTTTAATTTTATGGAGGTTTGCTTTTTTTGGTTCTGTTTTTGGTTTTGGGGTTGTTTTTGTTTTTTGTTTTTTGTTGATGTTGGGGGGGGAAACTTGGGTGTCACCTCCCCCCTTGTTGTTCCCGCTTTTGTTTTGCTTTTGGTTTTGTTTTTTTCGGTTTTTTCTGTTTTTCTGTTTTGTTTTCCTTACTTGTTAGTATTTTTTTTTTCCTTTTCTTCAGTGATTTTTGGGGGGATTTTTTGTAGTTTTTCCCCCGTACCGTGTAATGTATTGCTATGGTTTTTTTATTTTATTATCAATTATCCTGGGGCGGGATGGAATAAAAAGCCATAGGTGTTATTCATTATCCTCGAAATAAAAGAATTGTATTGTCATTGTTTTTTCTCTCTCTTTCTCTCTCTCTCTCTTCTCTTCTCTCTCTCTTTTTTCCCCCTCTCTCCCCTCTTTTTTTTGGGGGTTTTTCTTTTTTTGTTTGTTTTTTTTTTTTGTGAAAAGGTTTTTTCCCCTTTGTTTTTACTGTGTGGAGTTTTGGGGTTATTTTAAGGTTTTCCCTAGGGGAGGGACTGTTTAAAAAAAAGCCAGGGTGTTATTCTTATCCTGAAAAAAAAATAATTTTTCATTGTCTTGTCTTTGCTTTCTCTTCTCTCTCTAAGATGTACCCCCAGGGCGGGGACTGAATGTAAAAAAGCGCATGAGTGTTATTATTATTCGAAAATAAAAGTTTTGTCTTTGTCATTTCTTTGTCTTTCTCTCCCCCTCTCTCTCTCTCTCTCTCTCTTCTCTCCTCCCTCTCTCCTCTCTCTCTTTTTCCCTGAACAGGACGCATGCATGTCGCATTTCCCCCCTTAGGAAACATCATGATAAAAAAAAAAGCCCAATATCCTACACCACCAGTGAAAAACCCCCAACAAAAACACACAAACCTACACAATTCACATACTTAACACACCAACACAAAACACAACACACACACCACCAACCCAAAAACCCCAAAACCGAAAATAGTTTTTTTTTATGGAAAACAGGAAAAACAAACGCCAGAATTGTGTGTGTGGGGGTTTGTGTGGTGTGTTGTTGAGAGAGGGGAGAGAGAGAGGAGAGAGAGAGGAGAGGAGAGAGAGAGGGAAAAGGGGGGAAAGGAGAGAGAGAGAGAGGAGAGAGAATTTACATGACAATCTTTGATTCAATCTCATGGAAAATAATACAACATATTTTAGTAAAAAAAGCAGATTTGCTGCTTGGGGGAGAGGATTTTTTCAAGTTTAAAATTCTCAAGGTCAAATTCAAAGCCTTTTTAATAAAAAAGTTTGTTAAAAATGGAGAATGAGCGTGAAAAAAGTAGATGTTTTTTTAAAAAAAACAAAAAAACCCCATTAGATAAATTTTGGTTGGAAAAGTAGATAATTTTGTCTGCAAGATGTATATGTTTCGCTTTATAAAGTTTGTTGTAGTTTAAAAGTTTCCTATTGGGGGGGTTTTCCCATAATATCCCAAAGGGAAGAAAGAATATGTTCAAAATGAAATGTCTGTTTTAGGAGTGTTTTAAATTTTTATAAAGGGAAATGTCCCATTTAAAAACTTTAGAAAAGATTTCTTTCCCCCGACATTTTCTTCAACCCATGTCCATTATAATTTTTGTGGATATGAAATGCAAATTCAAAAAGTTCTTGCTCTCTAAAATTTTAAAGATTAGCAGGTATTCTTGAAATTTTAATTTGTCTTTCACAGTGTAGGTTGTTCTTTTTAAAGAAAAAATCTGTATACTTTAAAAATGTCTTGAATTTTAATTTTTTTGGTATCATTTTGCGATAATTTTTTTTCAGTTCCTGTTAGTTTTGATATTTTTTTTGGGTGTTTTGGTTTTTGGTTTTTTTTTCCTTTTAAAATTGTTTGTAATTTTATCCCCAAAAAAGAATAAAAGGGAATTTAAATTGTAAATTTTTTGTGTTTGTGTGTGTGGTGTGTGTTTTTGGGGTTTTTGGTGGGGGTTTGTGTGTGTGTGTGTGTGTGTGTGTTTCTCTCTCTTTTCTCTCCCCCCTCTCTCTTTTTCTCTCTCTCTCTTCATAAATATATATATATTTTTTTATTGTGGTGTGGTGTGTGTGTTGTGTGGTGGTGTATGTGAGTTTGTGTGTTGTAGTGTCCGGCCCCCGTCTATCAGGTGCATCATTGTGTGGGGTTCCCAAAACTTTTGGTAGATGATGTTAAAAAACCAAACCAACTGTAATTAGTTTTTGTGATTGTTGTTTTAGTTTAAAAATCATGTGATATTAATAATTTCCCTTCTTTTCATTTATTTTATCATTTTCTGTGTGCGTTTGAATCCTTGTTGTTTACTTAAATAAAATAATTTTAATACCCCTTCTTTTTTTTTAATCCATTATCGGGTTTTCCCCTTTGACCATTGTTGTTTCATTTTAAACCAATGATAGTTATCCCTTTTCTTCTTTTTTTTTTTTCCTATTTCTGTGTGCCCTTTTAATCTTCTACTTCCCTGGTGGTAATAAAAAAATTCCCAGCTGTTCAGTAAAAACAAAACCTAAAAAACATGTTTTTCGATTTTGGTTAAACAAAGGCTTGCACACCCCCCTAAAGAAAAATAGTCTTGTTGTAATATCGTTTTTTGCTGTTTAGTTATTATTTTAAATTTTTTCCCTTTTTATTCAGAAAACATTGAGGCCTTTGATATTTGAAAATGAATTTAAAAAAAAGTAAATTCAAATTTGGTCGTGGGGGGATTGAGGATAGAGACCCCAACTTCTAGGTTCCGATATTGAGGGCGGTCCCAATTCCTTCCCCCTCATGCCTTACCCCCCCTGACCAAAGATTTTTTACAGGGGGTGAACTGGGGGAGTATGAACCAAAGGCATGAAAAAGGGGTCACCATCCAAGGGAAACCATGAGCGCTGCAAAACCTTAGCTGGGGAAACCCAGTGCTCTCCCCATGGCTATCCCTCTCCTTTGAAAAGGGTTTTTTCCCCCAAACAAACCCAAAAAACACACACACAACAAAACACACACCACCAAAAAAAAACCCAAAAAACAAAAAAAAATTTATATTTATATATATTAAAATATAAAATATATATAATATATTTTTGAATCACGCAATGTTGGATGTTGGGATATGTGATATTTGTTATTCTTTGTTGGTGAAAGGGGCCCAAGTTATTATTTTACAAAAGTATATATTTTTTTTTAAGGAAAGGTTGGGCCTTCCCCCTGATTATTAGTGGGGGGTGGCAATGGAGCAATCATAGATGGGAAATGCCCTTCCCTTAAAACACTAATTGGTAGGGTTGGCTGGAAAAATTTTTCTCACCAAATTTTTGTTTGAAAAAACAAAAAAAAAGGGGTTAGGGGGTTTGGGAGGAAAAGGGAAATTTTTAAAATTATAGGAGGGGGGAGGAGAGGTAATAAGTTAAAATGTTGTCCTGAAATTGAATTGTAAATTTTAATTAGAAGGAAAAAAGGAAAGAAATAAGAAGGAAAAAAAAAAAGTAAAGAAAACCAAAGAAAAAATAAAAGGAAGTGTAAAGAAGGGAAAAAAAAAACTATGGATGGAAATAAGGTTTGTAAAGGGAAAGGTAGTATTAGAAAAATTGGGGTGACTTAAAGGAATGGACAACATCGGAAATATGGGTGGTCCAAAATAAATATAAAATTTAAATTTTAAATTTTTTATTACTAGTCTGTTGTTTTGTCACGGATTAAAACCATTTCACTTTCGGAAAAATGAAATGTATAATCTTTGCCCTGGAAGTAATTGGAGGATCTTGAACCAATTGCGTAGAAGGGGAAACCCCATTAAAAAAGAAGAAAGAATTTGTAATAGAACAGTTTTATTTGTGAATGAGTTTTGGGGTGGCCAGTTAAAAATTTGGGAGACAGTTTTCCCTTTTATTTTTTTTCACTAAATTATTAAATATTTTTGGAGTTATCCATTAAAGGGGGAAAAGTTTTATGTTTTGACATCATAGTGAAGGGGGGGGGGGGGGGGGGGGGGGGATTGCCTTGTGGTTAGAACTTTGGCGCTCCAATCTACAACGGGGTTTGTTCCGTTAAAGGGGGATTTTTTCCCTTGGAGTTAGCATAAGTGCAGACCCACTCCCCCCAAAAGTCCTTGGATGGAACTTAAATCGAGGCCCCGTGTGCAACGAACAGAAATTGGGGAAAACGTTAAAAAACCGTTTCCCCTTTTCGTAAAGTAGGCCTTGCTGCCCGGGGGGAAAGTACATGAAGAATGAAAAAGAATACACACGGGGGCGGAGTAAAAAAGAATGAGTCTTTATTTTTATCCCTTTAAATAAAAGAACAAAAATTTTTTTTAAAAATGTTGTTGATTTCCCATGTTTATCCACGCTGCAAAATGAAGCTGGAGTGACCCCTCCAGAGCGCAAAAACCCGGGTCATAAGTTGGAAGGCAAGTGTTTTCCCCTGAGCGACCCCCCCCCCCCCCTTTTCACATTGTGGAAGGTATTGAAAGGAATTTTCCGATAAAATGGTTCCAGTCCGCCGAGGAATTGCCGAATTCTGTAAACCAGCCTTGCGCCCTTTCTTATTAATTGGCCCTCCTCCCCGGAGATAGGCCCCCGACAACAGTCCCCCGAGTCCTTCCCGGGTTTCTCTCCCGTGTCTCCAGGTATACCCATTTCCCGGTTTTTTTTCCTTTATGGTGCTGGTGTTTTTTGGCCTTCCCCTTTTTCGTTTTCCCCCGGGGGGCTGTGTGCCTGCCCTTTTGATTTCGGTGGCTTTCTCGGGTGTGCCGATCCTCCCCATCTCCCGTGCGGATTTCATTCTCGTGGGTGGTTGGTACGTTTCAATCTGCGTTGTGATGGTGTGGGCAGGGATCGGAGGGTTCGTTTCAGGAGTGTTGAGAAGGTCTGATTTTTTTGAGGTGGTCTTTTTGTCCTCCCTGTCTCCGTCCATTATAGGAGATTTAGTTGGGTTGAACAGCTGATCTTTGTGGGGTCGAACCCCTTGGGTCCGTGTTTTCAGCTGCAAGTTGCTGCCCTCAACTTCCCTTGGGGGCCCCCGATTTTCCCAAATTTTTTAGGGTTGACTCCGGAAGCCTTTCATAATGGGATGGCCCCGAGGACCGAGGTTTGAAATAAATTTTTCCCTTTTCCAATGGACTGTCTTCCAAAACGATGAATTTACCCATGCCCAGGTGTAATGGTGACATGGTTACCAGTAGCAGAGGAGTTGACCTGACCCCCTAGGTAAAGCACTGCATAAGATTGACATGAAAGTTTAAAAACCGAAGTGTTTGTCAGGTTCGGTGGGTTATGGAAGAGAAACATACCAAAGCAGGGAAACGTACAAAGGAAATAAGCGTCTAAAATAGAATGTGTTGGTCGAGGTAGGGGGCGAATATGCAAAAATTTTCAAAAGGGGAAGACCAGTGTAGTGAAATTTTTGTGTGTTTAAAATGGCCCAAGCTATAAAAAATAATAATAATAATAAAGATAATAATGAATGGAATTATATTGGTATATCTTGCAAAAACAAATAAAGGTTCAACAACCCCATACCAAAAAACCCAAAACCCAAAGAAAAAAGTTGACAAATTCAAATTTTACACGAAAGGGGGGAGCAAGGTTCCGTGTGGTGCCGATGCCTGAAAGCACACACAAACACCCACGCACCCACTTATACCTTTGGAGGGTGGGGGGATTTGGGTTTGAAGGGAGGGGCAAATTCGAGATGAAATCGGAGGGAAAAAACTTAGGGTTTGGAATAAATATGTCTTGAGGGGATTTAAAAATTTCCCAAATAGGCTTTTGGTGAAGGGGGAGAGAGGGGGGTTTATTTTGTACTAAAGGTATTTTTTTTGAGTGAAAATTGGGACCTTTTTCCCCAAAATTTACAATAGGGGCAGGGTTGTATTGCCATTCATGGTTTGGGAAAAGGCCTGTGGATATCCTTTTTTACTGGGGGGGGGTAGCCAAATTTTAAATAATGCTCACCCAAAAAAGAATGGTAAGTAAAAAAGACTTTAAACTTTTTCCTTTGGTCAGGGCAGGGTTGGGGCTTAGAATAATTATCCCCTCCCCTAGGGTGGAGGGTAAGAGAGGAAAAAAAGTTATAATTTTGTAATTGGAAAAGTTTCTGAAATTGAATTTTCAAATGAGCTTAGAGGGGAAAAAAGGAAAGAAATAAGAAGTGAACAAGAAATAAAATTAAAAGAAGAAAAATACTAAATAAAACAAAGTGGTTAAAAAAAAGGGAAAAAAATAGATGAAAAAAGGAATGACTGTGAAGGAAAAAGTGTATTAAAGGGTAGGGGGGACCTTCAAAGGGTGGACCCCACGAAATACAGGTGATAAACAAAGTTCAAAAAAATTTTTTTTCTTTAACTTTTTATGATTCTCTTGTTTTTCACGGATTAGAGGCCATTTCTTTGGATGAATTTTTAAAATTAACAATCTTCAAAGAAGTAAATTAAGAATCTTGAAATGTTCCCCTTTGGGGAAAAGGATTTTGGGAAGAAGAAAGAAGACTTTCCCCAAATATCAACATTTTTTTCTTGTGAATATTGGTGTTTTGGAGGCCCCACCTCAAAAGGATAAGGGGCTGTTATAAATTTACCTTAATTCTTTTTTGTTATCTTCTGAGAATGTTGAACATTGGAAAGGGGGAGAGGGGGGGGGGTGGGGGTGGGGGGGGGTGGGGGTGGATGGTTTGGGCTAGGGTAAGCCTTTCTAGAAAGCGAAAAGTCCGGGTCAGAAGGGGCGGGGGTTGATCCCCTTTAGCCCGAAACTTTTCCCCCCCTCCCCTTAACCAGAGTGGTGGTTGGGGGGTAGCTTTCGGATGAGATGATAAACCCGAGGGCCTGTGTGTTACAAAAAAAATTTGGGCAGTAAAATAAACCCAGGTAGGCAGAGATCCCTCTTATGGGAACCATGTAACCCCGTACCCCCTCCAAGTGGGAGTAAACCCAACCAAAAAAACCGCCCCGAGGGGATGGGTCCCCCAGGTTTGATTTGCCCAAAATACACCCCTGACAAGACAGCCAGAATCCCATACCGGGGGCGGTCGGCCCCGGGGGACCCAAAGGGCGGCCTTTTGTTGCTCATAGGCAGATGTCGAAAATTGTATGATGTAAAACGCAGCAAAATTGTGCCAGAACAACACATCTTTTGGGAATGGAAAGTCGGACCAAGGTCGGCAAATGGAAGAAAAACTGAAAGTCAGAATCATTGGACACCTTGGCTCTGCGAAGTAGGGGGAAAAAACTGGAAAACAAAGACCCAGGAAGACCCAAATTTTCTACGTGGAAAACAGGGTAAACATGACACGGGTGGGGTTTTTGTTTTAAAAGACCCGGAAACCGCATGAGCGTCAGCCTGTGTCCCGCGACTTATTACCTCCGCCCGAGAGAACCCCTTTAAATAACTATAGTACAGGCATCGCCCCCAATCAGCTGCAGATTTAAGGTAAAGAATTTTATGACCAGTACAAGAGGTTTTTGAATCAACACCAAGAAAGAACCTCGTTGTGCAAGGGGACTGGAACGCCCAAGGTGGAGAAGGTGGGAAAAATGGGAGGGGGGTTTTGGGCCAATTGTAAAAACCCAAACAAATGAAAGAGGCTTGGACTCCCGGGTTTTCCATAACAACCCCCTCCCGCTAGTGAAAAACTTGGCCCACAAGAAATCCAGAAAATGGACATGGATGCCCCAAAAGGGAAAACCAAACCAAAAAAAATTACATCAATGGTGAAAAACTTTCAGTCTGCTTAAATCGCACAGACAAGAAGTTTTCCCGGGGAGAATAGGGGGGTGTTGATTGTGATATACTTTTTGAATAGTCAAAGAAAATCCACAAACGGAAAAAAACTCAGGATCAAATTTGACCCGGAAGTAAGGACCCAGAGGTATTGAAATTTTTTTAAGCAAGGATAGGGAAAGTTTTTCAGCATATGTGTTAGACTCAACTAGACACACTGGAAAAGTTTTTAATCAGCAGGATGAAAAAAGCAAACAGCTTTTGGCAAACGCCCCCCAGTCAAAAAACCAGGGTCACACCTAAAATCCAAAAAATGCGACAGCGTAGAGAGTTGAAGAAAAAGAAAAATGAAACAAAGAAAAAGCAGAAAATATAGGGCAGTCAACAAAAGAAAGGAAATCCCTGACGGAGGAAAGAGAAATGGATCGGTGAACATGCCCAAAACTTTAAGAGAACATCAAGAAAAAAAAATGCAAGAAACATATCAGCTGGTGAAAGACTGCTAGCACGAAAAGAGAAAAGGTTTAACAATCCCGCAAAAATGGGGGTGTTCACGACCCGGAATTTTGAAAGATGGAAGAATATGTCCCCCTGTATAAAATAGAAAGAGGAGTCCCGAACCTTAATGTACCCCAAAAGCAAAAACAGAAATCACCCCATCCCCCCGAGAAAAGGGGGAAAAAGCAGTCAGATCGTGAAAAAGGGGAAATAGCAGGGGGTGACAACATTCCGCTGAGTTGGTCCAGGGAGGGGAACCAGGGTCAGGCCCCTACTAAGAAACTGCAACAAGATTGGCAAAGGAAAAAAGGCCCCCACCCCTGAGCAGTACTCATCATCCCCTCCCCAAGAAAGGAAAAACTACAAAAAATGCCATAATTACCGAAATCAGCCCCTTTTCCCCCAAGAAGGTCTGCTGAGATAAAAATTGAAAAGATGAAGCACAAACAAGACCATCATGGAGGAAAAAAGCAGGTTTTAGAGCAGGGCGCAGACAACAGAAAAGATATCAACCCCAGAAACTATGTGGCGGTAATTAAAATCAACAAACCTTTTCCCGTTTATCGATTTTAAAAAGGGATTTGAAAGGGTGTGGGATGCATTTGTGGGGGAAACCCGAAAATTTTACAGATCAAAGAAACCTGTCAGTCATCAAAAGTGACCGAGGCCCCCAGTGCAGGTTTATTACAAAAAAAATTTGGGGAATGGTTTTGAAAACAGTTGGAGTAAGGGTGTCTCTCTCCCCCACTCTTTTCAACATCTTCTTGAGAAAACAGGTGTGCATGGAACAATGAAAGGGCAGTCAGATTGGTGGAGAACGATCACAAACCTCCCCTTGCAGATCATTGAGGAATGCAGGTCAGAAAAAGAATT
>CM054165.1:27397822-27405322 GCA_028751875.1 Rapana venosa | reverse complement strand
TGACCTTCAAGGAATGGACACACATCGGAAATACTGGGTGAGTACCAAAATGGAATATACAATTAATTTAATTCTTTTACTTACATAGTCCTGTTGTTTTGTCACAGGATTACGAACCATTTCACTTTCGGAGGAAAATGTTAATGTGAATAATCTTTGACCTGGAAGTAACTTGGAGGATCTTGAACCAATTGCAGTAGCAGAGGAAATCCCATTCAGAAAGAAGAAAGAATTGTGTAACTATGAACAGTTTTATTTGTGAATGAGTGTTTGGTGGCCATGTTATAAACTTGAGACAGATTTCCTTTATTTTTATTCTGACTGAATTATTGAATATTGTTGGAGTTATCCATTCAAGGGGAAAGAAGTATATACTGATTTGACATCAGTAGTGAAGTGGGGGGGGGGGGGGGATTGCCTTGTGGTTAGAACATTGCGCTCACAATCTGACAACCGGGGTTTGATTCCCGTTCAAGGGGATATTTTCCTCTGGAGTTAGCATAAGTGCAGACTCCACTCTCCCCAAAAGTCCTTCGGATGAGACTATAAATCGAGGCCCCGTGTGCGAACGCACACAGAACATCTTGGGAACACGTTAAAATCCTGTTCCACTTTTCGTAAGAGTAGGCCATTGCGTGCCGGTGGGAACAGATGACATGAATGAATTGACAAAACCGAATACACACGGGGACTGGATGTAAAAAAGCACATGAGTCTTTATTCCATTATCCTTGAAATAAAAGAACAAAATTTTTTTTAAAAGTGGTTGATTGATTTCCCATGTTGTATCCACGCTGCAAAGTGAAGCTGGAGTGACCTCTCCAGAGCGCAAAGCCTGGGTCAGTAAGTATGGAAGGCAAGCTGTTACCCATGCAGCAGACCCCCTCCCCCCCTTCTACACATTGCTGGAATGGTTCATTGGAAAGGCAATTGCCGATACACATGGTTCCAGTGCCGCCGTAGGAATTGCCAGAATGTTGCTGTACACAGCCTTAGACTGCCTTACTTACTTAATTAGGCCCATCACTCCCCCTGGAGCATAGGCCGCCGACAACAGTCCGCCAGAGTCCTCTGTCCTGGGCTATTCTCTCCAGCTGTCTCCAGGTATATCCCATCTTCCTGGTTTCTGCCTCAAGGTCGCGTCGCCAGGTGTTTCTTGGCCTTCCTCTTTTTCGTTTTCCCTGGGGGTTCCATGATAGTGCCTGCCTTGTGATGTTGCTGGCTGGCTTTCTCAGGGTGGTGCCCGATCCATCCCCATCTCCTGTGCCGGATTTCATTCTCGGCTGGCAGCTGGTTGGTACGTTGCCACAGGTCTGCGTTGCTGATGGTGTCGGGCCAGTGGATCTGGAGGATTCGTTTCAGGCAGCTGTTGATGAAGGTCTGCACTTTCTTGATGGTGGTCTTTGTTGTCCTCCATGTCTCCGCTCCATATAGTAGGACTGACTTGACGTTGGAGTTGAACAGCCTGATCTTTGTGCGGGTCGACACCACCTTGGAGCTCCAGATGTTCTTCAGCTGCAAGTATGCTGCCCTCAGACTGCCTTGGGGCCTCCGATTTCCAATTTTCCTCAGGGTTGACTCCCGAAGCCTTTCCTATAACTAGGTATGGCCGCGAGGCAGCCGAGGTTTGAAATAAGTTTTCCTTCTCCTAGATGGACTGTCTTCCAAAACTGATGAGATCCATCTACCCACATGCCACAGGTAGTAATGGCTGACATGGTTACCAGTAGCAGAGGAGACCTCTGACCTGACCCCATAGGTACATGCACATGCATAAGATTAGACATGCAAGTTAAAGATCTCGTAAGTCGTGTCAGCGTTCGGTGGGTTATGGAAGCAGAAACATACCAAGCATGCAAACTGTACAAGGAAATAAGCTGCTCTAAAGTAAGAATGTGTTGGTCGAGGCTAGGGAGCAGACATCATGCAAATTTACAAGCACAGGAGAAGACCAGTGTCATGTGCACATTTTTGTGTGTTGAAAAGTGGCCAAGCTTATAATAATAATAATAATAATAATAATGATAATAATGAATGGAATTTATATAGTGCTATATCTTGCAAAAACAAATCAAAGCGCTTGCATACAACACACCCATACACATACAACCAATACCAATGAACAGAGTTGACAAATTCAAATGTACACGCACAAAGGCGGAGCATGGTTCCAGTGTGGTGCCAGCATGCACATGAGCAAGCACACACACACACACCACGCACACACACATTATACACTTTGGCAGGGTGGTGGGGATTTGGGCTGTTGAAGGCAGGGGCAAATTCGAGATGAAATCGGAGGGAAAATCTTAGGTTTGGAATAAATATGTCTTGAGGCTGGATTTAAAAGTGTCACAAGTAGGCTTTTGGTGAAGGGAGAGAGAGGGGGTTATATTATAGGTACTAAAGGTATATTTTTTTCTGAGTGAAGATTGGGACCTTTTCCCTAATTATACAATAGGGTCAGGATTGTGATTGCCATTCACTGGTTGGAAATGGCCTGTGGATATCCTCTTATCATTACTGGGTGGTGATTGGCTAGCACATGTTAAGTAATGCTCACCCAAAATTGTAATGGTAAAGTCAAAACAAGACTTCAACACTTTTTCCTTTGGTCAGGGCAGGTCTGGGACTTCATGAATAATTACTCCCATCCAGCTAGGCTGGAGGGTACAGAGAGGTAATAAAGTTATAATTTTGTAATTGGAAATGTTTCTGAAACTTGAACTTGTCAAGTGAGACTTACGAGGGAAATTAAGGAAAGAAATAAGAAGTGACACAAGAAAGTAAAATTAAAAGAAGAAGAAATACATAAATAAATCAAAGTGGTAAAAGAAGGTAAAAAGCTATGCATGAAAATAGGAGATGACTGTGAAGGAAAGTGTAGCTATTAGAAGGATAGGGTGACCTTCAAGGAATGGACCCTACGAAATACAGGGTGAGTACAACATTAAGTTCAAAATTAATTTTATTCTTTAACTTATTATGATTCTCTTGTCTTGTCACAGGATTAGAGGCCATTTCATTTCTGGATGAATTCTTTAACATGAACAATCTTCAACCCAGAAGTAACTTGAAGAATCTTGAACTGTCTGCCTTAGCAGAGGAAGAGGCATTTTGGGAAGAAGAAAGAAGACTTTCCCTAAATATCAACAATTTTTACTTGTGAATATTCCGGATGTTTTGGAGGCCACACCTCAAAAGGATACAGGAGGCTGTTATAAACTTGACACTTAATTCTTTATTGTTATCTTCTGACTGAACTGTTGAACATTGGAAAGGGGAGAGGGGCGGGGGTGGGGGTGGGTGGGGTGGGGGATGGATTGGTGGTCTAGAGGTAACCGCCTTTCTAGAAAGCGAAAAGTCCGGGTCAGAAGTGTGCGGTGGTTCGTATCCCGTTTAGACCCGAAACTTTTCCCCCATCCATTAGACCATGAGTGGTGGTCTGGGCGCTAGCCTTTCGGATGAGATGATAAACCGAGGTCCTGTGTGTTACAAAAAATTATTTAGGGCATGTAAAATAAACCCAAGGTCAGGTCAGAGACTCCCTCTGCTACTGGTAACCATGTAACCCAGTACCACCTGCCACATGTGGGGAGTAAACCGAACCAAAAAATCCGACCTGGAGAGGGATGGGCTCCGCCAGGTTTGATTTGCCCAAGATACACCAATGACAAAGACAGCCAGAATCTCCATACCGGATCGGTCGTCGCCCGGGTTACCAAGGACCGCGCCTTCTGTTGCTCATCAGGACAGATGTCGAAAGTATGCTACTGATGTAAACGCAGCAAAATTCGTGCCAGACACAACACCATCATTGGCACATGGAATGTACGGACACTAAGAGCTGCAGGCAAAGTGGAAGAACTGACACATGAGATGTCCAGATATCATTGGCACATCCTTGGGCTCTGCGAAGTCAGGTGGAAAAACATGGGAGAAACAACGACCCAGGAAGACCACAAATTATACTACAGTGGAAAACAGGATAAACATGAACACGGCGTGGGGTTTCTCGTTCACAAAGACACCGTGAACACCGTCATGAGCTGTCAGCCTGTGTCCAGCAGACTTATTACCATCCGCCTGAGAGCAACCCCTTTAACATAACTATAGTACAGGCATACGCCCCTACATCAGACTGCACAGATGAAGCCGTAGAAGAATTTTATGACCAGCTACAAGAGGTTCTGAATCAAACACCCAAGAAAGACATCCTCGTTGTGCAAGGCGACTGGAACGCCAAGGTAGGAGAAGATGCATGGAAAGACTGGGAGGGCGTTTTGTGGCCACATTGTAATAACCAATCAAATGAAAGAGGCTTGAGACTCCTGGAGTTTGCCATAACAACCACCTCCAGCTAGTGAATACACTTGGCCCACACAAGAAATCCAGAAAATGGACATGGCATAGCCCAAATGGAGAACACCACAACCAAATAGATTACATCATGGTGAAAAGACGGTTTTCAGTCTAGCGTTAACATCGCACAGACACGAAGTTTTCCAGGAGCAGACATAGGGAGTGATCATGATCTTGTGATATGACTTTCCGACTACGTCTAAAGAAAATCCACAAGCGGAACAACATCAGGATCAAATTTGACCTCGAGAAGCTGAAGACCCAGAGGTATTAGAAATTTTTTCAAGCAAGGATAGGTGGAAAGTTTGCAGCACTCACTGTGTTAGACTCAGACATAGACACACTGACGAATAGTTTCAATACAGCAGTGACTGAAACAGCAAACGAGCTTCTTGGCAAACGCCGACCAGTCAAAAAACCATGGGTCACACCTAACATCCTACAACTATGCGACAAGCGTAGAGAGTTGAAGAAAAAGAAAAATGAAACAAAAGAAAGAGCAGAACAATATAGGGCAGTCAACAAAAGAATCAGGAAGTCCATGACGGAGGCAAAAGAGAAATGGATCGGTGAACAGTGCCAAGACATTGAAGAGAACATCAAGAAAAACAATAGCAAGAAAGCATATCAGCTGGTGAAAGACCTGACTAGCACGAAACAGAGAAAAGGTTTAACAATCCAGACAAAAATGGGAAGTGTCTCACTGACGACCAGGAATTCTGAACAGATGGACAGAATACTGCTCCGACCTGTATAACTATAGAACCGCAGGAGATCCAGAAGTCCTTAATGTACCCAAAAGCAAAGACACAGACAGTCACCCTATCCTCCGAGAAGAAGTGGAAACAGCAGTCAGATCGCTGAAAAAGGGGAAGTCAGCAGGGCTGACAACATTCCAGCTGAGTTGGTCCAAGCTGGAGGGGAAGCCATGATCAGCGCCCTACTAAGAATCTGCAACAAGATCTGGCAGACAGGAAAAATGGCCAACACCATGGACGCAGTCACTCATCATCACCCTCCCCAAGAAAGGAAATCTACAACAATGCCATAATTACCGCACAATCAGCCTCATATGTCACCCAAGCAAGGTCATGCTGCAGATAATATTGAATAGACTGAAGCCACAAGCAGAGACCATCATTGCTGAGGAACAAGCAGGTTTCAGAGCAGGGCGCAGCACAACAGAACAGATATTCAACCTCAGAATACTATGTGAGCGGTACCTTCAACATCAACAAGACCTATACCACGTATTTATCGATTTAAGAAGGCATTTGACAGGGTGTGGCATGCAGCTTTGTGGGCAACCATGAACTTGTACAGCATCAATGCAAACCTGATCAGAGTCATCAAACAGCTGTACAGCGAGGCCACCAGTGCAGTGTACTACAACAACAACATTGGAGAATGGTTTCGAACAACAGTTGGAGTAAGGCAGGGCTGTCTACTCTCACCCACTCTTTTCAACATCTTCCTTGAGAGAATCATGGCTGATGCACTGGAACATCATGAAGGATCAGTCAGCATTGGGGCAGAACGATCACAACCTCCGCTTCGCAGATGACATTGATGGAATAGCAGGATCAGAAAAAGAACTTGCCAGCCTAACAGAACACTTGGATAAGGCCTCCAAAACATACGGCATGGAAATCAGTGCAGAGAAGACCAAACTGATGACTAATAACACCAACGGCATTAGCACTGATTATCAGGGTTAATGACCAGAAGCTGGAAACAGTTCAAAGCTTCAAGTACCTGGGAGCCATTGTATCCGACCAGGATCCAAGCCAGAAGTAGTATGCAGGACTGCACAGACAATAACAGCTTTGTCAAAACTAAACACCATCTGGAGAGATAAGAATATCTCACTTATCTCCAAGATCAGACTAATGCGCTCCCTTGTCATATCCATATTTCTGTATGCCTGTGAATCATGGACCCTGACTGCAGATTTGGAGAGAAGAGTACAGGCAGTGGAGATGAGATGCTTTCGGAGACTCCTTGGCATCTCCTACAAAGACCACATAAGCAACGAAAAGCGTGCATAACAGAATCCAGCAAACCATTGGACCCTATGAGAACCTTCTAACATCGATGAAAAAGCGTAAACTTAAGTGGTATGGGCATGTCACAAGATCCCAAGGAATTAAAAGAACAGTTTTGCAAGGCACTGTCCAAGGAGGAAGAAGAAGAGGCAGACCAAGGAAGAGCTGGGAGGATAACATCAGTGAATGGACAGGCCTAGAACTCAACAAAACCCTGAGAAAGGCAGAACAGAGAGAAGAATGGAGGGAACTGGTTGCTGAGTCTTTGAGGGTGCCCCCACGGTCGTCAGACTACGGGACAGATAGATAGATAGAAAATAAACCACGGCAAAAAGAGAGTTGTCCCTGGCGAAATTCTGTAGAAAAAAGCCACTCTGATAAGGAAACAAATGCAGTTGCAGACCAAAGCCAAAAAAAAAGAAAGAAAATGGATGGTGCTGCTCTGTGGTGACGAGCTATCACCAGGGAGAGCAGCCCGAATTTCATGCAGAGAAATCTGACGTGACTTAAAGTAGTATAAATAAATAAATAAATTGGTGAAGTTATCCATTCAACTTAAATGTACTATATTGATGTGATAGATTGATGTGTGTTATCACGTATGAAATTAATCGTGACATAATTACAGTAAATAAATCTCTTTGTAGAGGGAGAGGGAACTTTAGCCTTGTGTGACCTCTGGTTGATTGGAGTGATAGCTGAGTTTGCTGGAGGTTGCTGGGAGTATATGTGTGTATAACTGTGTACAACTGGTAGCATGGCAACCAGGTACTAGACATCCCAACCAGTAAGGGAAGGCAGAGAAGAAAGATCCTTCATCCAATGCTGCAGCCCCCAGACATTTAAAGCTATGGGGTTTTGTTGTCTATGATAATGTCAGTGCTGATGCCATTCTTGTCTTTTGTCACGACGGGGCCTTTTTGGCACTGACCCAGCCAGAGCAATAAAGACCTCTCAAGGTATTTACCAAGTTTACCCGCTCTTGCTATTGCCCTTTTTTCAAGCTGGTGTTTTATGCGTGGGCATAAGGAAGTGTGTAATTTTCCCCGACTCCAGTGCTGACTGTTCCCTTATAATTTTTTAAGGCTTCAGC
>CM054165.1:27368125-27397322 GCA_028751875.1 Rapana venosa | reverse complement strand
TAACAAATGTCCTATGGGACTGTGACAAAGACCTTTCACAATTTCAAATGCTAGTTTTAGATTGCTGAATATGCTGGTGAGGAGTTTTCAGAAAATGGGGCATGAAAGGGTTTTTTACACTCTGGCAGTCAAAAAGTATATGAGTATTAGTGATATTCTCACCACACAGGCATTTACCATTTTTGCTGAATTTGGTTATCAATGCATTTAGTTTCATTCTATAGAATAAAGTATTAATTCTCCTTGACGTAAAAAACACTTGTACTAACTTCTGAATGGTTCACCACTGTTAAATTATCGGTATTAATTGCAGTTCTAGTTAAAAGTTTCTCATTTTGCTGATTACTGTCAGTGACCTTTTTCCATGATTTTTGTTCTAGTAAGCTATACCCTTCTTGTAAGGATAAAGGCACATGCAATTCTATTGCATCCCGTCCATGTTTTGCACCCTTTTTGGCAGCTCTATCCGCCCACTCATTTGGAAAGAAACCAGTGTGTGAAGGCACCCAACAAAAATTCACACTTATGCCCTTTAAGGTTAGGAGATGTATGACATGCTTAATCTTTAATATGATTTTCGAAGTTTTCTTGAAACTTGGGGATTTTAAAGCATACAATACCGATTTAGAATCAACGCAAACAAGAATTTGAAATATACACAACGGCAAATCAAGAATATAAGTAATACCCATTAGTATTGCTACATGTTCTGCTGTAAATATCGAATGATATCTACCAACATAATATGATTTTTCAATTTTTAAAGCTGGTATAACAAAAGCAGAACCTGTTTCTTGATTATCTAGACGTGATCCGTCTGTATAAATTTGTAAATGGTCAAAATATTTATGATGGATGTGGGATCGGACATCAGAAACCATTATATTCAAATATATATGTATGTGTATGTGTATTTATGTATGTGTGTGTGCATGTGTGTGTGGGTGTATGTGTATGTGTAGTGTATGTGTATGTGTATGTGTGTATGTGTATGTGATGTGTGTGTGTGTAAGTATGTGTATGTGTGTGTATTTTTATGTTTTTGTGTATGTGTATGTGTGTGTGTATGTTTATGTGTATGTGTATGTGAATGTGTATGTGTATGTGTTTGTGTATGTGTGTGTGTATGTGCATGTGTATGTGTATATGTGTGTGTACGTGTATGTGTATGTGTATGTGTATATGTGTGTGTATGTATATGTGTATGTGTGTGTATGTGTATGTGTATGTGTGTATGTGTTTGCGTAAGTGTGTGTTTGTGTTTGTGTATGTGTGTGTATGTGTATGTGTATGTGTATGTGAATGTGTATGTGTGTGTATGTGTATGTGTATGTGTGTGTGTATGTGTATGTGTAGGTGTGTGTGAGCATGTGTGTGTGTATGTATATGTGTAAGTGTATGTGTATGTGTATGTGTGTATGTGTATGTGAATGTGTGTGTATATTCATGTGTATGTGTGTGTATGTTTATGTGTTTGTGTATGTGTATGTGTGTGTGTATGTGTATGTTAATGTGTTTGTGTATGTTAATGTGTATATGTGTGTGTATGAGTATGTGTATGTGTATGTGTGTATGTGTATGTGTGTGTGTATGTGTGTGTGTATTTGTATGTGTATGTGTATGTGTTTGTGTATGTGTATGTGTATATGTATCTGTGTGTATGTGTGTGTATGAGCATGTGTGTGTATGTGTGTGTATGTGTATGTGTATGTGTATTTGTGTGTATATGTGTATGTGTATTTGTGTATGTGTATGTTTATGTGTATGTGTATGTGAATGTGTATATGTGTGTATGTGTATGTGTATGTGTGTGTACGTGTATGTGTAGGTGTGTGTGAGCATGTGTGTGTGTATGTGTATGTGTAAGTGTATGTGTATGTGTATGTGTGTATGTGTATGTGAATGTGTGTTATATTTATGTGTATGTGTGTGTATGGTTATGTGTTTGTGTATGTGTATATGTATGTGTGTGTCCCCCCCTTTTGTGTATGTGTATGTTAATGTTTATGTGTTATGTCTAAGTGTGTGGTATGTGTATGTTGTATGTGTTATGCGTATGTGTGTGTGTGTATGTGTATGTGTATGTGTGGTGTATGTGTGTGTATGTGTTATGTGTGTGTAGGTGTTTGTGTTGTGTATGTTTTCCACCCCCATGTATGTATTTGTGCATGTGTATGAGTATTGTGTGTGTGTATGTGGATGTGTATGGGTATTGTGTGTGTACGATGTATGTGTTATATGTATGTGTATGTGTGTGTGTATGTGTATGTGTTTTGGTGTGTATGTGTAGTGTAATATATGTGTGTATGTGTGGGTGTAAGTGTGTGTGTCTTTGTGTATGTGTGTGTAGTGTTTGTGTATGTATGTATGTGTATGTGTATGTGTATGTGTGCATGTGTATGTGTTTGTGTTATGTGTGTGTATGTCTGTATCGGGTTATGTGTTTGTGTATGTGTATGTGTTTGTATGTGTGTGTATGTGTATCGTGTATGTGTATGTGGTATGTGTGTGTATGGGGATGTGTGTGTATGAGTATGTGTATGTGTGTGTATGAGTATTTGTATGTGGTGTGCTGTGTAAGGTGTGTTGTTTCGTGTATGTGGGTTTATGTGTATCTGTGTATGTGTATGTGTGTGTATGTGTATGTGCATAGTATCTGTGTGTGTATGTCGTATGTGTAATTGTGGTGTGTATGTGTATACTGTAAGTGTAAGTGTATGTGTTTGCGTTATGTGTGTGTGTATATGTTTGGTTTTATATGTTTGTGTATGTGTGGTATGTGTATGTCTGTTTATGGTATGTGTATGAGTGTGTGTATGTGTGTGTGCATGCTTGTAAGTGTATATGTGTGTATGTGAATGTATATGTGTGTGTATGTCTGTGTGTCAGTGTGTGTTTGTGTATTTGTATATGTGTGTGATATGTGTTATGTGTATGTATGTATGTGTAGTGTATGTGTATGTGTGTATTGTGTATGTGTATGTGTGTGTGTATGTGATGTACGTATGTGTTTGTGTATGGTAGTGGTTGTATGATTGGGTTTGTTATGTGTTGTGTATGTGTGTATGTGTGAATGTGTATGTGGTGGTGTGTGTGTATGTGTTGTGAATGTGTATAGTGTATGGTTTGTGTATGTGTGTTGTGTTTTACTGTGTATGTAGTTGTCTATGTGTGTGTACGTCGTAGTGTAATTTGTATGTGTGTGTGTATGTGTATGTTGTAGTGTTTGTGTGTATGTGTATGTGTATGTGTGTGTATGTGTTTGTGTAAATGTGTGTGTGTTGTTTGTGTATGTATGTGTATTTGTATGTGTATGTGTGGTGTGTAAGTGTATTTGCATGTTGTTATCTGTGTCGTGTATGTGTATGTTATTATCTGTATGTGTATGTGTTTATGTATGTGGTATTGTGTATGTGTTTGCGTATGTGTATGTTTATGTGTATGTTTATATGTATGTGTATGTGTTGTGTAGTGTGTATGTGTGTTTATGTGTATGTGATTGTGTGTATGTGTGGGGTCTGTATGTGTATGTGTATGTGTGTGTATGGTGCTGTGTGTGTAGTGTATGTTATGTGTTATGTGTGTGTGTATATGTGTGTGTGTTTATGTGTGTGTATGTGTGTGTGCATGTGTGTTTTTGTTTGTGTATGTGTAGGTGTGTGATTTTTATGTGTATGTGTATGCGTTTGGTGTGTGTGTGGGATGTGTATGTGTATGTGCATGTGTGTGTTGTATGTGTTCGTGTTGTGCATGTGTATATGTGTAATGTGTTTGTGTATGTGTGTGTGTATGTGTATTTGTTTGGTGCATGTGTATGTGTATTGTGTTGTGTGTATGTGTTGTGTATGTGAATGTGTATTATGTTGTTGTGTACGTGTATGTGCTATTATGTATGTGTATGTGGTGTGGTGTATGTGTATGTGTATATGTGTGTATGTGTATGTATATGTGCTGTTGTGTGTGTGTGTATGTGTGTGTGTTGTATGTGTATGTGTGTGGGCATGTGTATGTGTAAATGTTTGTATGTGTGTGTGTATGTGTTGTGTTATGTGTATATGTATGTGTGTATGTGTATGTGCAGTGTGAGTGTATGTGTATTGGTTATTTGTATGTTGTATGTGTGGTGTTATGTGTATGTGTTGTGTACATGTGTATGTTGTGTTGTATGTGTAGTGTATGTGTATGGGTTGTGTATGATGTGTGTATGTGTATTTGTATGTGTTTTTATGTGTGTGTGTGTAAGTGGCTGTGTGTGTGTATTTGTATGGTACTGTTGTGTTTGTGTATGTCGTGTGAGCTATGTGTGTGTGTTGCTGCATGTGGTATGTGTGTGTTTGTGTTTGTGTATTTGTATGTGTATGTGTTTGTGATGTGTATGTGTATGGGATGTGTATGTGTATATGTGTGTGTCGTGTATGTGTATGTGATGTGTTTGTGTGTGTGTATGTGTATGTGTATATGTGTTTGTGTAAATTGTGGTTATGTGTTATGTGTATGTGTATATAAAATATATGTGGATGTGTAGTGTATGTGTGTGTATGTGTATGTGTATAAATGTATGTGTATGTGTATGTGTATGTGTGTGTATGTGTGTGATGATGTAAGTGTATGTGTATGTGTGTAGTGTGTGTATGTGTATTTTTAGTGTATGTAGTGTATGTGTATGTTGTTATTTGTGTGTATTTGTATTTGTGTGTTGTGAATGTGAATGTGAATGTCTATGTGTAAATGTGTATGTGTATGTTTATGTGTATGCGTATGTTTGTGTATGAGTATATCGTTGTGTGACATGTGTATGTGTGTATGTGCATGTGTATATGTTATATGTGTGTGTGTATGTATTTTTGTGGTATGTGTGTATGTGTATGTGTATCGGTTTGTATATGTGTGTGTATTTTGTTGTGTGGTGTATGTGTATGTGAAGGTGAATGTCTATGTGTATGTGTGTGTGTGTGTATGTTGTGTGTGCATGTGGGTGTGTATGTGTATGTGTAAGTGTATATGTAGTTTGTATGTGTATGTGTGTTTGTGTATGAGAATGTGTGTGTATGTGTATGTGTATGTGTATGAGTGTGTATGTTTAGGTTGATGTGTATGTGTATTGTGTGTGTATGTGTTATGTGTGTGTATGTTGTATGTCTGTGTGTATTTGTTGTCTGTGTGTATGTGGTATATGTATGTGTATGTGTATGTGTATGTGTGTGTGTATGTGTATGTGTAATGTGGATTGTGTATGTGTATTTTTGTTCTTGTGTGATATGTGTATGTTCATGGCATGTATGTGTATGTGTATGTGTGTGTAGTGTATGTGTATGCCGAATATTTATGTGTATGTGTGGTGTGTTGTATGTGGTAGGTGCATGAGCTATGTTGTGTGTATGTTTTTGTAGTGTTTTGTGTTGTGTGTGTGTGTATTTGTATGTGTAGGTGTACGTGTGTGTATGTGTTTGTTTGTGTATGTGTATGTGTATGTGGATGTGTATGTGTATATGTGTGTGTACGTGTATGTGTATGTGTATGTGTGCGTATATGTGGATGTGTGTGTATGTGTATGTGTATGTGTGTGTACTGTGTGTGTATATGAGTGTGTGTGTATGTGTATGGTGTGTGTTTTGGGTATGTGTGTGTGAATGTGTTTGTGTTTGTATATGAATGTGCATTTGTGTGTGTGTTATAGTATGTGTATATATATATGTGTGTTGCGAATTTGTGTGTGGGTGTATGTGTACTGTGTAAGTGTATGATGTATGTGTATGTGTGTATGTGTATGTGAATGTGTGTGTATAAGTTTGTGTATGTGTGTATGTTTATGTTTTGTGTATGTGTATGTGTGTGTGTATGTGTATGGTGTATGTGTGTGCGTATGTGTGTGTATGTGTTATGTGTATGTGTATGTGTGTGTATGTGTTTGTGTTATGTGTGTGTGTTTGTGTATGTGTTTGTGCATGTGTATGTGTGTGTGCCGTGTGTACTGTGGTGTGTTGGTGTATGTGTGTGTGTACGTGTAGTGTATATGTATGTGTATGTTTGTGTGGATGTGTATGTGTATATGTGTGTATGTGTATGTATAATGTGTGAGTATATAGTGCTGTGTGTAAGTGTGTTGTGAGTTTGTGTATGTGTGTTTTGTGTATGTGATATGTATGTATGTGTATGTGTATGTGATGTGTGTGTATGTGTATGTGTAGATGTGTGTGTATGTGTATGTGTTATGTTTGTGTATGTGTTGTGTTTGTGTATGGTATATGTGTATGTGTATGTTGTTTATGTGTATGTGTGTGTATATGTATTTGTTTTGTGTGTGTTATGTTTAGGAGGTCGTGTGTATGTGTATGCGTATGTGTGTGTGTATGGTATGTGTTATATGCTTGTGTGTGTATTGTGTATTTTTGTGTATGTGTGTAGGTGTATGTGTATGTTTATGTGTGTGTATGTGTATGTGTATGTTTGTTTTAGGTGTATGTGAATGTGAATGTCCTATTTGTATTGGTGTGTGTTATGTGTGTGTGCATTTGTGTGTGTGTTTGTGTATGTGTTAAGGGTATGTGCATGGTTATGTGTATGTGTGTATGTGTATGTGAATGTGTGTTGTATAATGTATGAGTGTGTATGTTTATGTTTATGTGTATGTGATATGTGTGTGTATGTGTATGTGTATGTGTATGTGTGTGTTTATGTATATGTTGTGTATGTTTGTGTGTTGTGTATTTGTATGTGTATGTGTATGGGTAAATGTTGTGTGTATGTGTAAATGTGTGTGTATGTGTATGTGTTTGTATGCGCATGTGTATGTGTATGTGAGTGGTGTTGTATGTGTATGTGTAGTTTATTTTTGTGTATGTGTGTGTATGTTTATTGTTTTGTGTATGTGTTAGGTGTGTGTGTTATGATGTATGTGTATGTGTCGTGTGTATGTGTATGTGTTATGTTTGTGTTATGTGTATGTGTATGTGTTTTGTATGTGCATGTGTTGGTGTATGTGTGTTTGTATGTGATGGTATGATTCTATTTTTGATGTATGTGTGTGTATGTTGATGTTTTTGTGTTGTGTATGTTGTGTGTGTATGTGTATGTGTGTGATGTATGTTGTATGTGTATGTTTGTGTGTATGGTGTAATTGTGTATTTGTTTGTGTGTGAGTATTTGTATGTGTATGTGTTTGTGTATTTAGTATGTGTGTATGTTGTGTGTATGTGTATGTAGTATGTGTATGTGGTGCGGTATGTGTATGTGTATGTGTTATGTGTATGTGTATGTGTATGTATTGTAATGTGTATGTCATGTATGTGTATGTGTTATGTGTGGTGTATTTGTATGTGTGTGTATGTCGTATGTGTTGTGAATGTGTATGTGTGTATGTGTTATGTGTATGTGTGTGTGTATGTGTGATTGTAATTTATATATGTGTGTGTGCAATCGTGTGTGGTATGTGTTATGTGTAGAGTTGTATGTTGTATGTGTATGTGTATGTGTGTATGGGTATGTGCAAGTGTGTGTTAAGTAAGTGTATGTGTGTTATGTTTATGCTTGTGTGTATGTGAAACTGTCGTGAGTTGTGGTATGTGTATGTGTATGTGTGTGTGTTTGTGTATGTGTATGTGATATGTGTATTGATTTATGTGTATGTGTATTTGACTGATGTGTGTGAATATTTGTATGTGTATGTGTTTGTGTATGTGTAAGTGTGTGTTATGTGTTGTGTATGTGTATGCGTATGTGTGTGTAGTGTATGTCTATGTTGTATGTATGTATGTATGTGTATGTTGATATATGTGTGTATGTAGATGGATTATGCGTGTGTATGTGTGTGTGTAAGTGTGTGTGTGTATCTGTATGTGTGTGTATGTGTCTGTGTATGTACTGTATAGGTACGTGTTGTGTATGTGTGTGTTGATATGTATGTGTTTGTGTGGATGTGTATGTGTATGTGTTTGTGTTTGTGTAATTTGTGTGTATGGTGTGTATGTGTTTATGTATGTGTAGGTGTATGTGTGTATGTTGTGTGTATGTGTATGTGTGTATGTGTATGGTGTATGATATATGTATATATATGGATTTTATGTGTGTGATATGTGTATGTGTATGTAAATCTATTATGTGTATGTGTATGTGTGTGTATGTGTATATGTAGTGGGTATGTGGATGCGTATGGTGATTGATTTGTGTATGTTTAAGTGTATGTGTATGTGTGTGTTGTGTATGTGTGTGTATGTGTATGTGTTATGCGTTATGTGTATGTTGTGTGTAGGTGTAATCTTGTATGTGTGTGTTTGTAAGTGTGTGTTGTATGTGTATGTGTATGTTGATGTGTGTGTATGTGTATGTGTGTTTGTAATGGTGTGTATGTGTATGTGTATGTGTGTGTATGTATTTGTGTATGTGTATGTGTATGTGTTTGTTGGATGTGTATGTTATGTGTGTGTGTATGTGGATGTGTATGTGTATATGTGTGTGTGACGTGTATGTGTTTTTGTTTGTGTTCTGTGTGAGTGTATGTGTATGTGCTAATATGTGTATGTGTATGCAGATGTGTGTGTATGTGTGTGTGGAATGTGTGTGTGTGTATGTGTATGTGTGTGTTTGTGTAGGGTATAAATGTACTGGTATGTGTATGTTTGTGTATGTGTATGTGTATAAATGTTGTGTGTGTGTTTGTGTATGTGGTAAGTAGTATGTGTATGAGTATGTGTGTTATGTGTGCTGTTTGTGTATTGTTGTGTATTGTGATGTGTAGTGTATTGTGTATTTGTATGGTATGTCTTTTTGTAGTATTTGTGTGTATGTGTATGTGAATCTGTAAAATGATCTATGTGTATATGTTGTGTGTGTGTGTTGTGTGTTATGATATATGTGTATGCGTATGTGTATGTGTATGTGTATATGATTAATAGGTGTGTATGTGTATGTGTGTATGTGCATGTGGATGTGTATATGTGTGTGTAATGTGTATTTATTTGTATGTGTGTATGTGTTTGTTAGTTTATGTTGTGTATGGTGTATGTGTTGTATGTCTATGTGTATGTGTGTGGGTGTGTGTTATGTGGTGTGTGTGCATGTGTGTGTGTATGTGTATGTGTAAAGTGTAGTGTATGTGTTGTGTATGTGTGTTTAGTGTATGAGAAATGTGTGTGTATGTGTATGTGTATGAGTGTGTATGTTTATGATTTAGGTGTTGTGTATGTGTTGTGTATGTGTATGTGTGTGTTGTGTATGTCTGTGTGTTTGTGTATGGTACTGTGTGTATGTGTATATTGTATTTGTATGTGTATGTGTGTGTATGTGTATGTGGATGTGTAATGTTGTATTTTGTGTATGTGTGTATGTGTACGTGTATGTTTATGTGCAATGTATGTGTATGTGTATGTGTGTGTATGTGCATGCGTATGTGTGTGTTTGTGTACGTGTTTGTGTAGTGTGTGATGTATGTGTATGTGTATGTGTCGTGTATGTATGTGTTTGTGTATGTGTATGTGTATGTGGATGTGTATGTGTATATTTGTGTGTTACGTGTTTGTGTTGTGTATGTGTGTGTATTGGTGTATGTGTGTGTATTTTGTACTTATGTGTAAATGTGTTGTATGTGTGTGTGTTGTAAGTGTGCTTAGCCCTCCCGCCCTCCCCGACCCTCACCTGTCCGCCCCCGACCCATTGCCTGTGTGTATATGTATGTGTATGTATATGTGAATGTGTTATGTGTTTGTATGTGGTATGATGGGTATGGGGGTGTGTATATGTATGTGTTTTTTATATTATTTGTGTAGTGTGCATGTGTGTGTGGGTTGTATGTGTATGTGTAAGTGGTCTGTGAATGTGTATGGTTTGTATGTGAGTATGCATGTTTATGTTTATGTGTATGTGTATTGTGTGTGTATGTGTATGTGTATGTATGTGTATGTTAGGTGTGTGTCATGTGTTGTGTATGTGTATGTTATGTGTATCATGTAGTGTGTTGGTATGTGTTATGTGTGTGTATGTGCATGTGTTATTGTTATACGCCCCCCCCTGGCGTTGTGTATGTGTATTTTTATTATGTGGATGCTGTTGTATGTGTATATGTGTGTGTATGTGTATGTGCTTGTGTATGTGCTGTGTATGTGTATATGTGTGTGTGTTCTTAATTTTTTTGTATGTGTGAATGTGTATGTGTTTGTTTAGGTGTGTTTATGTGTATGTGTATGTTGTATGTGGGTGGTATGTGTATGTGAATGAGAAAGTCTATGTGTATTGTGTGTGTGTGTATGTGTCTGTGCATGTGTGCGTGTCTTTGTGTAAGTGTATGTGTATGTTGTATGTGTATGTGTGTATGAATATAGTGATGTGTATGTATGTGTATGGTATGTATATGACACCAAGCTGCTGTATGTTTATGTTTATGGGTATGTGTGAGTGTATGTGTTGTGTGTGTATGTGTATGAGTGTGGTATGTTTATGTTTATGTGTATGTGTGTGTGTATGGGTATGTGTGTGTAGTGTAAGTTAGTGTGTATGTGTTATGTGTATGTGTGTACGGGTGTGACATGTGTGATGAGTATTTCGTATGTGTGTGAGTTATTTGTATGTGTTATGTGTATGTGTCTTGTGTATGTGTATTTGTGTGTTGTGTGTGTATGTGTATGTGTATGTGTATGTGGTGTGATGGTGTATGTGTATGATTTGTATGTGTATGTGTATGTGTGGTATGTTTATGTGCTTGTGTATGTGTATATGTGTTTGTGTATGGTGTGTGTGTGTATGTGTGAATGTGTTTGTGTAGGGTTTATGGTGTATGGGTGTGTGTATAGGTATGTGTAATAAGATGTGTGGTGTGTGTGATGTGTGTGTGTGTTTTATGTATGTTATAGTGTTATGTGTATGTGTATGTTTTAGTGTATGTGTATGTGTATTTGTTATGTGTGTAATTATTCGTATGTGTAGGTGTTTGTGTTGTGTATGTGTGTGTATGTGTGTGTATGTGTATGTGTTATGTGTGTGATGTGTATTATATGTATGTATGTGTATGTGTATGTGTATGTGTGTGTATGTGTATGTGTGTGTATGTTTGTGTGTATGTTAATGTGTATGTGTGTTTTATGTGTATTTAAGTGTGTATGTGTATGTGTATGTGTGTGCATGTGCATGTGTATGTGTATTTGTGAGTGTATGTGTATGTGTATGTGTTTTTTGTGTATGTGTGTATATGTATGTGTATGTGTATGTTTATGTGCATGTATGTGTATGTGTATGTGTATGTGAATATTTTTTGTATGTGTATGTGTGTGTGTATGTGTATGTGTATGCGTATGTGTGTGTGTATGTGTACGTGTTTGTGTATATGTGTGTGTGTATGTGTTTGTGTATGTGTATATGTGTGTATGTGTATGTGTATGTTTAAGTGTGTGTATGTGCATGTGTATGTGTATGTGTGTGTGTTTGTGTATGTGTGTGTATGTGCATGTGTATGTGTATGTGTGTGTGTATGTGTATGTGTATGTGTTTTTTGTGTATGTGTGTATATGTATGTGTATGTGTATTTTTATGTGCATGTATGTGTATGTGTATGTGAATATTTATGTGTATGTGTATGTGTATGTGGATGTGTATATGTATATGTGTGTGTACGTGTATGTGTATGTGTATGTGTATGTGTATGTGTGTGTGTATGTGTATGTGTATGTGTGTGTATGTGTATGTGTGTGATGTGTGTGTACATGTGTGTGTGTAGATGTGTATGTGTGTGTGTATGTGTATGTGTATGTGTATGTGAATGTGAATGTGTATGTGTGTGTATGTGTATGTGTGTGTATACAAATTTGTATTTATATATGTGTGTGTGCATGTGTGTGTGTGTGTGTATGTGTATGTGTATGTGTAAGTGTATGTGTATGTGTATGTGTATGTGTGTATGTGTATGTGAATGTGTGTGTATAAGTTGTGTATGTGTTTTATGTTTATGTTTTTGTGTACGTGTATGTGTGTGTATGTGTATGTGTATGTGTATGTGTGTGTGTATGTGTATGTGTATGTGTACTGTGTTTGTGTATGTGTATGTGTGTGTATGTGTATGTGTATGTGTGTGTGTATTGTGTAGGGTGTATTCATATATGTTGTGTGTGTGTTGTGCATGTGTGTGTGTGTATGTGTATGTGTAAGTGAATGTGTATGTCTATGTGTATGTGTATGCGTGTATGTGTTTGTGAATGTGGCTGTATAAGTATGTGTGTGTGTATGTTTATGTTTTTGTGTATGTGTATGTGTGTGGTTGTGTATTGTATGTGTGTAGTGTGTGTGTGTATTGTATGTGTATGTGTATGTGTGTGTGTAGGGTTTTTGTGTATTTGTATGGGTGAGTATTTGTATAGTATGTGTTTTGATGTGTATGTGTGTGTATTTGTGTAGGGGTTGTGCCGTGTAGTGTTGTGTGTGTTGTGTATGTGATGTTGAATATTATGTGTATGTTTGGGGTTGTGTATGTGTATGTGTTATGGTATGTGTTGGGTTTGTGTTGTGTAGTGTGTGTTGTGTGTATGTGTTGTAGTGTATGTTTTATGGTATTGTTTGTATGTTATGTTATATGTGTTGTATTCGAGTGTATGTATGTGTATGTTTTGTGTGTATGTATGTGTATCTGAGTGTGTGTATGTGTATGTGAACTGTATGTGTGTGTATTGTGTATGTTATATGTGTTGTATGTGTATGCTTTATGGTGTGTTGTTATTTTTTATGTGTATGTCAGTCAATGTCAAAGTCAAAGAAAAAATTTTTTTTCCCAGATGGTACATTGAAAAAGAAATGCATTGTTTTTTTATCAAGCCTTATCTAAAAACAAATCTCGTAAGATTTCTAAGACAAAATACATTATTTCATCGTTTCCATTTAAAATTTAAAACCCGTAAAAAAAAAAAAAAAAAAAAAAAAAAAAAAAGGAAAAATCGATAAGGAAATACATTTAAAATACAAATTTCCACTATACAATACCGCAAACATATCAGCCAACCCCGATCGCGTGCGCGCCAGTCCCACACACATTTAAATAAAAAAGGCCTCAAGAATTAAAAAGAAAATCATAAACGTCAGGACCACAAACCACTTCACCTACTGTTTCATCCACTTTTTCACGTTTACACTTTAGATACAAAAAAGATACTAGGAACAAAACGTTATAGAAAATTACTAGGCATTCGTCACTACTGACAATATTGCCTTCAATTGACCTCCTTCATCTCTCCCCCCCAGCAAACGGTTGCTTTTTGCGTCATACCTTTTCAAATCGCGCTTTTTTAAAAATGACATTCACACAATAACAATCCAAGCAAGAGAAGTCAAATAAGATTTACAATAATGATTATTACTCTAGCGATACAATTTAACAACAAACACCCAATCACATGAGACAACAATTAACAAATGATTCCCCTCCCCATGAGGCAATACATAACGATGATAAACAGAAAAGCATTGGAAAGGATGGGGTGGGGGTAGGGAGTATCAAGGGGGAAGGGAGGAAATACACCTTCAATCAATAGAGAAATAATAATTTAAAAAAACAACAAACAATTATTCAACAAGTAGAACCCTCTATGATACAGAATTCAAAAGCCCCATAATCAACTGGACTATCAAAACTAAAAAATATCAAACTAAAAACAGTATCGCTTATAATAGTACTAATCATCTCATCTCTAACTGCTATAAAACCAACATCACGATAAAATCTATTGAATAGACAGACAAAGGGCATGAGGAGAGGAGAGGCAAGGATGAGGAGAGGATAGGATGAGATGAGAGAGAGAGGAGAGAGAGAGAGAGAGAGAAGGGAGAATAATTGAAGGAGAGATCGAGAGAGAGAGAGAGAGAGATGGGAGAGGAGAGAAGAGAGCGATGAGAGAGAGCGGATGAGATGAGAGAGGAGAGAGAGAGAGAGAGAAGGGACCCACTATAGCTATCAGGTTCTACCATAAAAGATTTTTTTTTAAAATTTTCCTCCTCTCCACCTGTTTCACCATTGCAGATATTTACTCGCTTGCATCGATTCTGCTACTTCTTATGCATCATTAGTGTTGCCTCTTTTCTGCTCCCCCTCCCTCCACAATGTAGAGTGTGTGAATTGTGAATTTTTCTCGTCACAGTAAGATATACTTGATATTTTTGTTGTGTAGGGGAATACCATTAGTTGTGGCTACATGTAAGTATGGTTTATTTGCCGTATAATCATGGTTGATTTGCTTAATAGTCAATTCCTAGGCATTTCATGCATTAAATGGCTTTTTAAGCTGTGCCCTTGAACTGATTTTTGTTTTTGAAACAATTTTAAGCGTTTTGGGAGCTTTGTTCCATAGTCAACTCCCAGAGTACAAGCAGCTTGATTTGTAAAGATTATTTCTTGGTCTCGGCAATGTTAGTAGATGATTATGTACTGAGTTCATGATTTTGAAGCTATGGTGATCTTTGGAGGGGGCATTACCATTGATAACTTTCGGGACAAATAGAGCTTTATTTAGATAAGTCTGTTTTTGAAGGTTAGGATATTTGTTTTCTTATAATCGTTGATGGTTTGGAGCTTGAATGTATAGTAGAACAAAGTTTCGTGCTTTTTATATAATCTATGCATCAATTTAAATTTGTCACACTGCAGCTGTCAAAGGGGATGAAGCAAAGTCAATATAGGCAAACTATGGCCCGCAAAAAAAGAGTTTGCGAGACGTGGTTTTCAGACAATGTTTTATTTTTGATAACGGAAGTAGCATGTAAGAAAGGTAGTTTCCTGCGCAACACAAGGTCGTCCACGTCAGATTTTTGTCAATAATTACACCCAGAATTCTGTGGGAGTCAACATCGTCAATTACTCTTTTACTTAATCAACAGAGGTTGGAATTTATCTATCATTTTATGTCTATTAGTCATTGCTTAGTACATACTACATTAGTTTTCGCGTATTTCAAGGACATCTGGTTTAGCTTAGTCCAAGGTAACCAATCTAGTCAATATTGTTGTTGACACAGTTTGATTTGTAAGTCTGTGGGGGGCAGCTCACTACAATAGGGGATTGTGTTCATCAGCAAACATTTCAACAGCTACATTTAGAAATTGGTGGTAAGTCATATACATAGATGAAAATAGAAGTGGACCCAATATTGACCTTGTGGTACTCCATGTTTAATAGGTACTGTTTCTGATGTTTTGATTATTATGCAGTTCTCAGCTGCTGCCCTATTTCGAACAAAAGCTTTTCAAAAGAATTATCATCTCTTGGTGTTAGTTTATACAAGTGAGTTTACGCATAATAGGGCATGATAGATTCATCAAATTGCTTTCAAAGTCAACAAAAAGAAGGCCTTGTATATTTATTTTCTGTGTGGTTCATGTGTTTGTGTTGTATGTGTATGTGTAAGTGTATGTGTATGTGTATGGGTTTGTGAGTATGTGAATGTGAATGTGAGTTTATCAGTATGTGCCATTGTCGGCTGGTATGTTTATGTTTATGTGTATGAGTATGTGTATGTGTGTGTATGTTTCTGTTTTATGGTTGTATGTGTATGTGTGTGTGATGTGTGTGATGTGTTATGTGTATGTTTGTGTATGTGTTTGTGTATGGTCTGTGTGTTTGTATGTTGCATGTGTGTGTGTATAATGTGTAGTGTAGTGTTGTGTATGTTGTGTGAGTTTGTGTATGTGGTATGTGTGTGTATGTGTTGTTTCTGTAAGTAGTCGTGTGTGTGTGTTTG
This sequence comes from Rapana venosa, assembly GCA_028751875.1. Classification (NCBI taxonomy): domain Eukaryota; kingdom Metazoa; phylum Mollusca; class Gastropoda; order Neogastropoda; family Muricidae; genus Rapana; species Rapana venosa. The sequence continues at coordinate 27,381,621 of CM054165.1, read as the reverse complement.
TGTATGTGTGCTGTATGATGTATGTGTTAAGTGTATGTGGAATGTGTATGTGTGTGTATATATAGTGTATGTGTGTTGTTACAGGTATGTGTAGGTGTGTGTGTGGATGGTTGTGTATGTGTATGTGGTTGTGTTGTCTTTCTGTTTAAGTGTGTTTGTGTGTGTTTGTGTAAGTGTGGTTATGTGTATGTGTATGTGTTATGTGAATGTATGTTTGTGTGTGATATATATGTGTATGGGTGTGTTACGTGTATGTGTAGGAGTGGTGTTGTGGATGGTTGTGTATGTGTATGTGTAAGGTATGTGTCTGTGTATGTGTGTATGTGTATGGTGGATGTGTATGTGTATGTGTATGTGTGTATGTGTATGTGAATGTGAGTGTATGTGTAGAGTATGTGTGTGGTATGTTTATGTTTCTGTGTATGTGTATGTTGTGTGTGTGTGTATGTAGGTGTCGGTGTATGTGTGGTGTATGTGTTATGTTGTATGTGTATCTATATTTGTGTATGTGTATGTGTGTGTATGTGTTTGTGTATGTGTTATGTGTGTGTGTATGTGTAGGTTGTGATGTTTTATTTTTTTGATGTGTGTATTTGTATGTTTTTGTTTGTTTATGTGGTGTATGTGTATGGTATGTGTGTTATTTTATGTTTTTGTGAATGTTTGTGATGTGATGTGTGTGTTGTGTAGTGTTTTATATGCGTTAGGTGTTGTATGTGGATGTGTTTTTGAACATGTGTGTACACGTGTATGGTTTGTGTATGTGTATGTGTATGTGTGTGTGTGTATTTTTTGTTTGTTTGTAGGTAAGTGTATGTGTATGTGTATGTGTGGATGTGTATGTGTGTATGTGTGTGTGTAAGGGTGGGTGTATGTGTATGTTTGTTTGATATATGTGTATGTATGGTGTAAGTGTATGTGTATGTGTGTGTGTATGTGTATGTATGTATGTGTATGTGAATGTGTTGTTGTAACAATGTGTTAAGTGTGTGTATTTTATGTTTATGTGTATGTGTATGGGGTGTTTGTATGTGTATGTGTGTGTATGTGTAGGTGTATGAGTGAGAGTATGTGTTATGTTTGTGTATGTGTATGTATTATGTGTGTGTGTGATGCGCATGGGATATGTGTTATATGTGTGTGTGTATTGTGTATGTGTATGTGTATGGTAGTTATGTGTATGTGTGGATGTGTATGTGTATGTCTATGTTTTGTGTTGTATGTGTACGTGTATAGTATGTGTGTGTATGTGTATATGTATGTGAATGTTTATGTTGTACTTCCATGTTGTGTTGTCTATGTATGTGTATGCGTATGTGTGTGCATGTGTATTTGTTATGTGTGTGTATGTGGGTGTGTATGTGTATGTGTGTGTATTGTGGTTTTTTGTATGTGTATGTGTAATTGTATGTGTGTGTCTGTGGATGTGTATGTGTATATGTGTTTGTACGTGTATGTGTATGTGTATGTGTATGTATGTGTGTTTGTAAGTGTTGTGTGTTATGTGTAGGTGTATGTGTGATGTATGTGTCGTGTGTATGTGTATGTGTGTGTGTGCATGTGTGTGTGTATGTGTTATGTGTAAGTGTATGTGTATGTGTATGTGTTTGTGTGTATGTGTATGTTGTCTATGTGTGTGTATAAGTATGTGCATGTGTGTGTAATTTTTGTTTATGAGTTGTATGTGTATATGTGTGTTGTTTATGTGTATGTTGTGTATGTGTTTTGTGTTTGGTGTATGTGTGTGTGTGTGTATGTATTGTGTATGTCTTTGTATGTGTTGTGATGTGTATGTGTATTGTGTATGTGTATGTGTATGTGTATGTGTGTGTGTATGTGTATGTGCATGTGCACCTGTGTGTGTATGTGTATGTGTTTCTGCTATGTGTGTATGTGTATATGTATGTGTATGTGTGTATGTGTTTGCGTATGTGTGTGTGTTATGTGTATGTTTTATGTATGTGTATGTGTGTATGTGTATGTGTGTTTATGTGTATGTGTATGTGTGTGTGTAGTGTATGTGTATGTGTGTGTATGTGTGTTTGTGTATGTGTATGTGTTTGTGCATGTGTATGTTGTATGTGTGTTGTGTGTATGAGGATGTGTTATGTGTATATGTGTGTTTACTTGTATGTGTATTTGTATGTGTATGTGTGTGTGATGTTATGTGTATTGTATGTTATGTGTATGTTTATGTGTGTGTATTGTGTATATGTATGTGTGTGTATGTGTGATGTGTATGTGTATGTGTGTGTAGTGTATGTGGTGATGTGGTATGTGTATGTGTATTGATTATGTGGTATGTGTGTTGTGTATGTTGTATGTGTGATTTGTGTGTGTAAGTGTGTGTATGTGTTGTGTATTGTGTGTGTTATGTGTATGTGTATGTGTGGTGTGTGTATGTGGCATGTGTATTGTGTGTGTATGTTGTATAGTGTTCTGTATGTGTATGTGTATTGGTATGTGTATGTGTTTGCGTATGTAGGATTTGTATGTGTTATGTTTATGTGTATGTGTATGTGTTGTGTATATTTTTGTGTGGTTTTGTGTATGTGTTGTGTTGTGTGTTATGTGTTTGTAGAGTGTGTTATGTGTATGTGTTTATGTATGTGGTGTGTATGTGTGTGGTTGTTTATGTGTATGGTGTGATGTTGTTGTGTATGTGAGTGTGTGTGTATTGTATGTGTATGTGTGTGTTGTGATGTGTGTTGTGTTGTGTTATGTGTATGTGTTTGTGCATGTGTGTATGTGTATGTAATGTGTGTGATAGTGTATGTGTATGTGTATGTGTGTGTATGTTTATGTTTATGTGTATGTGCATGTGTGTGTGTGTATGTGATGTGTAGGTGTATGTGTGTGTATGTGTATGTGTATGTGTATATATATTTGTGTATGTGTTGTGTGTGTATGTGCATGTGTATGTGTATATGTGTGTGTGTATGTGCATGTGTATATTTGTGTATGTGTGTATGTGTATGTGTATGTCTATGTTTATGTGTGTGTTTGTGTGTATGTGTTTTGTTATAAAGTATGTAAATTTTTATGTGTATGTGTGTGTATGTGTATGTGTATTTGGACGCGTATGTGTGTGTATGGTATGTGTAGTGTTGCGTGTATATGTGTGTGTATGTGTGTGTATGGGTTTGTGTATGTGTATGTGTATATGAATGTGTATGGTGTATTTGTATGTGTATGTGTGTGTGTATGTGGATGTGTATTTTGTATATGTGTGTGTACGTGTATGTGTATGTGTATGTGTGTGTATGTTGTATGTGTATGTGTAGTATGTGTATGTGCATATGTGTGTGGTTGTGTATGCGTTTGTGTGTGTGTGATGTGTTATGTTTATGTGTATGGGTTTGTGAGTGTATGTGTATTGTATGTGTATGTGCTATTTGTATGTGTATTGTGTGTGATGTGGATTGTAAATGTGTATATGTGTGTGTACGTGTATTGTATGTGTATGGTATGTGTATGTGTGTATGTTATTGTATGTGTGTGTGTGTAAGTGTGGGATATGTGTTGTGTAAGTGTGTGTTGAATGTGTATGTGTATGTGTGTGTGTGTGTGTATGTGTGTTTATCTGTGTGTGTATGTGTATGTGTATGTGGATCTGTATGTGTATGTGTATAATGTATGTTGTACGTGGTATGTGTTTGCGTGGTTGGTGTGTTTGTGTATGTTTATATGTATGTGTATGTGTGTGTATGTGTGTGTGTGTTTATGTGTATGTGTGTGTGTTATGTGTGTATATGTGGGTGTATGTGTGTGTAAGTGTGTGTGTGTTGTGTGTTTATGTGTATGTGTATGTATGTATGTGTATGTGTATGTGTGTGTATATGTATGGGTGTGTGTGTACGTGTATGTGTATGTCTTTGTGTTATGTGTATAGTGTGTGTATGTGTGTGTATGTGGTATGTTTATGTGTATGTGTGTGTTTGTGGCTGTTGTGTATGTTATGTGTATGTGTGTATGTGTGTGTATGTGTATGTGTGTGTAATTGTGTATGTGTATGTGTATGTATGTATGTGTATGTTTATGTGTGTATTGTGTATGTGGATGTGTGTTTATGTGTATGTGTATGTGTATGTATGGGTATGTGTTATGTGATGATGTATGTGTATGCGTATGTTGTGTGTGTATGTGTATGTTTATGTGTATGTGTTATGTGTTTGTGAATGTGTATGTGTAGAGTCTGTGTATCTGTGTGTATGGGTAATTTGTATGTGTGTGTGTAAGTGTGTGTGTATGTGTATGTGGATGTGTGTGTATGTGTATGTGGTTTGTTGTGTGTATGTGTATGGAGTGCACCTGTGTGTGTATGTGTATGTGTATCTGCATGTGTATTTGTTATGTATGTGTATGTGTATGTGGTTTGGTATGTGTGTGTGTGTATGTGTATGTTTATTGTATGTGTATGTGTGTATGTGTATGTGTGTTTATGTGTATGTGTTATGTGTGCGTGTATGTGTATGTGTGTGTAGGTGTTTGTGTATGTGTATGTGTTTGGTGCATGTTGTATGGGTATGTGTGTGTTGTGTATGAGGATGTGTTTGTGTATATGTGTGTTTACTTTGATGTGTATATGTATGTGTATGTGTGTGTTGTATGTTCATGTGGATATGTATGTATGTGTATGTTTATGTGTGTGTATTTGTATTTGTATGTTGTGAGTATGTGGATGTGTATGTGTTTTGTGTGTGAAGTGTATGAGTATGTGTCTGTGTATGTGTATATTATTGTTGTATGTGTGATGTGTATTTGTATGTGTGTGTCGTGTGTGTAAGGTGTGTGTATGTGTAGTGTGTATGTGTGTGTATGTGTATGTGTGTGTGTGTATGTGCATGTGTATCTGTTGGTATGTGTATGTGTATCTGTATGTGTATGTGTTATTGTTATGTGGTATGTGTTTGCGTATGTAGGTGTGTATGTGTTATGGTTTATTGTATGTGTAGTGTGTGTATTATTTATCGGTGTTATAATGGTGGTGTGTGTGTGTATGTGTGTTGTGTATTGGTTTTGGTTTGTGTATAGTGTGTGTATGTGTATGTGTATGTGTATGTGTGTGTAGGTGTGGTGTGTATATGTATGTGTATGTGTGTGTGTGCATGTGTGGTTTGTGTATGTGTATGTGTATGTGTTTGTGCTGTGTGTAGTGGTATGTCAATGTGTGTGATATGTATGTGTTGTGTATGTGTGTGTATGTTTATGTTTATGTGTATGTGCATGTGTGTGTGTGTATGTGTGTGTAGGTGTATGTGGTGTATGTTGAATGTGTATGTGTATGTGTATATATAGTGTGTATGTGTATGTGTGTGTATGTGCATGTGTATGTTGTATTTGTGTGTGTGTATGTGCATGTGTAATTTGTGTATGTGTGTATGTGTATGTGTTATGTCTATGTTTATGTGTGTGTTTGTGTGTGTATGTGTATGGTGTATAAGTATGTAAATTTTTTATGTGTATGTGTATGTGTGTGTATGTGTATGTGTATTTGTATGCGTTATGTTGTGTATGTGTTATGTGTATGTTGGTGTATATGTGTGTGAATGTGTGTGTATGTGTTTGTGTATGTGTATGTGTATGTGTATGAATGTGTATGTGTATTTTGGTATGTGTATGTGTGTGTGTAGTGGATGTGTATTTGTATATGTGTGTGTACGTGTAGGTGTATGTGTATGGTGTGTATGTGTATGTGTATGTGTATGTATGTGTATGTGTATATGTGTGTGTATGGTATGCGTATGTGTGTGTGTTTGTGTATGTTTATGATGTTTGTGTATGTGTGTGTATTGTATGTTGAATGTGTAGTGTATTTGTATGTGTATTTGTGTGTATGTGGATGTAAATGTGTATTGTATATGTGTTGTACGTGTATGTGTATGGATGTCATGATATGTGTTATGTGTGTATGTGTATTTGTATGTGTGAGTGTGTAAGTGTGTGTATATGTGTATGTGTTAAGAGTTGTGTGTATGTGTATGTGTATGTGTGTGTGTGTGTGTATGGTGCATGTGTATCTGTGTGTGTATGTTATGTGTATGTGTTATCTGTATGTGTATGTGTATATGTATGTGTATGTGTATGTGTTTGCGTATGTAGGTGTGTATGTAGTATGTTTTAAGTATGTGTATGTGTGTGTCTGTGTATGTGTGTTTATGTGTATGTGTGTGTGTATGTGTGTATATGTGTGTGTATGGTGTGTTAGTGTGTGTTGTGTTTGTTTGTGTATGTGTATGTGTATGTATGTATGTGTATGTGTATGTGTGTGTATGTGTTGTGTGTGTGTATTTGTATTGTTATGTCTTTGTGTATATGTATGTGTGTTGTATGTGTGGTGTATGTGTATGTTTATGTGTATGTGTGTGTATGTGTGTGTATGTGTGTGTATGTGTATGTTTATGTGTCTGTGTGTATGTGTGTGTATGTGTATGTGTGTGTATGTGTTATGTGTATGTTATGTATGTGTATGTTTATGTGTGTATGTGTATGGTGTTATGTGTGTGTATGTGTTTGTGTATGTGTATGTATGTGAATGTGTATATGGTTGTGTATGTGTATGCGTATGTGGTGTGTATGTGTTATGATTATGTGTTTGTGTATGTTTGTTGTATGTGATATGTGATGTGTTTGTGTTTTGTATGTGTATGTGTGTGTATGTCGATGTGTATTGTGTATATGTGTGTGTGGTGGTGTATGTGTATGTGTTTGTGTATAGTATGTGTATGGTATTGTGTGTATGTGTATTTGTAGTTGTGTGTGTGTAAGTGTGTGTGTATGTGATGTTAAGAGTGTGTGTATGTGTATGTGTATGTGTGTGTTGTGTGTGAGGTTATGTGCATGTGTATCTGTGTGTGTATGTGTATGTGTATGTGTATATGTATGTGTATGTGTATGTGTTGTGCGTATGTAGGTGTTTATGTGTATGTTTATATGTATGTGTATGTGTGTGTATGTGTATGTGTGTTTATGTGTTGTGTGTGTGTGTATGTGGGTGTGTATGTGTTGTGTAGTGTGTGTTAAGTGTGTTATTTAGAGGGTTTTATGTGCATGTGTGAGTGTGTATGTGTGTGTGTATGTAGATGTTGTGTATGTGTGTGTGTGCATGTATGTTTGTGTATGTGTTTGTGTAAGTGTATGTGCATGTGTGTTTCTGTATGTGATGTGTGTGAATGTTTTGTGTATGTGTGTATGTGTATGTCTATGTTTATGTGTGTGTATTTTTGTGTATGGTGGTTGTAATATGTTGTGTGTAATGTATATGTGTATATGTATGTGAATGTTTATGTGTACTTGCATGTGTGTGTATGTGTATGTGTATGCGTTGTGTTTGCAGTGTATTTGTATGTGAGTGTGTATGTGTGTGTGTATGTGTATGGTAGGTTTGGTATGTGATTTGTATGTGTATGGTGTATGTGTATTTGTATGTGTGTGTATGTGTTTGTGTTGTGTAATGTGTTTGTGCATGTGTAGGTGATGTGTGTGTGTGTCATTTAGGATGTGTTATGTTGTAATATGTGTGTGTACTTTGTATGTGTTTATGTATGTGTATGTGTGTGTGTATGTTCATGTGTATATGTATGATGTGTATGTGTATGGTGTGTGTATTTGTATTGTGTATGTGTGTGTATGTGGATGTGTAATGTGTATATGTGTGTGACGTGTATGTGTTATGTGTATGTGTATTATTATGTGTATGTGTGTTGTGTATTTGTATGTGTGTGTGTGTAAGTGTGTGTGTATGTGTATGTATATAAGTGTGGTTGTATGTGTATTGTATGTGTGTGTGTGTTTGTGCATGTGTACTCTGTGTGTGTATGTGTATGTGTATGTGGTATCTGTATGTGTATGTGTATATGTATGTGTATGTGTATGTGTTTGCGTATGTGGGTGTGTATGTGTATTTTATATGTATGTGTATGGTGTGTATGTTTATGTTGTGATTTATGTGTAGGTGTGTGTATGTATGTAGTGTGGTATTGTGTTATGTGTATGTGTATGTGTGTGTTATGTGTGTGTGTATGTGTTGTGATGTGTGTATGTGTGTGTGTGTAGTATGTGTATGTGTGTGTGCATGTTGTGGTTTGTGTATGTGTATGTGTGTGTGATGTGTGTATGTGTTGTGAATGGTGTGTGATTGTGTATGTGTATGTTGTATGTGTGTGTATGTTTATGTTTATGTGTATGTGCATGTGTGTGTGTATGTTGTGTGTAGGTGTATGTGTGTGTATGTGTATGTGTATATATATTTGTGTATGTGTAATTGTATGTGTGTGGTATGTGAAATGTGTAGTGTATATGTTTTGTGTATGTGCATGTGTATATTTGTGTATATGTGTATGTGTTTGTGTATGTCTATTGTTTATGTGTGTGTATGTGTAGTGTGTGTATGAGTATTTGTATAAGTAGTAAATTTTGTTGTGTATGTGTGTGTATGTGTATGTGTATTTGTATGCGTATGTGGTGTGTATGTGTATGTGTATGTGTGTGTGTATGTGTGTGGTGTGTGTGTATATGTGTGTATGTGTTTGTGTATGTGTATGTGTATATGAATGTGTATGTGTATTTGTATGTGTTGTGGTGGTGTATTTGATTTGTGTGTGTACGTGTATGTGTATGGTATGTGTGGTATGTGTATTGTATGTGTATGTATGTGTATGTGTATATGTGTGTGTATGTGTATGGCGTATGTGTGTCGTGTATGTGTATTGTTTATGTGGTATGGGTATGTGTTGTGTATGTGTATGGGAATGTGTATGTGTATTTGTATGTGTTTGTGTGTGTATGTGGATGTAAATGTGTAGATGTGTGTGATACGTGATGTGTATGTGTATGTGTACTGAGTATGTGTTTTGTGTGTATTGTATTTGCATGTTGTGTGTGTATGTGTGTGTGTATGTGTATGTGTAAGTGTGTGTGTAATGTGGATGTGTATGGGTGTGTGTGTATGTGCATGTGTATCTTGGGTGTGTATGTGTTATGTGTATGTGTATCTGTATGTGTATGTGTATAGTATGTTTATGTGTATGTGTTTTGCGTCTTGTAGGTGTGTTATGTGTATGTTTATATGATGTGTATGTTTGTGTATGTGTATGTGTGTTTATTTGTATGTGTGATGTGTGTGTTTGTGTGTGTTATATGTGTGTGTGTGTGTAAGTGTGTTGTGTGTGTATGTGTTTATGTTGTGTGTATGTGTATGTGTATGTATGGATGTGTATGTGTATGTGTGTGGTATTGTGTATGTGTGTGTTGTGTATGTGTATGTCTTTGTGTATGTATATGTGTGTGTATTTGTGTCTGTGTGCATGGTTGTGTGTATGTGTAAGTGGATGTGTAATTGTGTATTTGTGTATGTGTATGTGGATGTGGATGTGTTTGTGTATGCTGTGTGTATGTGTATGTGAATTGTGAGTGTATGGGTATGTGTATGTGTGTGTATGTTTATGTTTATGTGTATGGTGTGTATGTGTAGTGTGTGTATGTGTATGTGTGTTGTATTGTATGTATATGTGTATATGTATGTGTATGGGTATGTGTATGTGGTGTATGTGTAATTTTGTATGTGTTGTGTGTGTAAGTGTGTGTGTTTGTGTATGTGTATGTTGTGTATGTGTATGTGTATGTGTGTGTATGTGTATGTGCATGTGTATCTGGTGTGTGTATGTGTATGTGTATCTGTATGTGTATTTGTATATGTATGTGTATGTCTTTGCGTATGTGTGTGTCTATGTGTATGTTTTAATGTATGTGTGTATTGTGTATGTGTGTTTATGTGTATGTGTATGTGGTGTGTGTTGTGTGTATGTGTATGTGTATGTGTATGTGTGTGTATGTGTTTTGGGTATGTGTATGTGTTTGTGCAGGTGTATGTGTATGTGTGGGTGTTTTATGAGGAGGTGTATGTTTATATGTGTGTTGTACCTTGTTTGTGTATATGATGTGTATGTGTGTGTTGTATGGTTCATGTGTATATGTATGTATGTGTATGTTTATGTGTGTGTATTTGTATGTGTATGGTGTGTGTATGTGGGATGTGTATGTGTAATATGGTGTGTCGTGTATGTTTATGTGTATTATTTGTGTATGTGTCTATGTGTATTTGGTATGTGTGTGTGTTCGTGTGTGTGTATGTGTTGTGGTAAGTGTTGTGTATGTGTATGTGTATGTGTGTTGTGTGTATGTGCATGTGTATCTGTGTGTCTATGTGGATGTGTATTGTAATTTTATGATGGTATGTATGTGTATGTGTATGTGTTTAAGTATGGTAGGTGTGTATGTGTATGTTTATTATGTATGTGTATGTGTGTGTATGTTTCTATGTGTGTTTATGTGTAGGTGTATGTGTGTGTGTATGTGTATGTGTGTGTATGTGTGTGTGTATGTGTATTTGTGTGTGTGGGGGGGTTTTTGGTATGGGGGGGGGGGGTTTGAGTGTATATGTATGTGTATGTGTATGTGTGCATGGTGTTTGTGTATGTGTATGTGTATGTGTGTGTGGCATTTGTGTATGTGTATGTGCATGTGTGATTATGTATGTGTATGTGTGTGTATGTTTATGTTTATGTGTATGTGCTATTGTGTGTGTGTGGTTATGTGTGTGTAGGTGTATGTGTGTGTATGTGTATGTGTATGTGTATATATATTTGTGTTGTGTATGTGATGTGTATTTGCATGTGTATGTGTTTATGTGTGTGTGTGTATGTGCATGTGTATATTTGTGTATGTGTGTAGTGTATGTGTATGTTGTAGTCTACCGGTTATGTGTGTGTATGTGATATGTGTGGTGTATGTGTATGTGTATAGTTATGTAAATTTTTTGTGTATGTGTGTGTTTGTGTATGTGTATTTGTATGTGTATGTGTGTGTGTGTATGTGTATGGTGTATGTATGTGTGTGGTATGGTGTATGTGTGTGTATGTGTTTGTGTATGTGTATTAGTGTATGTGTATATGAATGTGTATGTGTTGTTTGTATGTGTATGTGAGTGTGTATGTGGATGTGTATTTGTATATGTGTGTGGTACGTGTTGTGTATGTGTATTGTGTTGTGTATGTGTATTGTTGTTATTTCTGTGTATGTGTATATGTGTGTATGTGTATGCGTTGTGTGTGTGTATGTGTATGTTTTTATGTGTATGTGTATGTGTTGTGATGTGTATGTGAATGTATATGTGTATTTGTATGTGTATGTGTGTTGTATGTGGATGTAAATGTGTATATGGTGTGTGTACGTTTATGTGTATGTGTTTTTGTATGTGTGTGTGTGTAAGTGTGTAGTGTATGTGTATGTGTAAGGGTGTGTGTATGTGTATGTGTATGTGTGTGTGTGTATGTGCATGTGTATCTGTGTGTGTATGTGTATGTGTATGTGTATCTGTATGTGTATGTGTATTGTATGTGTATGTGTATGGTGTATTGCGTATGGTAGGTGTGTATGTGTATGTTTATTGTATGTGTATGTGTGTGTATGTGTATGTGTGTTTATTAGTGTTATGTGTGTGTGTGTATGTGTGTGTATATGTAGTGTGTGTGTGGAAGTGTGTGTGTGTATTGTATGTGTGTGTATGAGTATGGTGGTTTAAAATTGTATGTTATGTGTATGTGTATGGGTGTGTATGTGTATGTGTTGTGTGTGTGTATGTGTATGTGTTTGTCTTGGGTATGTGTAGGTGTGCGTATGTGTGTGTATGTGTATGTTTATGTGTAGTGTGTATGTGTTTGTTAAGTGTATGTGTGTATGTGTGGTATGTGTATGTGTATGTGTGGTATGTATGTGTATGTTTATGTGTGTATGTGTATGTGTATGTGTATGTGTGTGTATGTGTATGTGTTGTGTATGTATGTGTATATTGTGTAATGTATGCGTATGCGTCTGTGTGTGTGTATGTGTTTGTTTATGTGTATGTGTATGTGTGTGTATGGTATGTGAAGGTGTTTGTGTATTTGTATGTGTATGTGTGTGTATGTGGATGTGTATGTGTATATGATGTTGTGTGCGTGTATGAGTATGTGTATGTGTATAGTATGTGTATGTGTATGTGGTATGTGTATTTGTATTTGTGGGGTGTGTAAGTGGTGTGTATGTGTATGTGTTAAGTGTGTGTGTATGTGTATGTGTATGTGTGTGTGTGGTGTATGTGCATGTTGTATCTGGTGTGTGTATGTGTATGTGTATCTGTATGTGTATGTGTCTATGTATGTGTATGTGTATGTGTTTGCGTATGTAAGGTGTGTATGTGTATGTTATATGTTGTGTATGTGTGTGTTGTGTATTGTGTGTTTATGTGGTATGTGTTTGTGTTGTATGTGTGTGTGTATGTGTATGTGTGTGGTATGTGGTGTGTTATGTGTATGTGTGTGTTGTATGTGTGTGTGTGTGTAGTTGTATGTGTATGTGTGTGTGTGCATGTATGTTTGTGATATGTGTATGTGTAGGAGCATGTGTGTATGTGTATGTTGAATTGCTGTGTGATTGTGTATGTGTATGTGTATGTGTGTGTATGTTTATGTTATGTGTATGTGTGTGTGTGTGTGTATGTTGTGTGTAGGTGTTATGTGTGAGTATGTGTCATGTGTATGTGTATAAATATTTGTTTATGAGTATGTGTATGTGTGTGTATGTGCATCGGTGGTCTAGAGTAACGCGCCTGTTAGAAGCGAAAAGTCGACCGGAGTTCGTTATCCGTCTGGGCCCGAAAACTTTTCCCGCCATCCTTAGACCATGAGTGGGTTGTCTGGGGCTAGTCTTTCGGATGAGGACGATAAAACGAGGGTCCCGTGTGTTACAGAAAATTATGCAGCGCACGAAAAAAAGAACCCACGGCAACAAGAGAGTTGTTCCCTGGCAAAAATTCTTGGAAACAAAAGCCACTCTGATAGGGAAAGAAAATACAGTTGCAGACCAAAAAAAAAATAAAAAAAAAAAAAAGGGGGTGGCGCTGCTCTTGTGGCGACGTGCTCTCCCCGGGGAAGGAGAGCAGCCCGAATTTCACGCAGAGAAATCTCTGTGATTAAGGTGTATAAATAAAAAATAAATAAATAAATGTGCATGTGTAGTGTATATGTGTGTGTGTAAGTGCATGTGTATTTTTGTGTATTGTGTATGTAAATGTGTATGTGTATGATCTATGTTTATGTGGTGTGATGTGTATGTGTCGTGTTGTGATGATGTGTATGTAAATTATATGTGTGTTGTATGTGTATGTTTTATTTGTATGCGTTATGTGTGTGTGTATGTGTATGTGTATGTGTGTGTGTATGTGTGTGTTGTATGTGTTATGTGTGTATGTGTATGTGTATGATGTATATGATGTGTATGTGTATTTGTATGTGTATGTGGTGTGTTTTGGATGTGTATTTGTATATGTGTGTGTAGTGTATGTGTATGTTTATGTGTATGTGTATGTGTGTGTACGTGTATGTTTTGTGTGTATGTATGTGTAAGTGGTAGTGATGTGTATTTTGTGTAAGTGCATGTGGGGAAATGTGTGGTATGTC
>CM054165.1:27330625-27358125 GCA_028751875.1 Rapana venosa | reverse complement strand
AGATATGAATAGATATGCAGAAGAAGAAAGAATGTTCACTTTTAGGGTCAGGATATTTTGTGATGAACCAAACCAAGATAACGCATGTTCACAACTGTTGGTACCAATAAAAACAGCTTGTAAATCTGGAAGTAGTGGTTGTTGGTTATCAACCTTATAACCTAACAAAGACACACCACGCAGAAAAAAAGCTTTAAAAAAAATCGATTGATAAAAGAGAGTGGCGTCAAAGTTACGGATGTCATATAAGAAATTCTCTTTATGTACATGTGCAATTTTATCTTGCTTCACTTTAAGATGGTTTTTGTGGTTACTAATACTTTCTGTCAGCTAATATCATATAGGTAAAGGTGTCCCATAACCTATGTGGTTGTAGGGTTGTGAATCAGAGATAACTCAAGGGCCCAGCATATTGAGCTCTCCCTCGCTGTCTTACCTTCCTTCACCTTACAGAGATAGGTACTCATCTACAGCTGGGTGCACTGGCGTACTGCTCTGAAGCCAAGGCGCGCAAGTGGTAATAATAATAATAATAATAATAATAATAATAATAATAATGATTGGAATTTGTATAGCACTATATCTTGCAAAAACAAATCAAAGCGCTTGCATTCATCCTACTCTCACACATGCAACAAATTACAATAAATAGGGTAAGTCTTAGATTTGAAATAAATGTGTTTTGAGGCTGGATTTAAAAGTGTCAAAAGTAGGCTTTGGCTGAGGGAAAAAGGGAGGTAATTCCAGATCACTGGACCAGAAATAGAGAAGGAGCGACGGCCGACTGTGGATTGGTTGAATCTAGGTATCTGCAGTAGAGGGAGGGATCGGGAAGGAGTGTACAGGTGAAGACATTCACAGAGGTAGGAAGGTGTTGTTTTATGGAGACATTTGTAACAGAGGGTACTGATCTTATAGTTTACTCTCTGTGGTAACCATGCTCGATGCTGCTTAACTTGGCTGGGGTAAAGCGAGTGCTCTGACCACTGAGCTATCCCGTTCCCAGTATCATACAGTTCAGATCAAAAATACATCGTTCACTTCATACATATAACATAAACCAAATGAATTGTTCATAGCAACAGCAACATCAACAACAATCACGAACCATCAACCTTTTCTAGTTATCTACTGAAATACTAGAGCCATGAGAAAAAAATACAGGCAGTTCTAAAATTAGTTTACCAAAAAAAAAGGAAACATCAACTTTTGCTGCACTCAAAGCCTAAGATTGGAAAAAAGAAAACAAAAAAACCCATAAATATTTCTTTAAAAAATTCAAAGCTAGACAAAGAAAGAAGCCCCTCCGCGCCCCCCCCCCCCCCCCCCCCCCCCCAACAAAAGAAAGACGAATAAAATGTTCATTAACGACGATTTATAAACCACATGGTGGGCAAAAAGTTTTCCAAAAACAAAAAAAGATGGGTTCTGATCCTTAGATTGCAGGCTTCCTGTGTCAGTATCGATTATCGAACAACAATATTGAGAGTTGGAAAAAAAACCAACGAAAATACAACCCTACTAGCCTTGAGACAAAAGGAAAAACAAAGCAAAAAAAACAAAGAACAAACAGAAAGAAATATCACGCTGAAGAGGCTGCCTGTTTAGCTGAAAGTCATGGTGCAGAGATGCATAGCATGTTTTTAAAAGCTTTTTTTTTTATTTAAATGGAAACTCCCAGAATCAGCATATACTTTGATTCTGATAACCAAAGAGAAGGGAAGAAAATGGAGAGAGAAAATTCCTCCCTCCCTCCCTCCCTCGTTCTCTTTCTCTCTCTGTCTTCCTCCTTCCTTCCCTCCCTCCCTCCCCGCTCGCTCTCTCTCTCTTTTTACACTAGACTAGACTAGATGAGTGCATCTCAATCACCGAGTTCAAACAGTTCGGTGACAGAAAGCCGCAACTGTCACGTTTATCTGTCAGTCAATAAAAAATCGTGACCAGCCTGCGCACACACTGCCAACTACACACTGAAGGTCCCTTCTGTCTTCAGCAAAGCATTGTAGGTGTCTCCATCGTGGTGTCTACTCCCGGTGTGTAGGGTGGTGTGTTTGTTTGGGCAACCGCTCTATCTGTCTTTCAGGTTTTTTTTGCAAGGGATGCAAGCTTGTAGATCAAATGGCTCCAGCTCGTCTACTTTAGAATAAAAAAGAAAGAAAAAGAAAAAAGACAGAGAGGTAGAGAAAAAAAGAAAGAAAGAAAGGGATGAGAAAAAGAAAGAGAGAAAGAAAAAGAAAGAAAGAAGAAAACAAATAGACAAAGATACAGCAGCACAGAGAACAAAAGAGAGCCACAGAGAGAAAGTGAGAGAGAGAGAGAGGGGGGGGGAGTCTGCTTTTCACCCATTTTCGTCTGTAAGAAAGTGTAAAAAAAAAAAAATATATATATATATATATATATATATATAAACAATACACCAAACATCAACAACCGTTTCTGGTAATGAACTACAAAAGCGAAAAGTCACAGAGATTCTGCAAGAAAGAAATATCAAAATTACTGACTGAGAAAGAAAAATAAAAGAAAGAAAAGAAGAGTAAAATAACATGTAGACAAAAAAAGAGAGAAGGAAACGACTCCAAAATTTGTTGAATTATTTTTACAAACCACATCCTAAATACTGACCCTCTTCCTCAAATTGACAGGCTCCCTTTGACAGCATCGATTATTGAACAATATTGGGAATGAAGAAAAGTGAGAAGGAAAAAAAAACTGAAATTTGAAGAAACCAAGGGGGGAGGGGAGGCAGGGGGAGGAATATAAACGAGAAAAAATATACTGATGCTTCTCTGATAATTTAGTTTGAACTTTCTCATTACACAACGATGCCTTAAAAAAGGGAAAATCTCCCTCCCTCCTTCCCTCCCTCTCTCTCTGTGTCTCTCTCTCCTGTCTCTCTCTGTGTTTCTGTCTCTGTCTCTCTGCTTCTCTGTCTGTCTGTCGCTCGCTCTCTCTCTCTCTCTCCTCTCTCTCTCTCTCTCTCTCTCTCTCTCTCTCTCTCTCTCTCTCTCTCTCTCTCTCTCTCTCTCTCTAAGACTCAATGTCTTAGAGCACAGGAACGAATGCAGGCAAGTTCATCTTCAACTTCCTCAGGCCTTTTTTCCCTAAGCAGCCCATTCTCTACTATACTACACAGAATGCCACTGCACATGACACTTTCTTTGCTACTGACACATACAACACAGCTCCATATGTGGCGGATTGTGCACGTGTAGCACAGCAGGCCAACCAGTCCCGTGATACACTGTATGAGGCAGAGAATTCCTTGCTAATAAAAACACAACACATGGATGTGAATGTAAATGATGGTGATGATGGAGAGAAGGGTGATGACTGGAGTGAACAAACAGAATATTTTTCTGAAGAGACAATGGCAATGTCACAAACACTGACAGAACACACAGCAGAGAAAGCTATGGTTGAAGAAAACGAGACAGTGACAGGGAGAGGTTGTGATGTAAAAGATAGTACATCGTCAGTGTCAAAGCAAACCGACAGACTGTCTAGTGAGGAACGTAAAAAATTCATCGAGTGTATGCAGGAGATACAAAGAGAATTGCGTTCGATTAAAACCAGCTGTAGTTCAAGAGAAGACAGACTCAGTCCGGCAAATGGCGAGCTGCTCTGTTGTCACGCTTTTAACAAGACAGCCTGTAGAACAGCTCACTGACACAGCATGCCTACTGCAGCAAATGACTTCAGACCTGTTTGCGGCTCCTTCGTCTCCAGGCCTTTATGAAAAAGAGGGCCATTGAAAAAATGAAGATGAAAGTTCGAGTTTTTTTGTCTCAAATCCCGCATTCATGGCGTCCTCTTTGGCGCTGTACTATCCTACTTGTTTTGGGGAAGCCTGTTGCTGTTACGATCGGGAGATGTGGAGCAGAACCCAGGGCCTGTGGAGAAAGGTGACAAGCCAACTTGAGGCAGACCAGATTCAGCAGCAGTGGCCAAGTTGGGGAGAAAGCTACTGACGGTGGACACTGACAGTGGACACGCCAGCACCCTGCAACGACTTTCTTTCCAGGGTCTCAGCTCGGAGGACGTGATGCTGAAACTGGAGGGTATGGACGCGTCTATGAATGGTAAGCTGGACAGAGTGAAAGAGGATGTAAGAGACATCAAAGAAAAACTGGGTACACTTAATTAAGGGAGAGGTGGACACGCTGAGGGAGGAAGTTAGCACTTTGCGGGAGGAGTACAAAGAAACCAAATGAACGAACTGTGTATTGAGGGACAGAGTGGTCAATTCAGAGAAGAAAGTGGATGATCTTGTGAGACGTTCAAAACGGAATAATCTGTTATTTTACGGTCTAGAGAGGGAGGATGGAGAGACAAATGAAAAATGTGAATTGAGACTGAAAGACTTGCTTACTGATCAGCTTGAACTCTGCAGTGCTGTTGAATTTGCCAGAGTACATCGCCTTAGCTCAAAAACAAACTCTACTCTTATTGCCCGCTGCACATACTATAAAGATAAAGTACAGATTTTGAAAGCTAAAAACAAACTAAAAGGTACAAACATTTTCATTTGGGAGGACTTTTCAAAAGGAATCAGGGAAATAAGGAAATCCTTGTTGAAATTTATGAAAGAAAAGAGACAGTGGACACAGAGTTTCGATGATAGATGGCCATTTGATTATTGACAGTAAAAAGTATTTTTTGTCAGGGGAGGGGGACAGTCTTGTTGATTTCAAATAGGGATGTGGTTGCCATGGTTATAGTAAACGACCCACTAAAAGTATTGCTAATGTAAATAATTTTTCGTTGTTCATAGTGTGTGGCATGTGACCCATGGGATTTTTGTAATGAAAACAATTCTGAAGGTAATGAATGTACAGACACTTTGCCACCTAATAGCGCTAATGTAAATGGTGATTTTGATGACAATGATGATAATGTGTTTATTGCCTCAAACTAGCTGTGAATGCGATGGGAATGACGATGATGTTAATTTAACCCCCCAGAACCGAAAGTACATAAGTAAAAATGATTTTACATACATAATGACGACATAGACCCAGATGATGAATGCATATCTAATCAGCCTATATTGGAGGAAGAGGTGCAGTTAGCTATCCGAAAGCTGCGGGGAAAGCTGCGGGTCCTGATTGCTTAATACCTGAACTGTTTAAAAATGCATCTGTAAAGATTAATCCCTTTTGTGTTAAATAAATTCTTTAATGGTCTGTTTGATAAAGGAGTTTTTCCTGCCAACTGGTCATTCACATACAGTTGTCTTTGCCACTCTGTGCACTGTTCGATGATGATTCTGACTTCTGAATCCTCAGTGCATCCACAGCGTCTGATATTCTTCTGATGATGACCTTGGCCAGTATCTTGCTTGGCACAGACAAAAGAGTGATTCCCCTCCAGTTTTTACAGTCGCTCAGGGTTCCTTTCTTGGGGATTTTGACTATCACTCCCTTGGTCCAATCGTCAGGTACTTTCTCGTTCTTCCATGCAGCTGTGAACAGTGGTTGCAGTATGTCAGCTGCTAGTTCAGAATCTGCCTTGAATAGTTCGGCACCAAGGTTGTCCTGGCCTGGTGACTTGCTGTTCTTGAGAGCCACTATCTCTTCCTTTGTTGAGGGTTTGACATCAATGTCTAAGTCTTTTGTAGCTTCTGGGATGTCGGCTGTCTTGTCAGGTGGTGGTCGGTTGAAAACTTCCTGGAAGTGTTCAGCCCATCTTTCTTCTTGCTCTTTCTCTGTTGTCAACAGTTTCTCTTGTCTGTCCCTGAATGGTCCCCCAGCGCTCCTCTTAAATTTGTTGCATACTTTCTTGGTGATCTTGTAGATTCTCCCTTGCTCTCCTTGGGCCGCTGCCTCTTCTGCCTCAGCTGCCAGCTGGTCCATGGCTTCTCTTTTGTCACGGCGTGCGAGTCTCTTCACTTTCCTGTGTGCCTCTCTGTACAACTCTTCCTGCCTCTCTCGTTGCCGTGGAGACTTTACTTGCAGAAGTCTCTTCTTGATCTATCTCCTTTCTTTGATGACATCGAGGGTCTCTTGTTGGATCCAGTCATTGTTGGTCTCCTTTTGATGACCGATGTTCTCCTTGCTGCTCACAGTGTACAGTTTACAGATCTGCTTTCATGTCGCATCTATGTCATGCTGTTCTGTCATGTTCTGAAGGATGTGGAATCTGTTCCTCGGATTGTTGATGAATGCAGACTTCACGTTGGTGTCTCTCAGTCGCTGGGTATCAAATCACGCTTGAGTGGCTGGTCTTGTGTTCTTCAGTTTCATCTGGATGGGTGCGGTCACCAGGTGATGATCGCTCCCGACATCCGCACTTCGCTTGGTTCTCACATCCAGATTCAGATTCAGATTCAGAATATTTTATTGTCATTTAAGTCATGTAGACAATAAAACATCAATGATAATTATTATTTATTTTGGCTAAAAGTGATGTACACTAAAAACATGTTGCAATCTACTTCTCTTTTTCTCTTTTATCAAAACACTCATACACATATCTGATGATATCTGCTTGATACATATCAACTGTGATTATGTCACTTAATTTATGTACACAGATTTTGCGTTCTTTGTCTTTTGTTTTGATTTTTAATAACAATTATTTCTGAGTTCATCATATAAAATACATTCATCTAGTAAATGAAATTCATCTTCTATTTTGATATAGTATCTACATTTTCTGTCCTCTTTGGATATATTTTGGTGCCTCCCTTTCTCTATAATTAAATTGTGAGAGATTGTGCTAAATTTACAATACGTCTTCTTATGGGATTTGTTTTCAAAGTTTATTAAATATGGTTCCAGTCTGTATTCTTTGGTAGCATAATCATAAAATTTTAGTTTTGCAAACTCTTTCTTCTGGTAGATCCAAAATATTTTATACATGTCCTCAAACTTTCTTCTAACAGCATAACTCAACCGATGAACATTAAGAGTATTTAGTTCTTCCAGACATGTTTGAATCCAATTGTGTACAAAATATTTTTCACTGTGTTGATCCATTTATCATATGTATTCGTCTGATACATATAGTCGTATACTATTCTGATATAAGAGTCTGGTTTTGATTCTGTCAAATGAATCCAAAACGATATTATCTGGCATATGATTTTAAGGGTCAGTGGAAATCTTCCTAATTCACCCAAAGTGGGTAGTACTAATGCTTTTTTATGAACGCCTAGAATTTGTTTACAAAATTTTACATGAAAATTCTCATACAAAAACTGATTGCATAAGCATGCCTTGAACAGTTTATTAATATGAAATTCTGTCTCCCCATTAAAACAAAAAGGAAACCAAACTTCTGCTCCATAGGTTAAAATAGGGGTTGTCAGTGAGTCGAATAAACGCATTATTATTGTAGTCTTTAAATTTTGTCCATGAATTGCTCTTTAAAGGCGTATATTCTTTGTTGCTTTGTTTTACTAAATGTTCTTGTGTTGCTTGAAATTTCCCATTCCAGAAGAGATCGTCTCTATATACAATATAGAGACGGGATCAACAGATGGTCAATCTGGTTCATGTCTCTCCCATTCGGCGACGTCCAAGTCAGCTTGTGGATGTCCCGGTGCGTGAAGAGTGTCCCTCCTATCACTAAGTTGTTCATGGCGCTCCACAAGTCTCTCCCCGTTGTCATTTCTGTTCTCCACTCCGTGTTTTCCCATGACTCTCATAGTCGGTGTTGTCGCTTCCGACCTCAGCGTTGAGGTCCCCCCATGATGACGATGAGGTCATGGCGTGGGGCTTTCTCTGTCTCTGTCTGCAGCTGGTGGTAGAAGTTGTCATTGCTCTCATCGTTGCTGTTGTTGGTTGGTGCGTAGCACTGGATGATGGTGATGTTGATGTGCCTTCCCTTCAGTCTCGCACTCATTAGTCTGCTGTTGACGGGCTTTCACTCCATAAAGCATCGCTCAACGCCTTTCTTGAGGATGATGGCAACTCCCTCGTGTTGCTGGTCGTCATCTCTCCCAGAGTAGAGGACGGTTTCTCCGGTGGTGGTTCTCATTCTCCCAGATCCAGCCCATCTACTCTCGCTTACTCTAGGACATAGAGGTTGAATCTTCTCATCTCTTATGTTACCTGTGCCAGCTTGCCCGTCTCATACATCGTCCTCACGTTCCAATGTCCTAGTCTGATCTTAGTTTTGGTGGTGTTCAGGTCTTCCCTTATCCTGCTGGTAGCTTCCTCTCGGCTTTGGCCATCAGCATTCATACGAGTCTCACTGATCCCGGGAGGTCCTTCGCACGCAAAAGTAGAAATGTTCTCTGTTGCTGTTTCCGTAACTTCTCTTCTTTTACGGGACAGGGTTGTTAGCCCTGTGCCCAACCCCCAACCTGGAGAAAGGGTTCCACCTAAGTCGCCTCTTACGACATGCCTGGTTGGAGGGCAGGGATCCTATTCTTGCAATGCTCGCTTTGCAAACATACCCCGGGAGTCCCACGGGGGAGTAAAATTTATAGTGGTATCATAATTAGAAGACTACAAACACGGGTAAAAGAAAACAATTTAACAGGGGAATTTCAAGCAGGTTTTAAAAAAGGATACTCAACTGTTGATCACATATTTACATTATTAACATGTGTACACAATTCAGTTTAAATAGAAAATTGCATGTTTCCTTTATAGACTTTGAAAAGGCTTTTGATTCCATTAATAGAAATTTGCTTTGGCCAATATTGTTGACAAATGAAGTAAAAGGAAAACTGTTTCGTTGTGTAAAAAGCATGTATGATTGTGTTAAGGCAAGAGTAAGATGTGGAACTAGATTATCGACTTATATCCAGTGTTCAGCAGATGTCAAACAGGGTGACATTTGCAGCCCAGTTCTTTTTTTCTTTGTTTGTTAATGAGTCAGCACTTGAAGTAATACGAAATGGAAAACATGGGAGTGGACAGAAGAACACCTAACGACTTAGTGTACGGGGCAATGAATAGATATCCTATCACTATAAGTTTTGATGTCAATACTATTGGCTATTGGTTAAAATTAACAAGGATGGAGGCAGAAAGATTACCAAGGAAAGCTTATGTGATGCTATGTAAGTTGGATGATCGAGAAAAAATAACATGGGTAACAAATGTAAGAAAGTGTCTTTTTCATTACGGATTTGGTTTTGTTTGGATTCATCAAGGTGTAGAAAGAGTGAATGAATTTTTACGTGCATACAAAGTTTAATTGATTGTAGATGGCAAGAGTGGGATGATCATATTCAAAATTGTGAGTGAGAGGTTTAGCATGTATCGTATGTTTACTAGTCCTGTGCCTTGTATGCTAGAAAATATTGACAAACATTTGAAATTTATGACAAGATTTTGTTTTGGTATCTTTAGTAGAGCTCTTCATTCATTTCGATATAAACACCAAACTGACAATGATTTGATATGTTCATTATGTAAAGAAGAAATTGAGGATGAGATTCATTTCCTTCTTTGTTGTCCATTTTTAGAAGAAATCAGAAAATGGTTTATTCTGTGAAGTTCTTCAGAGAACCAAATTTGTTCAGATTTAGATTATTAATGTCTTCTACTAATCCTGAAACTGAAAAATCTCGATTCAAATAAGAGAGATAGCAGTATCGTAATTTCATTTTATTTTTTCTTAAGAATTATTAATGTTCAAATTTTGCTTGTTTTCATACATACACCCCCCCCCCCCCCCTTCATATGGGTCGATAATGGCCTTTCGTGAATAAACGTTGTATTTCGTATTCGCCAATTAACAGGGGGAGGGGGAGGGGACGGTAAAGCCTGGTAGTTAAAAGTGTTGTGCTCTATATCTGCCAACTAGGTTTGGGACTAGGCCTAGAATTTTGATGGAAAATATCTACAAAATGTGTTTTGGGAATATTGTAAGAAAATGTTGAAAGAATAATGTCTCTACAAACACTTTTAGGGCAGATTTTGATTCAAACTTGCCTAAAAATATGTATAATTATACTTTTTTAAAAATCACAATCGATTCACAAAATTCAGTTTTCTGCCCCTAGTAACAATCGTTTAGCTTCTACTGACTGACTTTTACTGACCAAACCACACGTTGGACACTCTTTTTTGGTGAACTTAATTTCGTATTAATATGACATCACTGCAAGCACTAGAAAACAGTTAGCAGACCGTGGTTGGGCATAACCAGTCACAAGAATGAATCCACTAATCTGAGTGGCTGAACCACTCCCCGCCATCTTTGTTTACAGCGTCTCTTTCAAACACAGGCATGATAGTTTGCCAGTTTTAGGCAGAATTTTGGCTTTTTATGATGCCAAGAAAAGTTGGAATGAATTTGAGAGTTCTCCATAAGTTTCGCACAAAAAGAAGACACCTGAGAAGAGGCAAGCCAGTCGTGAGCCCTAAGGACCTGAACTGAAATAGATCAGTCGCTTGGACTGACTACATCAACCTTGTTTATTGATAGCTAATAAATTCTTAAAAGTCGAGTCTTTTCTAGACATATAAGGATTAGTTTACACTTTTTCTCCTCTATATTTGTGTGTGTGTGTGTTGTGTGTGTGTGTGTGTGTGTGTGTGTGTGTGTGTGTGTATGGGTGGGTGGTGTGTGTGTGTGTGTGGTGCACTAGTGCCACATATATGTGTGGTGGGTTTTTTTACCAATAAAACACATCAATATGTATGTCTGTATTGTACAAAGCTGTAGCTGAAGAAACTACAGTGTAAGGATCATGTGTTTTTACGGCCTGATGATGACGTAGCGGTTTTGGGTATGTTCACATCATGTTAAAACTTTGGAGTCGATTTTCTCTAAACGCGCTTTTTTTTCTCATACGTACAATCTGGCCCCCTTTACTGTGCAATTTCTATTGCCATGAAACTTTGCATATAGATGTAAAAACGGCTTCTGAGTGCAATAGAACTATTGAAAAAATGTCTTCTTTTCTCAAGGTTTTGATTTAGGCAAGGTTAAATTTGATTATTTACATTTGTCAAATTAAAGTTAAATTCCGACCGATGATGTCTGCATCTATATAAATGTAAACATATAAATATGTGTTTGTTGCACTCTTCTCTTCATGCCCTTTGCATTTATAATGATTTTAACTTCAATGCTTCATACTTTTTTCAAGTTGTGCAGGGACCCGTTTCTCACTGCAATTTTTTTTAATCATAGAAACTTTTCTTTATTATATTAACCTTTGAAACTTTGCATCATAGCTTAAAATGATGTTTTCTACCACTGTGCAAAATTTCATGGCAATACCTTTGGTAGAACTTGAGATATAAAAATCAGCCAAAACGGACACCTAAGGGGACATTTTTCCGGTTGGAATTAACATCAGCGCCGACTGCACTCCCCCCAGAAGTGTACTAAATGCATTTTAGATATGGATAGAAGTTTGCTTTTTCATCCGAAAGACAACGTAGATCAGCGGTGGAATGGGTGTGGGACTTGGGGAATGGGAAGTCCAGCGGTTTCAAATGGGATTTGAACCCAAAACATGTTTTCGATACACATGACTTACCCACAAAGTGCCATTTATCATGTGAATGATGACTGTCTGTGTGACTGAAGCATTCCACAATTTTGTAGCACCCTTCATTTCATTGAAGCCACAGGGCAAAAGATAGTAACTCTCCAACTCTCAAAAAAAAACAACTAAACTCCGTTCTCACAAGGTAGATGTTTGCTAACATATCTCATTCTGTCATTTCTATGACTAAGCCAGGCGGCTCTCTACAATCTGACACAACGACATGCAGGCATTGTTGCTCAGGCCAAGAGAGAGGGGAAACGAGCGTTTTTCAGAACGGGGTGATGGTGGTGGGCCCAGCTCTTCCAGATCCACGAAGGTGATAGCGACAGACAGCAGCAAGAAAGAAGGTGTGCACAGCCTGACATGACAGATGTGTCGTCATCACGAGAGGTCAGAACGGGTCAAGGCCACGCTGGTCTGCAGGAGCTTTCCTCTTCATACCACAGCATAGGGCGACCCCGCGACGAGAGGGAACGTGCCAGTGAGGATGCGAGGGATTTCACCCGTGACGAACGTGCTGCCGCGAACCAACCACTTGACAGAAGCAGAGACGGTAGGCCAGGGGGTTCCTGCCGTGACGTGGATCTCTCTGACTGGCCAGTCTAGTCAGGGGGCGGAAGGAGGGGGTACTGCCAAGTGACGCATCTGG
The DNA here is from genome assembly GCA_028751875.1 of Rapana venosa. Classification (NCBI taxonomy): domain Eukaryota; kingdom Metazoa; phylum Mollusca; class Gastropoda; order Neogastropoda; family Muricidae; genus Rapana; species Rapana venosa. The sequence goes on along the minus strand of CM054165.1, from coordinate 27,346,012 downwards.
ACATCCTGGCGACTCCCTGACTGGCCAATGGTTGTGTGGAAGAAAGGAACCCAGTAGCACGAGCAGGGGGAGACGAGCTTCAACTAGCAGGTAACCTGGGCTACTTAGTTACCTTGGCAACCAGAGCAGGGGTGGTGTGGACTGCAAGGACTCCACTCCAAGAGGACGAAATAGGACAGGCCTGACCACTCGACATCTTGGTCTTTTCTTTGTTATAATGTGGAAAATTTATATAATAAACTGAATGTCACGGTTCGCATAATTCCGTGCATTATCAGTGCTATTTCTCTCTCTCTCCGTCTGGATACTGGTGTCTTTCTGTGTTCACATTCGCTTTTTTTTTATGTACGTGGTGAACTCCAGCTTAGTGGCATGCACATTCCTTTTTCTCTGCAATTTTGCATGCAGGTTAGCTTGTCGTGAAGTTCCTGGTCGTCAGTTAGGGTTTGCTTCATCAGCTAAGTAGCAATGGCTTTAAATAGGAGGAAGTCTTGACTTCAGTTAGGAGGTGGAGATTCAGTAGGAGGTGGAGATTCAGTCTTGGGCTGAAGTTCGTTGGTCGCCGTTCCAGCTGGGCTGTTGGGCACCGCGTCTTCGTTCTTCGTTGTTACGTCGTGTCCGTCCTGTCAACGTCTTCCTTGGGTTGCAGGAGTGCACCGTTCTTCTTCTGTGCTGTGCTGTCCGTTTTGTAAACGTCTTTCCTGGGGTGCAGGAGTGCGCCTTGTTCTTTCTCAGTGACAGGTGAGGGATGTTCTGTAGATATGATTGAGTTCTGTGATGGTTCGTTGTGCCGTTGTGGTGGTTGTCGTTGAGTGTCTTGATTTAATGCAATGCTTGGATTTCGATCGGGTTATAGTACAATAGATCCCATTTTTACATTATAAGCTCTAGTCCAAAAATATTTTCATAAAAATACAAAACTATAAGTTGTATTTGACTCAGTTGATAGAAATGTCCTGTGGAACATATTACGCTATAATGGAGTAAATGGCAAAATGTATATGGCCCTGAAAGGTGTGTACGAGTCTGTGATAGCATGTGTGCGTGGCAAGTATATGTATTCAGATGTTTTTGAATGCCCCAGGGTTAAGCAAGGGTGTCTCCTGCTGTTCTCGTTATTTATTAATGAGTTAGCTATAGAATTAACCAAAAAAAGGGAAGACATGGCATACAATTAATCCCAGGTTTTCTGTTACTATTCGCAGATGACATACTATTTTAGGGCTGCAAAACCAGTTAATTTTTTTAAAATATGAAGCTATGTTGAATCTGTTAACATAGAAAAGACAAATATAATGGTATTTCAAAAGGGAGATCATCTTTCATTGGGAAAGAAGTAGTTTATAGTAATACTGAAATTAAAGTAACAAACTTTTATAAATATTTAGGACTTACCTTAACAAAACTAAATTTCAAAAATGCATGGAGTGAAAGTTGCCAAAAACTATGGAAATTCTAAGGTCTTTAAGGAAACTAAACTGCTCTGATTTTTCAAATTTGTTAATAATGAAATGGAAAAAGTGCACACCTATGCAATGAAACGATTCTTTTCAGTACCACCTACACTCATTTAACAAAATGCTGTATGATGAAACTGGCCCCTACCCTCTATTTATAAGATCACAAGAAGTGTATTAAGTATTGGTTAAAATTAACTCAACTTCCTATGTCAAGATTGTGCAGACAAGCGTATGAGATGCTGTTGATCCAACTAGAAACGGGGAAACAGAACTGGACATTTTTTGTTAAGCAATTACTAACAACGCATGGATTTGGTATTGTGTGGATGTGCCAGGGAGTTGGATTTGAGCAAGGATTTTTGTGGGATTTTAAAGACAGAATGATAGCTTCCTACAAACAAGACTGGCATGCTTGCATAGAGGAATCAGAAAAGTATAACTGGTACTCTTCCTTTAAAAGTGTTTTGCAAACAGAAAAGTATGTTACAGTTGTAACACAGAAATGGCATAGGAGTAATCTTGCTCGATTCAGATTAAGAACACCTAAATGCTTGCAAAACATGGCTTTCCACTGACAAATCTCCTCATGTGTGGGGCGCAGACTGAAGATGAAATGCACTTTTTGTTTGATTGTAATTCGTATGATGATATCCGTCAGAAATGCCTCATATTTAACCCTTTACCATTCGCATTTCTTACAGAGAAACTCTCTGTAGTATTCGGAAATTTACGCTGTTTTTTCAGAGAATAAGGTACCTCAAGTACACATAGTCCTGTACAGTTACTATTGTTTGCAGAGCAGTCATATTTGGCCAAAGTATTCATATGATGTCATACTTTGTTCTGCACCCCAAGATGTGTGTCCTACCTACATGTGTCGTGCTGCTGTCCCCTCTTTGTCACCAAATACAGGTAACATTGCAGTGACATCATGCTGTTAGTCTACAACTACCCTCTAACATGCGCAATATAGGTATGTGATTTTAAAAAATAATATGTGTGGTCCTGCCTGAATGTGTCCTCCATCGCATCCACCGTCATGGTAATCCAGTCGAACATTCACACGTCACAAAATTACTGTCACCAAGTCTACACTTTCTCAGTGGAAAGTATTCAAACATATTGAAAACGACGTTGACTAATGCGCGTATATACATTATTTACAAATATATGCTGACGCCTACTATTTACACAGACACTAGTGTGTCCTTCACCAATAGCCAGTTACATGGCTGTCATAATGCAGGTGTCACAGCCAGTGTCGCGTCCAGGTGTGTTGGCGTGTTTCTCAGGTGAAAATACTGATTAATTTTGAGAAATCTGGTTTTCGTCATAATATTACTGATCCGTGACTCAGAAAATGTCAAATTAGTAGACCAGTAGAGATGAAGCCTTGACAAACGCTTGATCCCCATCATGATCAAAACTGACAGGTAAGCCCTAATTTCCTCAGGTGTTGTTTCTGTCCCTAATGGATCTATGACTACGCCTTTCACAGCGATCTTTTGCCTGGCTTAATTGTTAGTTCATCTGCTACAATTTGAAAAAAATGTCGGGGCACAAACAAAACAAAGTAATCTAAGAGCTTGGCTTTCAGTGGGAGAGTTTGTGCTGGCCCAGTCGGCAGCGTGAAGTCTTGCACTGAGCAAGGCACTTGTGCGCTGTGCCATGTCGTCTGCTGTGAAGCCAACGAAATGTTATCCTCAGCATCACTTTCCAACTCACTACCTTCTCCTATTTCATCTCTTTCTTCTACATCTACTTCAACATCGGATTCAACATTTTATTCTCTTTCGAACTGTTCCACTTGAGCCAAAATAGCTTCAATTTCCACATCAGTATATTCCTCCCAAATTGTATGCTCAATCTTTGCTGCCATTTTTAGCTACAAGAAAGCATGGGAAAGATAAAGCCAGTCACTGGCCAATTTCTTGTGAACGGGAGGCTGTGTAGCACTGAATTTTGTGCCCATTCCTTTCTTAGTTTATGCTGACCTCAGTGGAATGTTCATTCATGGTGTGCGTGTACTAGGTAGAGCTTAGTGCGTGATGAAAATTCCCCACTAGGCTGAAATGACGTCCGGCGGGCTGCTGCGGACATAAATATATGCGGGCGAGCGGGCAGCAGCGGGCTACGGCGGGTAAAAAATGGGAAAGGGTTAATGAAGAAATCTCAAGAATTAGAGATAGCATTCTCTTGATCGTAGATGAATTTCTAAAATCACTTTAAAATTTTTTTATCTCCCTTGCTTAGGAAAGCATAAAGATAACTGCAGTTAACCTTTTCAATGTAACAATTGTTTTCCATATTTGTGGAATACGAACTCCGTCAGGTCAGAGACTCCCTCTGCTACTGGTAACCATGTAACCCAGTACCACCTGCCACATGTGGGGAGTAAACCCAATCAAAAAATCCGACCTGGAGAGGGATGGGCTCCGCCAGGTTTGATTTGCCCAAGACACACCCATGATAAAGACAGCCAGAATTTCCATACCGGATCGGTCGTCGCCCGGGTTACCAAGGACCGCGCCTTCTGTTGCTCATCAGGACAGAGGTCGAAAGTATGCTACTGATGTAAAACACAGCAAAATTCGTGCCAGAAACAACACCATCATTGGCACATGGAATGTGCGGACACTAAGAGCTGCAGGCAAAGTGGAAGAACTGACACATGAGATGTCCAGATATCAATGGCACATCCTTGGGCTCTGCGAAGTAAGATGGAAAAGCATGGGAGAAACAACGACCCAGGAAGACCACAAATTATACTACAGTGGAAAACAGGATAAACATGAACACGGCGTGGGGTTTCTCGTTCACAAAGACACCATAAACACCGTCATGAGCTGTCAGCCTGTGTCCAGCAGACTTATTACCATCCGCCTGAGAGCAACCCCCTTTAACATAACTGTAGTACAGGCATATGCCCCTACATCAGACTGCACAGATGAAGCCATAGAAGAATTTTATGACCAGCTACAAGAGGTTCTGAATCAAACTCCCAAGAAAGACATCCTCGTTGTGCAAGGTGACTGGAACGCCAAGGTAGGAGAAGATGCATGGAAAGATTGGGTGGGCGTTTGTGGGCCACATTGTAATAACCAATCAAATGAAAGAGGCTTGAGACTCCTGGAGTTTGCCAGTAACAACCACCTCCAGCTAGTGAATACACTTGGCCCACACAAGAAATCCAGAAAATGGACATGGCATAGCCCAAATGGAGAACACCACAACCAAATAGATTACATCATGGTGAAAAGACGGTTTCAGTCTAGCGTTAACATCGCACAGACACGAAGTTTTCCAAGAGCAGACATAGGGAGTGATCATGATCTTGTGATGATGACTTTCCGACTACGTCTAAAGAAAATCCACAAGCGGAACAACATCAGGATCAAATTTGACCTCGAGAAGCTGAAGGACCCAGAGGTATTAGAAATTTTTCAAAAAAGGATAGGTGGAAAGTTTGCAGCACTCACTGTGATAGACTCAGACATAGATACACTGACGAATAGTTTCAATACAGCAGTGACTGAAACAGCAAGCGAGCTTCTTGGCAAACACCGACCAGTAAAAAAACCATGGGTCACACCTAACATCCTACAATTATTCGACAAGCGTAGAGAGTTGAAGAAAAAGAAAAATGAAACAAAAGAAAGAGCAGAACAATATAGGGCAGTCAACAAAAGAATCAGGAAGTCCATGACGGAGGCAAAAGAGAAATGGATCAGTGAACAGTGCCAAGACATTGAAGAGAACATCAAGAAAAACAATAGCAAGAAAGCATATCAGCTGGTGAAAGACCTGACTAGCACAAAACAGAGAAAAGGTTTAACAATCCAAGACAAAAAATGGGAAGTGTCTCACTGACGACAGGATATTCTGAACAGATGGACAGAATACTGCTCCGACCTGTATAACTATAGAACCGCAGGAGATCCAGAAGTCCTTAATGTACCCGAAAGCAAAGACACAGACAGTCCACCCTATCCTCCGAGAAGAAGTGGAAACAGCAGTCAGATCGCTGAAAAAGGAAGTCAGCAGGGGCTGACAACATTCCAGCTGAGTTGTCCAAGCTGGAGGGGAAGCCATGATCAGCGCCCTACAAGAATCTGCAACAAGATCTGGCAGACAGGAAATGGCCAACACCATGGACACAGTCACTCGTCATCACCCTCCCCAAGAAAGGAAATCTACAACAATGCCATAATTACTGCACAATCAGCCTCATATGCCACCCAAGCAAGGTCATGCTGCAGATAATATTGAATGACTGAAGCCACAAGCAGAGACCATCATTGCTGAGGAACAAGCAGGTTTCAGAGCAGGGCGCAGCACAACAGAACAGATATTCAACCTCAGAATACTATGTGAGCGGTACCTTCAACATCAACAAACCTTTACCACGTATTTATCGATTTATAAGAAGGCATTTGACAGGGTGTGGCATGCAGCTTTGTGGGCAATCATGAATTTGTACAGCATCAATGCAAACCTGATCAGAGTCATCAAACAGCTGTACACGAGGCCACCAGTGCAGTGTACTACAACAACAACATTGGAGAATGGTTTCGAACAACAGTTGGAGTAAGGCAGGGCTGTCTACTCTCACCCACTCTTTTCAACATCTTCCTTGAGAGAATCATGGCTGATGCACTGGAACATCAGGAAGGATCAGTCAGCATTGGTGGCAGAACGATCACAAACCTCCGCTTCGCAGATGACATTGATGGAATAGCAGGATCAGAAAAAGAGCTTGCCAGCCTAACAGAACACTTGAATAAGGCCTCCAAAACATACGGCATGGAAATCAGTGCAGAGAAAGACCAAACTGATGACTAATAACACCAACCGCATTAGCACTGATATCAGGGTTAATGACCAGAAGCTGGAACAGTTCAAAGCTTCAAGTACCTGGGAGCCATTGTATCAGACCAGGATCCAAGCCAGAAGTAGTATGCAGGACTGCACAGACAATAACACTTTGTCAAAACTAAAACACCATCTGGAGAGATAAAAATATCTCACTTATCTCCAAGATCAGACTAATGCGCTCCCTTGTCATATCCATATTTCTGTATGCCTGTGAATCATGGACCCTGACTGCAGATTTGGAGAGAAGAGTACAGGCAGTGGAGATGAGATGCTTTCGGAGACTCCATGGCATCTCCTACAAAGACCACATAAGCAACGAAAGCGTGCATAACAGAATCCAGCAAACCATTGGACCCTATGAGAACCTTCTAACGATCGTGAAAAAGCGTAAACTTAAATGGTATGGGCATGTCACAAGATCCAAAGGACTTGCAAAAGGAAGTTTTGCAAGGCCTGTACCAAGGAGGATGAAGAAGAGCAGGGACCAAGGAAGAGCTGGGAGCGATAACATCAGCGATATGGACAGGAACTCAACCAAAACCCTGAGAAAGGAGAACTGAGACAATGACAATGACAATGACAATGACAAATTCTTCTATTTCGATGTAATGAATAAGCACAACATGTGCTTTTTTACATCCCAGTCCCGCCCGTTAGGGATACATCTTAATAATTAATAACCAATACTTATTCAGTCTCCACAATTAAATAACAAGGGAAATAACCCTTTGCAAAACAGCTCCCCCCCAACAACCCCCCCCCCCCCCCCCAAATTGCAAGAAAATAAAAGTAAACCATAAAAATACCCCACCCCTCCACCCTCAAAAAAACCTTAACCAAAACAAACAACATAAGAGATAGGAAAAAAACCAAAAAAACCACAAAAGATGATCAAAACAAGAGAAAAACAGACAGAGAAACAACAACAAATCAACAACAACAGAGCCAAGAAAAATAACACAATCCAATTAATAAGGCATTAAAGATAAACATCTACAAATTGTCAAATGGTACACATACTTGTTACACATAATTATAAATCAATTAATTAAACAAACTAGATTCTTTCAAAATAACAATGAAATATTTTACTCATAACTCCCATTCAATTAGTGAAAAATCAAGAAATCGAATAAATCAAATGTATAAAACAAAACCAATTAAATCAAGAAAAAACACCCACAAAACACTCCCCTTCCCAAACCCCCTCCCCTAAACAAACAACAACCCCCAAAAACTCCAGGATTATTACAAGCGTGCGCGCGCGCGCACACAAACACACACAACACATCACCACCCATTACACCACACATTACACACACACTACGCAGTATAGCCACGCATGCACACCACCCACACACACAACACACACACACACACACAACACTCTCTTCACACATACCACTCACACACACATTAATATACAAACACACATAATATACACCACACACTACATAATACACACAACACCAAACACACCCCACACACACACACAAACCAACATCCTGGATACATATCCATTCGCAAGGGCATTTCCTCACATACAAGGATAATAGACACTTGTCATAATTATCTAATATATCATAACCGTACTATTTGTACAGACAAAACCAGGAAAATAAACATTATTTGGATGTACGAAGAAGCAAGCCACAAAAGCTTCAAGAAAATGACCAGTCTAACATCAGCTATTTCAACAATAAACACCAGGAATGCTTTCTTTACGCTCTCATTGCCACAATGTGTATGGGGCGCTCATTACTACTCACTGAACACTAAATCCACACATCCACACATTACACACCACACTATTCATGCATGCGCAAAATCCTATTTTCACAATTATTAGAATTGATACAAAGTCCACAGAAGTAAGAAATTGTCAACAGAACATTTGCAAATTAACAAATCCATACCATTCTGCATTAACAAAAAATTGCACCCAAACTTCATTTTTACAGGGGGGGGAAAGGGAACCTCAGTCAGTTCATTGTTGTAACAAAATCAAAACAAGCAAGGGCACACACACACACACACACACATCCACACACACCACAACTCAACACACACACACACACACATTACAATTCAAAGCAAGCTCCTAATGTCAGTTACAGAGAGGAGGAGAGAGAGATGAGAGAGAGAGAGAGAGTGAGAGAGATGAGAGAGAGAGAGAGAGAGGATAATTTGGTATAATGCAAGGGAGGTATATTTACTTTGTTTCCAAACAGATAATTGTGTAATTTTTTTTTTGATGCATTAAGTGGATGAAAAAATGACTTTTGAGATTGTTAATGATTGGAGTTGATCTAAATGAGTCAGGAAGGAGTCCACAGCACAGGCCTGAGTAAAGTAAGCTAGATTTGAACCAATTCTTTTGGGTTTGGGGGACACAGGCTTTTCGGTATTTCTGGATGATTCATTGGGGAAACTTGTCTTTTAAAGGATGAGGGAACAGTCCTGTCATTACTTAAAACATCATGATGCCTTGTTAAATCTTAGTCTTTGGTGTAGGGGACGATATTTATCTGGGTAGAATCCATTATAGTAAGGTAGTCTTCTTCAGAAGAACCAGTTTAAGAGCACGTTTATACAGACCTTAATAATGGTTTCATAGTGTTTGCACTAGCAGAATCCAAAGGGTGAGCTATAATCTATTGAGGATTGTTTTTTATGCTTGAAAGAATTGTTTTCATCATGAAAGTCAAGAAAATGTTTGATTTTAGTCAGGTGGTATACTCTTTGAGACATGTATTTGCACAGTTGGGAGATGTGATGGGTACCAGCTGAAATTTTTTTCATTGTTTCTCTAGAACTTAAGTGGTGAGAGGCTTGTTCTATTGTTCTTTTCTATATGGATTGGAGAAATTTATTAGATATATTTTGTCGCTTTTGTCTGGTAGTGAGAAGCATTGCATTTTGTTTTTTTGGGGTGTATAGACTTGTGATTTTGTTCAGGCCATTTGACAAGATCATCAGTGCTATTTGCAATTGGTCTTTGCAAGTGAGTTATGTCATAGGCTTGTATGTATGGTTGTGGGTCGTCAGCAAAAAGTTCGCATTTAGTTTTGATATGGTGAGGAAGGGCATTTTTGTATAATGAAAAGAGATTTGGTCCTAAGATGGATCCCTGTGGACTCATATTGAATGGGTTTTAGGGTGGATGTGGACGTTGCGATGGTAATCTCATTGTGGCCTGGGGGTAGAGGAAGATGAAAGATGTTTCATAGAGGTGGGGGTGTGTGTGGTGGTGTTTGGGTGCGATAGGCAGTGGGAGTGGGGGTTGAGGTTGGTGTGGGGGGGGGCGGGCCCGGAGTGGTTGTGTAGTTCTTCGGTGCTGTTCGGACGCTGAGCTGGGTGTTGTGGCGTAGGGTGTTGTTTTCTCTTCGTTCTTTTTTTTTATTGTTTTCCTTTCTTTTTGTCTGCTTTTTAATGGAGAAGTCTCAGTCACTTGTACAAATGCTTTTTTGAAATATACCAAAAATATCCACAAAATATCTTGTCATTAATGTTAGTACAGCCAATTGTTACAAGACTAGTTGTAATGCCGTATGGCACGAGTGATTTTTCTAAATCCAGACTGATTTGGGTGAAGTAAGTAAGTTGTTAATCCTATATGAATGGACTATGTGTTTATTCATATGTTTTTCCAAGGTTTGGAAAGGTAAGATAAAATAGGAGGTTGGCTATAAATTTGAGGGATCAGAATGTTCTCCAGACTTGTGGGTCGGGAATCACCTTAGCAGTTTGTAGGCGTTGGGGATATAGTTTTATGAAGACAAGGTTATAGATATGTGTCAGGGTGTCTGTAATAATTTGGAGCTGAGAGTTTCAGTATTTGCCATCTATTCCACAAGACCCACGCGTACTGGATTGGTTGAGGTGTTCGTCCAGGTAATCGTCAGACCGCAGAAAAACAGATATGAATGTATGTGGGTTTTGTGGAATACGTTTTCTTCGGCAGAATTGTTTTAGTTCATTGAGATCATTGGACTTCGATTTATCATTGTTACAAGAAATATTAATGATGTTGATTGTTTAGTTTTTCAGCCGAAATCTCTTTAATTACGTTAGATTTGAAGACAGTGATTATTTGTTATGTTGATTGATTGCCTCCATACGCCAGTCTTTGAATTGTTGTTTGGATGAAAGAAGATCTTGGTAATATGTCCTTTTCTTCGCCGTTTTTGTGAATTTATGGCATTTCTTAATTTTTTGCCTCCTCATAATATTTATGTTCTTTTAAGGATTTCTCTAACGATAGCATGTTCGTCTAGTTATTTGTAAACCAAGGTGGTTTGCGGACATGTTTGAACTTTTGGTTGTTTTATGGGGGCATGTTTGTTATAGATTTCAGTAAAAACTTTTATCCAGACTCAATGGCCAGGTCTGGATTCAGTAAGATGGAATGTTTCCGAGAGCATGGAACTGCTCTTAACTCTAGTAAGAAAAAGCTGCTCATTATATTTTGCAAACCTAAAAAGGAGCGAGTAGGTTATAGTTTTATGGCCTGGTTTAGAATTTTTGTTCCTTTTTTTGACCATGTGGTACAGACTGGGTTAGTGGTCGCTCCAGGTGTGTACAGTGGACACAAGCTTCTAGTTGTTTTTAGGGATCTGATACATAGATGTGATCAATGATTGTGTTAGAATGTGATGTGACTTTGTGGGTAAGTTACTAATTTGGTGAAGATTGAATGAGTTAATAACTTGGGTCCATTGGTTGTTTACTTTTGTAGGTCAATATTTTTAATCACAAGTAAGATAATTACTAGATTCTAATAGGACTACGTTATCATGGAGTCAAACTTGTCTATCCAATTTTTTCTTTCTGTTGGATTTCTGTAGCAGAACCCATAATAATAGGCCCTGCACCTTTTATAGCTACTTCGATCCAGATGGATTCTACTTCATAACGTTTCAAGATGGAAAAGTCGTTTGAACGTTTCAGATCACTAATATAGATTAAAGAGACCTGTTTCTTTGGGCTTCTTGCGGATCTTTTCGCATGATTTTATAGCCTGGAAGGACAATGTCTGTAGGTTGGTTATGTGTTCTGTAAGTCTGACCTTCGGAAAGACCTAGTTATATGAAATGGGTTTGCCATGGTTTGTGATGTGAGTCTTGTTTTTTCTGCGATTTTATTGATGCATTGGTTTATATTTAGGTGACATATTCGTATTCCAGCTTGGGAGGGACATGAATGTGTTTGAATACATCTATTAAAGTTAGTTTTGTGAGGAAAGTATTAATGTGTACAAGGAATGGGAAGATAAGGAAGAAAAGTGAGAAATGGAATAATAATAATAATAATGGAGGGGGGAGTGAATACTTTGATAGGGGTTTATTAGTGGTGAGGGTGAAGAGACGGAGTTAAATCAATTACCACTCTGTTGTCACAACAATGTGTATATACTCAATCAGGTCTGACCGTAGTCTGACGAGAAATTTAAAGAAGATTTAAATAAAATAAAATAAAAATCTACAGGTGGTGTGGTTGGACCGAGAGGAAAGCGGGATATTTTAAAAGAAAAACAAACAAAACCAAAGAACAACAAACAAAACAACAAAAAAAGACTAAAAAAAAACCCAAGCATACAAACACAAAAACAAAGCAACCAATTCACCCCAACAAGTGAGTGCGAGACATTCAGTAAAGCACCTGTAAATAAATGATGCCAGAATATGAATAAATCAGCACAACTACAATCAGCAACAGTTCCTGGAAAATATGATTTTTAAAAGAGAATTAAAATTAATAATAAAAAAGTCAAGAACAAATAAAAAAATAAAAATAAATAAAAGAAAAGAGAAAGGAAAGGGATGAGCACAATCAGCCATGTTCTTGAAGCTTGGTCCTGGTAAGGAGATTGACCCATGGTTTGTCCTGATCACTTTTGCTTCACAACTGCAGCACTAGTGGGTGTCTCGAGCTCAGAATACAGATTTATGATATAAATTTAAACTGTTGCTTCACGGCAGCACGGTGTGAGCGTGTCGCGGAGCACAGAATCGAGATTTATGATATAAAATTACCTGTCACCAAATTGACTTTTCAAGGCCATGGGTAGAGCACACAGGAGTAAGTCCTTGTAAGATGTTATGCAACTTCTATCTAATGAAGTGGTTAAGGGAAGTGTTCCTTACCACATGCATGCAGTATGAACGCAAGACAAATCATTGTTCACACACAACACACACACATACACACACAGTGTGCACATATAGGCACACATAGGTGTACCTGATAACCACCACACCCACACACACCCACCCACCCACACACACATCGCGCACAACACACACACACACACACACAACACACACACACCACACACACACTCACAACACACTTGAATGTGGAAACATTGGTAGGTGCTAATTTGTTACACCAGAGTTTTAGTGTAACCCTAGACAGAAAAGGTTGGAGTGGGTGAAGTCTGGTGGCGGACACTGCTGGGGATAGGGTGGGGGCTGGCGGTGGGGAGGAGGTAGGGTCGTCAATCTAATAGGACGTGGGAGATTAGAGTTTGTCTGTTGGCCAGGACACCGTCATTCAGGGGTTGAGGGTAGGTTGGCGTCTGACATCCGTGAGGTAAAAAGGGTATTCCAGGGACATGATACCCTTTTTGAAGCAGAGGTAAGGGTATTGCGTCCTTTGTACGTCAGTGGGCCGTTGTAGTTGGAGGTCGTCAGGAGAGGGTGTCGTTGGTGTCGGGGTCCGGGCGTATTTTAGAGGCTGTACGCTACCTGTCTGTACTTTTGGGGCTGGGTTGGAAAGGGTCAGATATAAATCTTTGGCGGGGGCCCCCTAGCAGTTGTAATTATGGCAAGCGTGGTCTGCAAACGTGATGTTTTCTGCTGAACACACTTTGGCAAGGGACATATTGGATAAATTGACGTCTTTTTTAGTGGATGTCGTCACATTGGGGGATAATGGACATGCCAGCAGCCGGGCTTGGGGGAACACATGCTTGATATTTTCTGATAAGTTTGGTCATTTTATTGTCTGTGATGGATGTATGTTTGCATCGTGTTGATTCCAGTATGAAAAATGAGGTGCTGTACATCTTTGTTGCGGGGAAGTGTTGAAGCCAATGAATAGGGTCTCTTCAACTGTGGAGACCTGAGATGCTGTTGTTTTTTTGATTCTGCCTGTGTAAATATAGAATATCTGACTTGATGTGTCGTGTCACTGAGTCACCAGGATGAGATTCGTTGTGCTGGAGTGTACTCTTTGTACGCTAGTTGTTGGCGTGGTGTGGGAGTGTTGTTGGTAGTAGTTCTGAGGTGCTTCAGAAGTGTGTGATTGTAGTTTGCTCTTTTCTTTTTCTTTGAGGGACTGTTGTCCAAAACATTTGGGTTTGGGTCTTTCTTCTCTGTGTTTGTCACGGGCTGCTTGCCATGAGTCTGTTTTGGTTGTTGATGCTGACGTGTTGGCAGTGTTGCTTGTGGCTGGTTGTTGATTTCTTCAGTAATGTCGGAGGCTTGTTTGCCAGAGTCTGTTTGGTTGGTGATGGTTCACAGTATTGTCCATGGCTTGTTGTGATTGGAAGTTGTTGACTGAGTCAGGTGGACGTTGGATTACGGGTCAGTGTTTTCATGTGTACATTGATTTATGTTTTCGTTGTAGTGGTAAGAGAAGAGAGAATCTGTTGGTGGTAGGAAGGATGATAGTAAGGAGTTCTGTTCTTGGTCTGACTGGTGTGTGAGGTTGAGTGTTTGTGTGTGTGGGGTTTTTTTGATAGTGTGCGTTTCATTTTCCGTATTTCTGACTTCAAGTCGGGGTTTTCTTTTTTGCATGTGAGAATTTTGGTGGGGGAACCCCAATGTTTTGGTTTTTTTGGATGAGCAAGACAGTGAGGTATCTTTTTGTTTCATCGTTGTGATGTTTGGGAAAACTGTTTGTTTGCACAGGAAACGGGGAAAAGCATGTATTTTTGGTGAAGCGGGAAACTGATGGTGCACTGTTGCACAAAATGGATGAGTGTGTTTTTGTGCTGTTTTTGACTGAATGTTAATGACTGCTTTTTTTGAGTGAGGAAAAACTGCTCTGCAAGGGTGTGAATGTGGTTTTTTCCCGCTGTGTTGGGTGGGGGGGTTTTTTGTTGTTTTTTTCCCGCTGAAGTTCCCTGGGCTGGCGTGGGCTGGTGGGAGAGGTTGGGGAGCATCAACGTGGGCATCAGGACTGGGGGGTGGGGTGGTGGGCTGGTAAATGGGGGAATCTGGTTGGGGGAGGACTCTGGATGGGGGGGAGTCCCTGAGAATTATTCCCCCAGAGGGGGGAAAGGGTTTTGGGGTTTGGGAGATTTCTTCGGACAGGGCAGCACAGCCTCGTCAGGTTTTGGGTGGGCTTCTTTCGTTCAGGCAGAAAATGGCCGGATCACTTTTATCAGAGTTCGAAATTTTTTTTAGCCATCTTCTGCACAAATTTCCTTGAAAATACCGTTCCGTTGTAAAAGGGGGTGATGGGATCAGTTTTTTTGTCTCCCCATTCACTTTATTTGTTTTATAAAGTTCTTCACTAGGTAGGGTGGGGGGGGATGCTGTTAGGGCTCTATTTGAGAAAAGGGAAAAAAAGGGGTCAAGCCAACCACACGTTTTAAAAAACCGGCAAATTTTGGTCCCTTTGGTTGTCATCGCCAAAAGTTTTTTAATAAAAATAAAAGTTTCCCTTTGGGGCCCCTTTTTTTTTTCCCTTTCCTTTTTTTTAAAACGAAAATTAAAACCCAATTTTTTTGGGGGTAAAAATAAAAAGGGAAAAAAAGTGCAAAACCCCCCGCCCAAGTCCTTAAATGGCCTTAATATTTTATGACTGGGGAAAGGAAAAACGCATTGACAAAATAAATTTATAAAGGAAGGGAAAAAGTTTTAAAAAAACATTAAAACAAATCAGTGTTGTGTGGCAATTCAGAGTCACAAAAACCCATTTCTTTTATACTTTTGAAAACGAAAAAATTATAAAATCGGGGAAAACTGGCTCGAAAAGGGAACCCCCAACAACACCAATTTGCTTGGCCAAAAACGCCTTCAGCAAGTCGCCACCCCGGGGA
>CM054165.1:27313803-27330125 GCA_028751875.1 Rapana venosa | reverse complement strand
TGTTCCAAACCACGTCACGGCACCTGGCTGCCAGAAAGAAGAAAAAACTGAGCAAACTTGTAGACAACACTGGCACCAACACTGAACAAAGTCAGGCTGAGAACAAGAAAAAGAGCCGCAGATTTAAACGGGGAAAAACTCACAACCCAACTGACAAATACACGAGGAGAACAACCAGGCAGGTGAAAAAGGAAGTCATCAATTTATCCTCAGTCACACTGTCTGAAGACCAGGCACAAGTCCTGCCTGTCTCTGGGCCCCAAGTTCTGCCCTACCCCGCTTTCCTTCAGTGAACTGCAGCTACAGGAAGACGTGGCAGAAGGCTGCAGACGACTGCGTCTAAAGGAAATGTTTTTCGACTCAGGAGATGAAAAAGATAAAACTGTCCCCCCTCCTCGGTTCTAAAAAAAAAACGTTTTACTCGCCTCCAAGTGGAAGAGATTTGTCTCTGGATGCATACTGCAATACCATCCAAACCTCACCAACAACTTTGTCAACAACAGAAAGCTCAGAGATAACCTCTCCACCACAGAAAGAAGAGCTCTCCACGAACTGAAAGATCTGGTGCAGGAGAGAAAGATATGGATCTCCAGGGCAGACAAAGGAGGCGCTGTTGTTGTTCAAGACGTTGACAGCTACATCAGGGAGGCCAGCGGCTACTGAATGAACCCTGAACACTACGAACAAGTGAGGAAAGACCCCACACCGCAAATCACCACTGCCACCAACAACATTGTGGACACACTTCAAGCAAAGGAATACATTGATGAAAACACACATAGATGGGCGCGACTTGACCCGGGCAACGTCAGACCCCATGTGTTTTATCACATTCCCAAAGTCCACAAATCGCTTGTAGACCCTCCTGGACGTCCCATCGTGTCTGGGGTAAATGGCCCTACCGAAACGCTGTCCAAACTAGTGGACTCCTGGCTGCAACCCTATGTAGTCTCTCTTCCCAGCTACGTGAAGGACTCCACAGATGTCCTAAACAAAATATTGGACTGGAACACAAGACTTGGACCCTTCAAAGAAAGTGTCATGCTTGTAACAATTGATGTTGTCAACCTGTACGGCACCATTCCTCATCAGGACATGACAGACGCTATCCGCTTCTTCATGGACTCCCATCCAAAGGATAGTGTGCCCCCTGTCAGTACCGTACTGGAGATTGTACAGCACATTTTACACAATAACTACTTCACTTTTGAAGGCCAAGTCTACCGGCAGAAAACAGGCACTGCCATGGGCACACCTATGGCACCCACAGTGGCCAACCTGTTCATGGGCTTCCTGGAAAAGTCACTACTGGAAAAAAGCCCTGTAGCAGTAGAAGAAGAACTGTGGAGACGCTTTATTTGGGCGACATACTGGTGTTGTGGATGGGAACGGAGGAACAACTGAACAGTTTCAGTGAGTTCATCAACTCATTCCACCCGTCAATAAAGTTCACAGTCCACAGTTCTAAAACAGAAATGCCCTACCTGGACATTCTCCTCAGAATGGAAGGTGGCTACATCACCACCGAGCTCTTCTCTAAAGCAACAGATGCCCACAACTACCTTCCATTCCAATCATGTCATCCCCGTCATTGTGTGAACAACATCCCTGTGGGACAGTTCTTGCGAGTACGCCGCTTGTGTTCTACAGAGCAAGACTTCGAACGCCACAGTATGAAGATGTGCCATGCCTTCCAGGATCGTGGCTACCCTGACACCATCATCATGGCCGCTAAATCGCGGGCAAAAGCCACTCCACGCCAGGCTACCCTCACTTACACCAAAAAACCCATCAACAGCAGAGTTCCTGTAGTCATCACCCATAATCCACGGAACCCTCCCATCCGAAAATGGTTACAGGACAATCTGTCTACCCTGCACTGCAGTGCCAGAATGAAGAAGGCAGTTCCCGAAGCTCCTGTGGTGGGGGAAGGAGAGAAAATGCAGGAGTCTAGGGAACATGCTCATGCCATCTGTCCTGCCTCCTACAAACGCAACACCTGGCAGTCGTGGATGTTCTGCTGCACCAAAAACTGTGCCACCTGCAGGGACCACCTACTAGAGGGCAGGCAGTCTCTCTCCAGTTTCACTACTGGTGAGAGATTCACCATCAGAGACGCCTTCTCTTGTAGCAGCAAAAACATCGTTTATCTGCTCAGCTGCAACCTCTGTGGACTCCAGTACGTTGGCGAAACCAAAAACGCCCTGAAAACCAGGCTGTACCTTCACCGCAGTGACATCACCAGAAACACCGGCACAAGAGTGACCCAACACTTCAATCAGGCGGGGGACACTCTCTCAGCAACGTGAAGTGCCAGGTGATAGAACAGGTGAACGGGCAGACCCACGAGGCCAGACTCCGCCGAGAACGTTTCTGGAGACACAAGTTGCAGACTGACGCCCCTGAAGGCCTCAACACACGTGACAGTTGAGCTTGCCATCCTGACCACATTCCACTACCCTGGCAACTTGCTTTGAACAATCCCCCCAAAATACCTAACTTGACTTGTGTGTGTGTGTGTGTGTGTGTGTGTGTGTGTGTGTTGTGTGTGTGTGTGTGTGTGTGAGTGTGTGTGTGTATGTGTGTGCGCGCGCATGTGTTTATTGTTTAATTACTATTTAGTTATTCCTTTGCTTCGAGGATGATGGAATAGGGAATAGGCACTCGTTTAATTCATTTGCACTGGCGCACAATTGCCTACTCTTCCGAAAGGTGGAACGGGTTTTGGCATGTGGGCCGGATGTTCTGCGGTGTGCTCCCTCACGGGACTTCGCTTATAGTCTCCTGAAAGGATGTGTAGTGTGTGTGATGGTGTGTATGTGCATATGCGTGTATATGTGTGCATGCGTGCGTGTATGCGTGGGTGGGCAAGTGTGTGTGTTTGTGTGTGTATGTGTGTGTGTGTGTGTGTGTGTGTTGTGACATAAACTATATGACCATAATTGTCCCAGGTAAATTCCCCCCCCCCCCCCCCCCCCCCCTATCCTCTCCTCTCTCTCCTCTCCTCTCCCCTCCTCTCACATCGTCTCAGTATGGTGTTCAAATTTAAAATGTCATACGAAAAATTTCACAATGATGTAAAATTGAGATTGACCCCCCCCCCCCCCCCCCCACCCCCCAAACCCCCCCCCCCCCCCCCCCCCCCCCCCCCCCCCCCCCCCCCTTTTTTTTTTTTTTCCCCCCCCCCCCCCCCCCCCCCCCCCCCCCCCCCCCTTTCCCCCCCCCCCCCCCCCCCCCCCCCCCCCCCCCCCCAAAAAAAACCCCCCCCCCCCCCCCCCCCCCCCCCCCCCAAAAACCCCCCCCCCCCCCCCCCCCCCCCCCCCCCCCCCCCCCCCCCCCCCCCCCCCCCCCCCCCCCCTTTATTTTTTCTTTCCCTTTCCCCCTTTCCCTTTTTCCAACATTTTCCGATGGTTTTTTAATTTTAAAAGGTCTACAAAAATTTCACTTTAAAATTGAGATGACGTTTCCAACGGAAATAAACCCCCCCTGAGGAACAAAAGCCGAATTTGGGGAACTTTTTTTGCGGGTTTTTGGGGGTTTCATTTGGTTTTTTAAATTATATTAAAAAAAAAAAAATTTAAAAGTTAATTTTTTTTTTTTTTTTTATTTTAATTTAATTTATTTTTTTCCCGTACCCAAATTTGGGATTTTTCAAAATTTTTTTTGGTGAGGTTTGGGTACAAAAAACGGTTGCCAAAAGTTTTGTTTAAATTATTTTTTGGGGGTCATTTTTCTTGTAAACCCCTTCCCCTTTTAACCGTTGGGTTAAGGATAATTTTCTTTTTACGAAAAAAAAGTTTTTCAAAAAAATTTTCAGAATGAGAGAAAGGGGAATTTTTTAATTTTTGGGGTTTTTGTTAAAAAATTTGGGCAATTTTTCTTTTTCCCGATTAAAACTGCCATCTCCCCACCGGGAAAAAATTCAGGACTGCCCTTTGGCGTCAGGGCCCCCTCTTTCCGGTCCTTCCCCCCCAAGCGGGGTTCGATCAAAGAAGGGGTTAACAGCTTACATTTTTCCTTTTTTTTTCCTTTCCCTTTTTTGTTTTTCATGTATTTTTTTCGAAAAAATTTCCCATAGGGCACAAGGGGGGAAGACGATTTTATTACTTAGTTTTGAAATTTTAAGCATTTTTTTTGGAAAATTTATTTTAATAAACAGTTTGTTTTGGGGAAAACGATCTGAATTTTTTTAGAAAAAAGTTCGTGAGAGGGAAAATTTTTGGGGCATTTGAACTGCTGCAACCACTTTTTTCCTTTAGTCCATTTTTTTAAATGTAAAAAAAAATCCCAGGAAAAACCATTAAACGTTGGGGGGTTTTTCTTTTCCCCCCTGGGTAATGGGGGTTTTTTAAAACTTTTTAACATGAGTTCTCGAAATTCCCAAAAGTTGTAAAGGCCTGAACAAAGTTATCAAAAATGAAAAAAACAGTTTTTTCCGTTTTTTACTAATTTTTTTCAGTATAAACATTTCTTTAAAAAGACAATATGAAGACATTAAATTTTTGGAAACGCAAATTTGATTTGGGTGCCGATTTTTGAATTTTCTTTTCATTGGGCCCCCCCAAAACCCCAAAACCCCGGGGGACATTTAAAAAAAACGGGATTAAAACTTTTAAACCCTTTTGGGGTGGGGGGAAAAAACATTTTAAAATTGGAAAATCCAAATCCCCCAAAAGAATATTCCGGGGTGAAAATTTTTCCCCTTTAATATAAGTAACAAATTAAAAACTGAACAAACAAAAAAACATTTTTTTAAAAAACCCCAAATTTCCCTTTGTGAAAGAAATTTTTCAAAAATTGAAACTTATAATTTTTAAAAAAAGGGGGGTTTTTTAATTTTCATTTCATTCCTAAAAAATTATAAGGGAAGGTTTGAAAATGGGGGGAAAAACTTTTTTAAAGGAAGGGGGGAATTTGAAAAAAATTCTCCCCAAAACAGAAAAAATTTCATTTGAACTTATTTTTCTTTTTATATTGGGAATTAATCAAAATTTGGGGCAGTAAATCTTCATAAGGGTACACTTTGGAGGAAAATTTTTTCAAAAAAATTTTGTCAAAAAAAGGCACCCTTGCTCCAAAAACAAAATTTTCAAAAAAGGCAAATTTAAAAAGGATTCTGCCTTTTTCTCCAAAAAGCAAAATTTGACTTTTTTTTACTTTTTTAAACAAAAAAATTTTAAAAATCTTTCCCTCAGTAAAAATTAGGTTTTCATTTTCAACACCATCCAAAACAACCAAAACAGGACAAAAATTTTAACAAAGGTTTTGTTTTCATATTTAAAAGTTACTTGTAGCTTTTCTATTTTAAAAATCAACTAAATTATATTTTTTTTGGGTTTTAAACCCCAACACACCAACAACAAAACAACAACATTTTTAAATTTTTTGCAATTAAATTTAATAAAACAACACATTATAACTTTTTTGCATCCATCAAAAAAAATTTTTTTAAGGCCAACCAACCCAACAAAACCCTTTTTCCGAAAAAAAAATTAAAAAAGGAAAAAAAATAAAATAAAAAACCACAAAAAAAATTTTTTGCATTCCCATAATGGACCAAAATTGCTTATTTCAGAATGGGGCAATTTTTCCCCGATTTCATAAAAATAGGAAACCCAAATTGCTTTTTCAATGACTCGCAAATCATTGCCGATTTCTGAAATAGGCAAAATATTTTGCTCATTCATGTAATAGGAAAAGTACACTTCCCATTTCAATGTCATTAACTTTTTGCCTATTTCATAAACGGGGCAAGGGGTATAGACAGGGTGACAGTATTTCAGCGCCTCATTTCAGCCCCATCTTTCACGCCATTTTTTCGGGCCCCATCTTTTCACGCCCATTCAGCCCATCTTTTGGGCCCCATCATTTCACCGCCATCTTTCCCCCAAAGCCCCCCGGCGTCTTATCGCGTGGTACATTTCAGTGGTGTGTGTGTACGTGGGGTTTGTGTGTGTGTTGTGTGTGGGAGGGGTTCTTTTTGTGTGTGTGTGGGGGCTTTTGTTGTGTGGGGTTTGGGTTTTTTTGGTGTGTTGTGTGGGTGGTGTGTGTGTGTGTGCTTGGTACCAAGGGCACCACTAGTCTGTACACTCTCTACTTCCTTGGTGTTTCCCCTATTTTCATGACATGGAAAAAGGCTCAGAGGTTTAAGGGGAATTTGCATTTTGCCGATTTCGTTAGTTTTGCCGAGTTCATTTACGTTTTGCCGGTCATGAAATAGGTAGGTTTTTTGCCGTTTTATGTAATGGCATTTCGCTTGCCGTTCATGAATCGGCAATTACACATTAGGCGTAACAATTGCATTCCCCTGTACGTCTTGGGCTGCACCAGGGGGCAGTGTGGGGAGGAACAGGAATAGGTCGGGGTTTTTGCACCCCCTCATTTTTCCCACAATTTCTGTGGAAATTGCTGAAAGTATGGCACTAGGGTTTAAAAAAAACTATGTTGTAGGGATTTTTTGTACATCATAAAGAATTTTTTTAAATATAAAAGCAGACAAGAAAAAAAACAACACGAAGTGTTTGGCAGAGCAAGTTTGGTTTTTGTTTTTAAAAACCTTCTTCAGGTTTGAAAGTTTGGGCCAGCTGACGTAAAAACCAAAACAGGGTGAAAACACACCCCTGACACATGAAACAACTGACGGGTTGAACCTCTCACACCACCCTTTTTTTGGTGTGGGGTGTGTTGTGTGTGTGTGTGTGTGTGTGTGTATGTGTGTGTGTGTGTGTGTGTGGTTGTGTTTGTGTGTGTGTGTGTGGGGGAGCTGCGTCTTCTTGGGGGTGAGGATTGGCACATTTGTGCGTGAATGGCCGTTGTTTTTTCTATGCGCATTTGTTCAGTTTTTTACAAAATGGCGGGTCAGTGAAACAGTTGCCAATTAACTCTGCATTGAAAGGCGTGACACATTACTGCGAACTGAGGATACGAAACATCCCCGGGGTATTTGGAAAGTCATGGGGGTGTTAACGTGAAATATATAGGGAAATTGTTTTGAAGGGGTTTTTGTTGTTTCAGTTTTATAATTATGCCCACTGGGGGTTGGGGAATCGGAAAAATGGTTGTAATAGAATAATTATGCATGATGACCCTCCTTCAGTGGAAACCTTTCTGTGGCCAACATGCAAACACTCATTTGGAAAGAAAAAAAAATTAAAAGATGCTGTATACATTTTTTAATTTTGTTGTTGTTATTTAAGTTTTTACGTTTTTTTCATTTTTGAAGTTTTTGTTTTTTCACTAAAACAGTTGCGATTTTTGTGAAGTTTTTTTTTTTTTCCCGGGATTTTTGTCACAAGTGTGGCTGGATGCAGAATTTTTTAAAATTGCTATAACTTAAAGTTATTCTGAAAAACAAAATAAATTTTTAGAACTTAAGATCTTTCACAAAGAAAAAAACTTTCAAAAAATTTTCAATGTATATCTTTTTTCTTTTTTTAAAAAAGTGAATCTTCTTCTAAAAGGAAATTTGTGGTAAAGAAAAAGAAAAGGGGAAAAAACCTTTTGAAAAGAAAAACCACCCCTGCATGACAAGGAAGACATACCTCCAGTATTTGTGTAGTCCTTGAAGTGACTGAGCGTCTTTAGCTTTCTGTCAAAATCTTATTTTAAAAATTCCTGTCACTAAATATGGAAAATAAGCTTTTTTTTAAATAGATGAGGCCCCTTTTGTCCTGTTTATAGTTTATTTCCATCCGTGACAGCAAAATGCGAGATGGTTGACTGTGTTCATTCTGGCTCATCTTCTTTAAATTCTATAATCAGTGACACTTCACCCCAGTCAACAGACACTGAGAAGAAAAAATTGCTGTGAAAAAAATATTATGATCCATACACGTCCCCTCTTCCGTTTCTTCAAGGTCAGCTGTTGACAACATTGTGCGGCAACTATTGTCCCCAGGACTGCCTGCAAACCTTTTAATTAAAAAATTAAATGCATTTCCTTGCTTGTTAAAATGTACCATTTTGAGGCTTTCCCCAATTTAATTTTGATGTGTGTTTTGATTTCTTTTTACGTTCTCACAAAATGTGTTTTTAGACACATTAAAAAAAAAAAAAGAAAGGGGAGGGGGGGGGGAATTTGGGAGTGGGGGGTTTAAGGGGTTTTATTTAAAATTAATTAAATTCTCCCAAAACTGTAAGAAAAATGTAAATACAAATAATTTTGAGTACGATAATAAAATACCAATTTCTAACAGAATTAACGAAATAACAAAAAAAATATTTGAAAACCGTAACCCAACGAGGAAAATCAAAACCCCAAAAGGGATAATGTCTTTTAAAGTCCAAATAATCATAACAATGCAATTGGTATGCAAAAATGATTTGAAAAAAATTTACTTAAAAAATTCCTGAATATTAGCTTGAAAATGCTGAGGTAGGAACGGGTTGTAGCTTTTCAGCTTACTGCATATCAATATAGGCCAAATTTATACTAGGGCCCACATAGATGAAACATTTCAACATATTTTTTTTCTTAAAACAATTCTTTTTTCCTCTACAAGCCAGAGAAAACAATTTTTTTTAAAATATAAAATGGTTTCATTATTTTAACAAAACGCTCATATTTTCCATCTTTTTCATTACATTTAGACAACCCGATCTCTTTTTTTCCACGGGAAAAAAATTGGCTGTGCTTTTTGCAAGATTAGATAACATTGATTGGTTATGACAAGTGGAGTTTAATTTTTGGCCACGTTGTTAATTTGTTTGGCCCTTTTTTTTAGCTAAAAGGTCTTAAACCTTTTTTTGTGTATACCCCACAGTGAGATATAACCCAAAAAAAAGTTATTTGTGCCTTTAAAGGGAGGAGATGAAGAAATGACAAATCTCTATGAATTAAATCTAACTTTTGTTTGCATAGAGCTGATGGCTTAAATTTACTGATTTTGAATCAAAACAAAAAAGATTTGAAAAAAAAGCTTTTGGGAAAATTGATTAAAAAAAATTTAAAGTCGAGTATAGCTACGAGTTTTGCTGTAAACATTGAATATTCTCCCTAAGATGAAACGTTTTTTCGGATTTTAAATCTGGGATAGTGTATGCGCACCAGCATTATTATTTAAAATGATCCTCTGTAAAAAAATTTTAATGGTTTTTAAAAATGTTCTTCAAAAGTTTTTCTTTTGAAGTTTTTATTAAATTCTTTTTGAATCAATATAATTTATTTCAAACTGGCTCTTTTGAGTTCCCCCGTTGGTGGGGGGATACTTCATCTCTTTAGCAATATTTGTATATCGGATTCAATAGATTTATACAAGTTTGGATGTAAGTACCCCTGTGGGTTAAGGATATATTTTTGTCTCTTTAGAAAATTTTATAGACATAAGATTTATTTCCGGGTGAAATCTTTTTTTACAGTGTATTCTTAGGGCAAATTTTAAAAACAAGCAATCCTGTGGTGATTTTCTAATGGTAAAATTCCCCATGCGCTATTGTTTTTAACAGGGGGCATGAACTGGTGACCTAGGCCAGTTTGTATGTCTACAGTCTATACTTTGAAGTTTTCTTTAAAGATATTTTGGGCATTAAAACATACTTCTTGGGATACGTACTTTTTTAAGGAAAATAAGGTTGAAAGGTGCATAAGGTCAGATATCCCGACCCCCTGACTGTTTGCCAAAAACTTTCAGAATGTTTAACATTGTCCCTTGCTTTTTTTCATAATGTACCATTGTGGTGGGTTCCCTGCAGTTTTGTTGTAAGAAAAACTCCCAAAAAAAGTTGATGTTTGTTTGATTCTAAAAAATTTCCCTTATTTTATTCGAAAAAATGGGCATTATGTTGGGTTTGACCATTATTAAAAAGCACATGTGTGTTTTATCATTTTTTAGAGTAAAACTATTTCATTTATATATTTGTTTGCAAAATTTGTTTTTTGAGCAACTTTTTTATGTAAATTTAAGGGTCTGTCGGTGTATTCTTTTTTTATTGCACCTTCATCCACTACAAAAATCATCGCGTCTTGAGCAATTCGACATGCTTGGATAAAATGCTTGGGAATCATGCATTAAGATGTTGAATAATAAAGGAGCAGAAAGACCCCCGTGGAATGCCCTTCCCAAAAGGGGGGTTAGATGAAAATGTAGTCCCCATTTAGTTCTAATTTTTCTGTTTCCCCGAAAATTTGCATGTTGGCTGTCGTTTTTCCAGCACCCAAACACAGCCTGTGGGACTGTTGACATCAAATTTTTTCACTGCACAGTGAAGACTTTCCAGTGACAGCCCAAATAGTGGGCCAAACGCAATATTCCTTTCTGGAGTAGAGGCCCCTCAACCCCCTCCTGGTGCTTCCTTCCTCCAAAAATAGGGGGGTTTTGATCCCCCCAGAAGAAAAAAATGGTAACACTGTGCCATGGTTTTCTTTCTTTTCCCTTGCTAGTTTTGATTTTACCCTGTTTTCCTTTATTTTTAAAGGGGAATTTTTATTGGGGAATTTTCAGATTAAAAAAAATTTTTTTTTTTTTTTTTTTGGGGGGGGGGGGGGGGGCAGTACGACTTATTTTTTGTTTTTAATTTTGTGTCGTGTTTTTTTTTGATAAATATTAAATTTTTTTTTTATCAGTGTGTTTGGGGGAAAAATCTGCCCTATGCTTATTTTTTTATGCAATGAAAAGTTTTTTGAATGAGGGACAGAGAATTTTAGGTTGTGGGTGTTTAGATAAAAGCTGCCAACCATTTCTTTTTTTTCCCCGAACTTGCTGCAATTCTGGTTTTCAGCATGTAAAAAAAATCACCGGAAAACTGGTTGGGTGTTGAGGCGTGCTGGTTTCCCGTAGATCACCACGTCAAAAACGTGCAGATCAGAAAGGGGGTTCTCAAAAAAAAGGATTCTCCATAATCAGTCATCTTCTGCTGCATTTTTGCCCGTGCAGTTGTCAACTTTTTTTTTTTTTTTTTTTTGGGTTTTTTTTTTTTTTTATCTTCGATTTGGGGGGGTTGTGTTGGGGGGTTTTTTTAATGTTCGTTCCCTTGGTTGTTTTTTCTTGCCACACACCCCCCCCCACCCCCCCACCCCCCCAACCTTTTAAAAAAAATTTATTCACCCCCCGCCCCCCCCCCCCCAACCCCCCCCCCCCCCCCCCCCCCCCCCCCCCACCCCCCCCCCCCCCAAAAACCCCCCCCCCCAAAAAAAAAAAAAAAAAAAAAACCCCCCCCCCCCCCCCCCCCCCCCCCCCCCCCCCCCCCCCCAAAAAAACCCCCCCCCCCCCCCCCCCCCCCCCCCCCCCCAAAAAAAAAAACCCAAAAAAAACCCCTCCAAACCCCCCCCCCCCCAAAACCCCCCCCAAAACCCCCCCAAAAAAAAAAAAACAAAACAAAACAAAAACCCCCCCCCCCCCCCCCCCCCCCCCCCCCCCCAGGAAGATGGGGCTGACTTTTTTTTAGAAATAGATCCAGAACCAAGTTACTCAATTTACCTGAGAAAATGAATATGACTAATGCATAAAAAGGTGCTCCCAAGGATAGAATTTTACAAAAAATTGGGTAGACTATTTTTTTTCCCTAAAATTTGTAAAAAACATCAATTGTATTTTATTTAAATGGCCCGAGCTTTTGGAGATTTCAAAAGGGTAGATTTTTACATGCTTTTTCAAAACCTCAAAGGTTTTTGTAGGGTTGTGGATTATTTCATTTGTTAAAAAATCATTTTATGAAAGAGGTTTAAGCATATGAAAGTTAGAGAATTTAAAGGAAAACTCTGATCATTGTCCCCTTGAAAATTTAGATATGATATACCTATATAGACAAAACACGTTTGCAGAAGTCTATCAAAAATAGTAGAGACACAAAAAAAAGGCAGAGGTGTATTACTTAAAGAAATTTACCACAACAAAAAAGTTTTTGGTTTTGGGATAACAATTCCAAAGAAAAAAAAATTTCAAAAAAAGACACGGGTCTTTTACACCATCAATACAATCACACATACACAAAAAAAACTTCAAACAAAAACAGATTAAAACAAAGTACAAAGCACCTGATTCAACAAAGTAGTCAAAAGAAATGTTCCCGACAAAATGTCTGAATCTTTCTCAAAGTGGCACAGTTAATTGAAGACCCGAAAGTCAAAACCTGTAAGAAAATTTTTAAACAAAAAAAATGGTTTGATCAGAATGTAACAGTACGGAAAAGAAGAAAGTTTTCTATCTATCTATCTATCTGTCCCCCAGTTGACGACCGTGGGCACTCAAAGACTCAACAACCCTTCCCTCCATTCCCCTCTTGTTCTGCCTTTCTCAGTGTTTTTTTTGAGTCTGGGGTGTCCCTTGGGAGTTTCTCCCCGCTCTTTTTCCCTTGGGCGCCCCTTCTTCTTCCCCCTTGGACAGTGCCTTTCAAAAGTCTTTTAATTCCTTGGGGTTTGTGACATGCCCATACATTTGTTTATGCTTTTTCACGATCGTTAAGGGTTCTCATAGGGTCCAATGGTTTGCTGGTTGTTATCCGCTTTCGTTCTTATTGGTCTTTTTTTAGGAAAATGCCAAGGGTCTGAAAGCATCCATCCCATGCCCGACTTTCTTCTCCCCAAAACTGCAGTCAGGGTCCATGATTCACAGGCATACAAAAATATGGTTTTGACAAGGAGCGCTTAGTCTGATCTGGGGAAAAAGTGAGATATTCTTTTCTCTCAGAGGGGTTTTTTTTGACAAAAGTCTTTTCTAAAGCAATAATAGAAAAACCGTTTTAAAACCCGAACTTCGACAAAAATATTTCATGAAAAAAAAACTTTTAATACTTTAATAAAAAAGAAAAAGAAAACCTTCCAAAATTCACTGAAAACAACTACATGATGCCCTTGCGAAGAAAACCGAGTGTTTGGGAAAACTTTTTAAAAAAAAAAAAGAAAACGAAGATGGTGGATTTAAAAAACATCCCAATCATATTAGTGCAGTAAATGGATGAACACTTAAAAAACACTTATTGGAAAAGAACCCCAAAAAGCCAGACCCCAAAAAAAAAGTCAAAGCAGGTTTAATGAATCAAAAGTATTAATAACCCATTCCCAAGCAAATTACAACGGTTGAAATTTTACAAAAACAATCAAAAAGGCTAAAAAATAACAAATGCTTTGGGGAAAAAATGGGTTACAAATGAAATATCAAAACTTTCATCTAAGGGTTTTAGAGCAATGCGGAATATGTTCGTTAGTATTTGAAACGGGTATATATCCCTGTGATGGAATTTGTAGTGAAGTTCCCAAACTATAAAAACGGGTGCATAACAACCAGAAAAACTACAGAGGAATAACGTTGACAAAAACTTTGGGGAAACTTTTTTTTCAAATACTGAATCTTTTGAATTTTTGAATATTTGAAAATAAAAAATATTGTCAGGAAAAAAGCTGGTTTTGAAAAGCATGCAGACACGGGGGCCATATTTTTTTACTTAACAATTTTTAAAAGATAGTGCATAAAAGTAAAAACTAAAAGCTTTTTGCGCTTTGTAGATTTTCGAAAGCTTTTGAAATTTTGTGGCACGAGGGTTTCTTATAAAAGTTAAACGAACGGAAAACAGGGGAAAAACTTTTAATTCATGAAAAACATGTATTCCCAAAGCAACAATAATTTTACAAATACGAGGAAACCAAGATTAAAACATAGCAAAAGGGGGGTACATCGGGAAGTAATTTAAATTTTTCATTATTTAATGTTATTCAATGATAAGTTTTAACATATTGTAAGAAAAAATTTGCCCTTATAACCGAAAAAAACAGAATTCCCTTTTTTATCATGCTGATGACCTAGCATTATATCAACAACAAAAAGGTCTTTAAACTAAACTGAATGAACTCAAGAAAACGTTTTCTTTGGGGTTTAAAGATAAACAAAAAAAAACAAAGTAATAGTTTTTTTCGAGAACCCCTCTAAAATTCCAATTCATTTCAAATGGGAGAACATGTAATTGAAAAAGTAGAAACTATAAATTTAGGGATGTTTTTCTCAGAATGGGAAATTTTAAGCAAAAAAAAGACATTTGTAAAAAAAAGCAAACAAAGCAAAAACGCTTTTAAAGAGCAGTTCAGGAAAAATTTAAAGACTCATAATAATGCGTTTTTTTCGACTCACTGAAACCCCGTTTTTAACCCATGGGAGAAGTTTTGGGTTTTCCTTTTTTTTTTTTAAGGGGAGACAGAATTTCATTTTTTAAAAAATGTTCAAGGGGATGTTTTCAATCAGTTTTTATGGAATTTTCATGTAAAATTTTTTAAAAAAATTTTAGGGGTTCAAAAAAAACTTTTGTATACCCCCTTTGGGTGAATTGGAAAAATTTTCCCCGACCCTTTAAAAAAATATGCCAGTAAAACGTTTTGGGTTCATTTGGGCAGAATCAAAACCCCGACTCTTATATCAGAATAGTATATGACTTAGTATCAGACAAATACATATGATAACTGGATCAACACAGTGAAAAATATTTTGTACACAATTGGATTCAAACATGTCTGGAAGAACCAAAGTACTCTTAATGTCCATCGGTTGAGTTATGCTGTTAGAAGAAAGCTTGAGGACATGTATAAAACATTTTGGATCTACCAGAAGAAAGAGTTTGCAAAACTAACATTTTATGATTATGCTACCAAAGAATACAGACTGGAACCATACTTAATAAACTATGAAAACAAAACCCATAAGAAGATGTATTGTAAATTTTGCACAAACTCTCACAATTTAATGATAGAGAAAGGGAGGCACCAAAATATATCCAGAGAGGACAGAAAATGTAGATACTGTAACAAAATAGAAGATGAATTTCATTTACTCGATGAATGTATTTTATATGATGAACTCAGAAATAATTTGTTATTAAAAATCAAAACGAAAGACAAAGAATGCAAAAACTGTGTGCATTAATTAAGTGACATAATCACAGTTGACATATATCAAGCAGATATCATCAGGTATGTGTATGAGTGTTTTGAGAAAAAGAGAAGTAGAATGCAACATGTTTTTAGTGTACATCACTTTTAGCCAAAATAGATAATAATTATAATTGATGTTTTTGATGTGTCAAATAAGTCTTCTTCTTCTTCTTCAAGTGTCCGGTCTGGTCCTGCAGACATCGACGATCATGGCTCTCCATTCTTCCCTGTTCTCGGTCCCTCTCATGAGCTCATTGTTAGTGCCCTCTTTATTCGTTGCGAATTTGTTTAAGCTGTCTGTGAATTTTGTGCGTTGTCTTCCTCTGCTCTTGTTTCCACAGATTTTGCCACTCCATAACAGTTTCTCTAGTCCGTCAGCCCTGATTATATGGCCGAAAAATTTGAGCTGTCTTTCTCTGATGGTGTTGAGAAGGGATCTCTTGTACCCAGCCATTTCCATTACTTCTGCATTAGTTTTTCTTTTTGTCCTTGAGATTTTCATGATTCTCGGACAAACCACATTTCCACTGCTTCTAGTCGCTGTTCTGTGTCTTTGGCTAGGGTCCAGCACTCACATCCGTACAAAGAATGGACCATACGTAGGCTCTCAAAACATGGATCTTTGTCTTGAGCTTTTTCTTACTGTTGGTAAAAATGCATTTCATGTTGTTAAAAAGTTGCCTTTAGATTGACCGATTCTCTTCTTGATTTCTGTGTCACACTTGCCGTCTGGGTTGATAGTACAACCAAGGTATTTTAAAGGTGTTACTTGTCTGATTTTTCTCTCCTTTTCAGGCTATGTTGCATTGTGGTATAACAGCTTTTTTTTGAGATCACCATGCATTCTGTCTTCTTTGCATTGAGCTGTAATCCTTTTTTTCGCTTTCGTCTGTTACTGTTGTTAAAATCTTTTGCAGTTTTTTTTCAGAGTCGGCGATAAGGATGTGTCATCTGCATATCTCAGGTTGTTGATGTTGTGGCCACCTACACTAATTCCCTCATGATTCTCAATATTTCGTAGAATTATTTCACTATATACATTAAATAAATCAGGGCGAGAAACGCAGCCCTGCCTCACACCCCTGCAGATTGGTCTATATTGACTGATGTTATTGTCGACCCTAATGGCTGCCTCCTGTTCCCAATATATGTTTCTGAGGACTCGAAGATCTTTCC
This sequence comes from Rapana venosa, assembly GCA_028751875.1. Lineage (NCBI taxonomy): Eukaryota > Metazoa > Mollusca > Gastropoda > Neogastropoda > Muricidae > Rapana > Rapana venosa. Next base: position 27,314,098 of record CM054165.1, on the reverse strand, counting down.
CGTCGATGTATAGCCCTGCCAGAATATCAAACAAGTCGGAGTGTCGTACTTTGTCGAACGCTTTTGAGTAGTCAATGAAGCAGAGGTACAGGTCTTTCTGGACCTCGATGGATCTTTCCATGAGAGTTTTCAATGCGAAGATCTACAGGACTTAAATGGCAATAAAATATTCTGAATCTGAATCTCACTACAAGTGACAAAACAAACTGTCAGTCACACATAAGCATATCCTTTTCTCCCACATTTCTCCCTATCTGTCTCCCTTCGTCTAATATCACTTACAGTGAAAAAAAGA
>CM054165.1:27282588-27313303 GCA_028751875.1 Rapana venosa | reverse complement strand
TTTTTGGGGTTTTTTGGTTTAAATTTGCCAAGATTTTTTTCGGGCAAATTTTGCTGCGTTTTACATCAGTAGCATACTTTCGACATCTGTCCTGATGAGCAACAGAAGGCGCGGTCCTTGGTTTTACTGGTCAGGTCAGAGACTCCCTCTGCTACTGGTAACCATGTAACCCAGTACCACCTGCCACATGTGGGGAGTAAACCCAACCAAAAAAAAAACAAAAACAAAAAAAAACCATTCCTAGATAAGCAAATTACAATGGTGGAAATTACAAATTACAAAAACAATCAAAAGGCTAAAACATAATGAATCGCCTGGAAAAGATGGAATTACAAACGAATTTATCAAATCAGTTTCGTCTAATATTATAGAGACAATGCGGAATATGTTCAATTTAGTATTAGAAAGGGTAATATACCCTGTGACTGGAAAAGTAGGAGTGAATGTCCCAATCTATTAAAACAGATGCTATACAACCAGAAAACTACAGAGGAATAACGTTGACAAACACTATTGGGAAACTTTTTTTGTCAAATACTGAATCATTAGAATTTTGAATATTTAGAAAATAACAATAGTATTGTCAGAGAACAAGTGGTTTCAGAAAAGCATGCAGAACAACGGACCATATCTTCTACTTAACAATTTAATAGATTAGTGCACTAAAAGTAAAAACTTAAAGACTTTATTGCTGCTTTGTAGATTTTCAGAAAGCTTTCGATAATGTGTGGCACGAGGGTCTTCTTATAAAGTTAAATGAAATAGGAATAACAGGAAAAACTTTTAATGTCATTAAAAACATGTATTTCAATGCAACAATATTTACACAAATACGAGGCAAACACACAGATGAAATCATAGTCAAAAAGGGGGTACATCAGGGAAATACATTAAGTTCTACATTATTTAATGTATCTAGGTGTCGTTTTTCATCAGAATGGGAAATTTCAAGCAACACAAGAACATTTAGTAAAACAAAGCAACAAAGCAATATACGCCTTTAAAAGAGCAGTTCATGGACAAAATTTAAAGACTACTATAATAATGCGTTTATTCGACTCATTGATAACCCCTGTTTTAACCTATGGAGCAGAAGTTTGGTTTCCTTTTTGTTTTAATGGGGAGACAGAATTTCATATTAATAAACTGTTCAAGGCATGCTTATGCAATCAGTTTTTGTATGAGAATTTTCATGTAAAATTTTGTAAACAAATACTAGGTGTTCATAAAAAAGCATTAGTACTACCCACTTTGGGTGAATTAGGAAGATTTCCACTGACCCTTAAAATCATAAGCCAGATAATATCCTTTTGGATTCATTTACAGAATCAAAACCAGACTCTTATATCAGAATAGTATACGACTATATGTATCAGACGAATACACATGATAAATGGATCAACACAGTGAAAAATATTCTGTACACAATTGGATTCAAACATGTCTGGAAGAACCAAAGTACTCTTAATGTCCATCGGTTGAGTTATGCTGTTAGAAGAAAGCTTGAGGACATGTTTAAAACATTTTGGATCTACCAGAAGAAAGAGTTTGCAAAACTAAAGTTTTATGATTATGCTGCCAAAGAATACAGACTGGAACCATACTTAATAAACTATGAAAACAAAACCCATAAGAAGACGTATTGTAAATTTCGCACAAGCTCTCACAATTTAATGATAGAGAAAGGGAGGCACCAAAATATATCCAGAGAGGACAGAAAATGTAGATACTGTAACAAAATAGAAGATGAATTTCATTTACTCAATGAATCTATTTTATATGATGAACTCAGAAATAATATTTGTTATTAAAAATCAAAACAAAAGACAAAGAACGCAAAAACTGTGTACATAGATTAAGTGACATAATCACAGTTGATAAATATCAAGCAGATATCATCAGATATGTGTATGGGTGTTTTGAAAAAAGAGAAAAAGAGAAGTAGAATGCAACATGTTTTTAGTGTACATCACTTTTAGCCAAAATAGATAATAATTATAATTGATGTTTTTGTTGTGTCAAATAAGTCTACATGACTTAAATGGCAATAAAATATTCTGAATCTGAATCTCACTACAAGTGACAAAACAAAGTATTAGTGGACAAACGATGTACCGGGTTGACCTTCAGGGTGATCAGGTTAAAAGTGCTGTACTGTAATCAGCGCATCCTCCCTTTAGTGAAGGCCTTGTTCATTCCGTGTTTGATAAAACAGCCGATATCTACATCACAGGGCATCATCCGTTACTCAAGTCAGGCCACTTTCAAATACACGCTGTCAATGATTTGTCTTAAATTCGCCTTTAAAAACATGTATATTATCAGTGTACTGACCCGAATCAGTCCAGAGAACTATGTTACATATTTTGACAGTATTTATAATAAGCATGTCTCCACTTCAAACCAAAAGAGTCAACTACCAATCAAAACCTCCATGTCTGACAAAAGAAATACAAAAACATATTTACAAAAGAGATTATCTTTGAAAAAAGGAAGGAATCAAGAATAAAAAAGCAAAAAAATATGTAACCTACCACCTACGCGCTGAAAAAAGAAATACTTGGAAGATCTTATCAACAAAAAAAAGACAGCAAGTCTGTATGGAAAGCTGTAACCATCTTAACCAAAAAGAATCGTAAATAAAACAGAAAGTGTTTTAGATGAAATCTCTGCAGATGACTTAAACAACCACTTTGCAACTAGCCTCATATCGAATAATAACCCAAAGAATAACTCAAAAACTAATGACTTGAATGACTTAGAAGCCTTCTGCAGCCACAAAAGATATTAACTCGAAGTCTAAAAATTCCATGTATGAGTTTGCATGAAGTAATTTACTTTCTTTAACACCAGTATGAAGCAAACAGCACCTTGTGGCCTAGATGTCTGAATGGTAACATCCTGAAATAAGCTGCACCAGTTATAGCTTGAGACACACTCCACATACATCTTTAATCTTTGTATAAGGAAAAATACATTTCCGAAATAATGTTTAAGCAAGATAATTATTCCTTTGTATAAAACAGGAGATCGAACAGACCCCTCTAACTAATAGACCCATCTGAATTCTATCTGTCCTTTCAAAACCATTAGAGAAACACATTAATAAATGCTACATACTCATTTAAAAGAAAACAGCCATTATTCACCCCAATCATCTGGGTTCAGAGCAAACACTCATGCCACACTGCCCTTGTAAAACTTATAGACAGATGGTTAGTTAATGTGAATAAAAAGGAATTTACTGGAGTTCTTTTCATAGATTTTGCAAAAGCTTTTGATGTTATCGACCACAATCTGCTAATAAGGAAACTTGTGATGAAAACATTAGAAAAGATCATAAAATCTCTCCTTCTTTCCGCTACAGAGAAAGACCATGACCCACCTAGCAGTTGCCTACAGAACAGGACGAGGTGTTGAAGATGCCAAACAGTTCATTTTGAACAAGTTTTGCAACCATTGTCCTGGGCCCTGGTTCTCTTACTCTCTACACTGACCACTTCTCACATATAATAAACCACCACCTTATTGATCAATCATTTCTTTGCCGAGATACTCAGCTCAGTGCAGTTATACTGTTGAAAACTTGCCTTCCCTCCTGACAAATTTGTCCTACAGCCTTCAAGACATTCAAAACCGGATGACTCAAGAACAAGTTAAAACTTAATGCCGATAAAAACCGAAGCCATGCCATAGGGACCCAACATCAACTTTCTTCTAATCGCAAAACTTTCAATAATAATAATAATAATAAATGGAATTTATATAGCGCTGAATCTTGCAACAGACAAATCAAAGCGCTTGCACTCAACTCATTCTTACACAGTCATGCAACCAATAGCGAGTAATAGTTCTAACAAGTCCAAGAATGCACACACACACACACACACACGACACTTTATACACTTTGGCAGGGTGATGGAATATTTGCTGTTGAAAAGCAGGGATAGCTATGAAATGAAACAGGCGAGGAAATTCTTAGTTTGAAACAAATATGTATTGAGGCCAGATTTAAAAGAGCAACAAGAAGGCCTTTGCGCAGAGAGATCGGGAGGCATTCCAGATCGATGTACCGAAACAGAGAAAGAGCCGACGGCCAACATGACAGGTTTGAATCTAGGTGTTTGTAAGCACAAGGAATCTGCAGCAGAGCGAAGGGAACTGAGAAGGGGTGTACAGGTGGAGACATTCACAGAGGTTAGGAGGGTGATGTATTGTGGAGACATTTGAAACAGATAGTACTGATCTTAATAGTTTATTCTTTGTGTCACAGCAGCCAGTGGAGAGATCGCAAAGAGAGGGGTAATGTGCTCATATTTTTTCTTTCTGAGGACTAGTCGAAGCTGCAGAGTTTTGAATACGTTGAAGGAGTGGATAGATAATGCTGGCAGACAACAAAAGAGAATTGCAATAGTCCCAGACATGAAAGAATGAGATATGCCACGAGTTTTGATGTTGCGTCAGTGAGCAGCACTTTCGAATTGCACTAATACGCCCTTAATTATAGAAGCACGACTTGCAGGTCTGGGTGATGAATTTTTGCATACAGAGTGTGTGTCAAATGCACCCTCGATACTTTACAGCATGGATAGAGGGACGCGCATTGCAATAGAATTCGGCAATACGTCATATCCTTTGTCCAACTCAGTGAAGTTTTAGGAGATAGTTCTTGACCAACACACACTCTATGAAAAATTACTCGCCCAGACCTGCCAGTCTTGCTACTATCAATAACGGCCGCATAATAAGCGCAATTCGCAAGTATCTTCCACTGATGCAACTTCAAGCATGTCACATCTCTCATTCTTTCACGTTTAGACTACTGTAATTTCTCTTTGGCTGGCCCTACCACACATCTATCCACTCTCTTCAACGCATACAAAACTCTGCAGCTCGACTGGTCCTAGAGGAGAAAAAAATCTGAACACATCCTCCTCTTCTGTGATCTCTTCACTGGCTGCCTGTCTCACAAAGACGTGGAGCTAAAATCAATAACCCTCTGTTTCAATATGTCTCTACAAATCTGCACCCCCTACATCTCTGTAACTGTCTTCATCTGTACACTCCATCCCGTTCCCTTCGTTCAGACCGCAGAAACTTTGTGCCTTTCCAGAACACCCAGATCAAACAAACCACCGTTGGCCATCGCTCCTTCTCTATTTCGGTCCGTCCACCTGAATGACCTCCCTCTTTCACTTCGCCAAAAGCCTTCACTTGATACCTTCAAATCCAGCCTCAAAACACACTTATTTCCTACCTGAGACTTCCCCCCCAATATCTGTCACTACTTTTCAACCACATTTTCACACTTCTAAATTGGTTTGTTCCGAGTGTGTGTGTGTTGCGTGTGTGTGTGTGCGTGTGTGTGTGAGCGGCGTGTTTGGCCGTGCATAATCGTGCATACTGCATCTCGCATGGTTTTTGAAATCTGTTGTTCATTATGTTTAAGGAGATTGCATGCCTTGTAAATGATTGAGTCAAGCACTTCGATTTGTTGTTTTTTTACAAGATTCAGCGCTATATAAATTCCAATATATTATTAATTATTATTATTACTTAGAAGGCACCTGACTCTCCATGCCTAGAATATTGTTTGCTGACTTTAGTTCAGCTTTCAATACAATGCAGCCTCATGTTTCTTCTTTTCCCAAAATACCTTTCAAAATATTGATGTAGACTTATCAACTGACTGATTGATTTTTAACTACTAACAGACCGCAGTGTGTTTTTGCCAATAAGATATCTCATCGGTTAGATTTGAAAAATTTTTTTTTTTTTTTATTTTTTTTATTTTTTTTAAAATTTTTTTTTTTTTTTTTTTTTTTTTTTTTTTTTTTTTTTTTTTTTTTTTTTTTTTAAATTTTTTTTTTTTTTTTTTAACCTTTACAGTTTCTCCACAGGGATGCGTTCCTCTCGCCACTTTCTGTAACATCTATACACAGATGATTGCAGAAGCAGCTATGAAAATTCCTTTCTTGTAAAATTTGCCCAATGACATGGCTTCTTTTGTCTACTCTTCATCTGGATCTGGTCCAAAATCCATGGTCCAGCCCTCACTGATTTCGTCAATTGGTGTGATGAGGCATATCTGGAGCTAAATGTATCTAAAACTAAAGATCTTCCTATCGATTTTCAGAAAGATCGGTCACACATTCTGAGCATGTTACCATCCATAGTCAAGAAGTTGAAAAGTTTTCGAAGTACAAGTATCTTGGAACTATTTTTTGATGACAATAAAACTGAGAACTAACACTGACGCTATTTTGTCAAAAAGGGGACATCAACGTATGTATTTCTGAGGAAAGCTTAACTCATTATTTTGTGTCAAAAAGATCCTTTCCTTGTTCTACAAGTCCTACAAAGAGATTGTTCTAAGTTTTTTGCTTTCATCTGTTGGTATACATACAACCCTAGGTTAAAAACAAGAAATAGTCTTTTCGAGAATTGTTAGAATCTGCTCAGAAAATAATTGGAAAGAACAATGAGTTCTCAAGAGCCGTACTGCGATCACAGCTTGTGCACAAAGCGACTGCCATCTTGGCTGATCCTTTCATGCTATGTCATCGGATTTCAGTTGTCGCCTTCAGACCTGTTTTTTCTTCGGTGCCTACGCACAGTAAAACAAATTAGAAAAGAAATTCTTTTGTTCCAGTAGTCTTCGAATTTAAATTCCCAAACAGCACTGACCAAAACAGTTTTACATTTCTCTGATATACCTCCTTAGTGTCGTGTGCGAGGGTGTTTGTGTGTGAGTGGTGTGTAATGAAAATAAGTACACCTGTTATCCTTGCTTTAGGCTTTCAAGAATGAATTTCTAAATTGTGTATGTGTGTGTTTTAATGTCTTTTACTAGATAAAGGTGCATGGGTGACATGTGTGTGTATTTGTGATTAAACTGCGTTCAAAATATTGGTGTGTATGGGGGAGTGCATGTTGTGTGAATGCGCACGTGCTGCACGCTTTTAAAAAAAAAAAGTTATATCTTTTTCCAATCAATGGTAATTTACAACATTGTATTCCTACATTGGTGTGTGTGTGTTGTGTGTGGTGTGGTTAATGAGTGTGTGTGTGTGTGTGTGTGTGTGTGTGTGTACACGGTGTGTTTGTGTTTGTGTGTGTGTACACGTGGTGTGTTTGTGCGCGCACCTGGGTTTGTGTTTGTGATGATAATATTTTAAGCTATCCTTGGAATGCTTATAACAATCTGAAATGTATATTTCTTGTGTCCTTGTGAGACAGATTAAAGTAATCAATGTGCCTGACAGTATTGTAACATGCCCTTCATGGGATGATTAAAGTGGTTTGACTTGACTTGACTTGTATATTCCAAACTATCCTCTGGTGCCTTAAATACTGACATCTTTTCTTTCAAACAGACAACAACAAGTTTATGGTCAAATAAATATTTTTCGACCTTTCTACCCAATACATTTAGAGTCCCACAGGGTTCTATTCTGGGGGTCCCCCTATTATATACTATTGACATTAATGATCTTCCCTTATTTACAAAGGCTCCTGTGGTTTATTTGCAGATCGACACCACTATTGATGTTAAACCATGTAACTCGTGTGGAATCTTTTGTATGCAATGAGAGGCAGGATGACAACCACTATGAGTCGTGTTAACCCATGTACCTCGTGTGAAGTCTTTGGCAATTTGCAGATGACACCACTAATGATGTGAACCATGTTAACCGTCGTGTGACGTCTTTGCAAAGTGCAATGTACTGTGGACACACGCTACACTTTATCTCAGATTAGTAACATCGAGACCATTACTGGCTTTTGTGGTCAATATATGGTCCAGTTTTTCTCACCCTCTATGCACGCTGTCCAGTATTATGTTTTACTTATCTTTAGATTAGGATAACAGTGAACCATTACTGGCTTTGTGGTCAATATATAAGCATTTTCTTTCTCCACCCTCTATGCAACTGCAGTATTAATGTTTACGATGTTTTTGCAATTTTATATTAGTTAGTATAATTATTCTAAATATGTTGTCTTTTCCAATATTCTGATATAGCTAATTTTAAATTACTTTGTATTTTATCTACTGTTTGTTATTTTTAATGTTTTGCCTACATGAAATGTCTTAACGATTCTTTCAGTTATTCAATAGTACGGCCCGAGTTATCTCCCTTAAAAGTAGCATTGGTCTGATCTAGGAAGAAAATCAATAGAATAACTTATTAATCATATTGTTTGCTCATATTCCATGGATAAGATTTTGAGATACTGATCTGACTTGATTCTTATGGTCTGATCTAGGCAAGAAATCAATAAGATTAACATTATTAAGTCAAATTGTCTGCTCATATTCATGATATGATTGTTTGAAATACTGATCAAGACTTGATTCATTTCACCACAAGGAAGTTCTCAATTTTTGTTGTAAATCAATATTTTCGTCTATTGCATCATATAGAAAGAGGCAGAGTATGTACCCTAATATTAACCGAAAAAAAGCAGTTTCTAATTCTTATTTAACAAATCTTTAATAAAGCATAATTATTGTGCGATTGAAGAACATGTGAAATAAACTCTATTTAGATCAATAAAACAGTTCACATGAAGTAGTAGTAGATTGTAAGGTGTAGAGGATAGATCAATAAAACAGTTCACATGAAGTAGTAGTAGATTGTAAGGTGTAGAGGATAGATCAATAAAACAGTTCACATGAAGTAGTAGTAATGTAAGCGTAAGGGGTATAGGATATATTCAATAAAAACAGTTCACATTAAGTAGTAGTAACTAGTAAGGCTTAAGTGTAGAGGAAGATCAATAAAACAGTTCACATGAAGTAGTAGTAGAATTTGTAATGCGGTAAGGTGTAGAGGATAGATCATAAAACAGTTCACGATGAAGTTAGAAGTAGATGTAAGGTTGTAAGGTGTAGAGGATAGATCAATAAAACAGTTCACATTAAGTAGTAGTTATAGATTGTAAGGTGTAGAGGATAGATCAATAAAACAGTTCACATGAAGTATTAGTAGATTGTAAGGTGTAGAGGATAGAATCAATAAAAACAGTTCACATGAAGTAGTTAGTAGATTGTAAAGGTGTAAGGTGTAGAGGATAGATCAATAAAACAGTTCACATCGAAGTAGTAATGATTGTAAGGTTAAGGATAGATCAATAAAACAGTTTCACAATGAATAGTAGTAGATTGGTAAGGGTAAGTGTAGAGGATAGATCAATAAATCAGTTTCACATGAAGTAGTAGTAGATTGTAAAGGTGTATGAGGATAGATCAATAAAACAGTTTCACATGAGAGTAGTAGTAAATTGTAAGGGTGTAAGGATAGATCATAAAACAGTTTCACAAAAAGTAGAAGTAATTGAAAGGTGTAGAGGATAGATCATTAAAAACAGTCACCATGAAAAGTAGTAGTAGATGTGAAGGCTAAGGTGTATGAGGATAGATCAATAAAACAGTTCACATGAATTAGTAGTAAATTGTACGGCGTAAGTGTAGAGGAATAGATCATAAAACAGTTCACATGAAGTATCTAGTAAGATTGAAGGTGTAGAGGATAGATCACTAAAAAACAGTTCACATTAAGTAGTAAGTAGAGTGTAAGTTGTAAGGATGTAGAGGATGTGGTGAGTTCTAGAAGTTAGCTAACTGCCCTCCTTGTTTGTAAAATCAAGTTAGAATTATCAACTAAATTCTACCAAATGCAGAACATAAAAATGTAAATGTATGGTATGTTTTTGGGTTTCGTTATGGAATTAATATAAGATCAGAAGATGTTAGTAGGTTAATTTCGTAGTATTATAGATAGTTAAAAATTTTCGCTCATACAACAGCTATAAGAAGCTTGCTTGGGTGCAGCAGGACCAGAAAACTGTGTTTTCGCACCACTGATAATTAGGAATACTCCTCTCACGGACAGCTGGGGTTAATAATATGTATATGTAATACAAAACTGTGGTGCATATCTTCTTTTTTCTAGTCGTAACACGTAATTAAGTTTTGTTGAAGTTTTTAAATGTTTTTATACCGAAAGTTATAGGGTGCAGGCTGGTTAAAAAGTGTATCTAGTCAGAGGCTTTAAATCCGCCCAATAGTTTTGCAGCCAAATGATTTTTGAGCAAAAATGCAATAATGCATCTTACGCTTGTACTTTCCAGTTTTATTTTTGATATATAAGTTTTCTAGTTTCGTTACACGACAGCAAGATAATCACCACTGAAGCTGTCAATGAGAAAACACAAAATCTCCTTCATCTTGGGCCAATCGGCGAAACGCTCACAGTGTGTGGTGCTGTCTTTGCAGTTCGCTGGCGTGTATATATAGGAGGGGTCGGTCAGGGTTGCTAATAGAGACCATCCACCCACAAGCATTAGAATTGTACTGGAGGCTGAATAAAGTGACAACCTAAAGCTGCTGTCTTCGCCTGAGTCTTCTTTTGCCTGGTTGCTGTACACACATGTTGCCATGAATGCTGTGCTAGAATTGCGTGTGTTTCCGCACTTTCCCTACCCTGCCTCTACCTTGCCTCTCGTCACGGTCCCACAGCAAGGATATATCAATGTACTTCAGGCATGGACTCACTTGAACACCATATGGGCCCTTCAATCCAAAGAAAACAAATGTATGCTTATTTCCACAAAGACAATAACGACAGAACCTTAATAGAAATCTACGCATTTCTCTACATTGGCAATGGAAAAATTGGAAGAAAGCTCAAATCACAAAATTTTAGGAATAACTATTGACAACAACCTATTATGGTCTGCCACCTCCAAAACCTGCAAAGAACATTGCCTCAAAAGTATACCAACTCCATAACGATAAGAAAACTTCCTAACTCTGCATGCCAGAAAATATTCTTTTATTCTACATTCAAACAACAATAGATTATGCATCTACACTGTGGGATATGGTCCCCGCACTAATTTACAGACATTAATAGTGAGGTGCAAATAAACGCGCCCTAAAGCTTATCCTAACAAAATCATCATTTTCTTAACAGTTGCTGACCGGTCAGATAATTAACATTCTTCACCTTAAGACCAGAGCTTCTCTTCAGTAAGGAGTTTTTGATGCATAAGATCTTTGCATGAAATGCCCATCTTTATTCCAAAGCATCTTCAACAGTAAATGATTTTAGACACTCTCATTGGATCAATCTGCTCTAACCTAAGAGAAACCTTCAAATCAAGTCTAGTCATATTCTGGGGGCTGGCTGTGGAATAGGCTTCCCCTCCCTCCCAACTAAAAAATGACACTAATCTGAAAAAATGTAAAAAACAATGTATCAAAGATCATTAGATGAAACAATGTGATTCAACATAACTCCTTCCAAATGTATCATGCAACATTTATAGCAGATTCCATACTTCTTGTTCCTCTCTCTGTCTTGCCTGTCTGCTGACTCAACTGTCTATCTGCCTGCCTGCCTGCCTGCCTGCCTGCCTGCCTGACTGCCTGCCAGTCCCTGCCTGTCTGTCTGTCTGTCTGTCTCTGTCTCCTCTTGTGCATCTGTTTGATAATCCATGTCTGTGTATTATTCATATGTATATATAATTATGCTTTGATTTTTATTCTAGCAGCTTTTTCCTTTTCTCCATTTATTAGGGCTGGATGAAAAAAAAGTCTTGTACTAAATCTATCACCACCTCTTGAAAATAAAAATGCGTTAGCGTTTGTTTTTTTTTTTCCCTGCGTCCATTAGGGCTCATTGCTCACATAGTTTTGCGCCAAAATTAAAAATTAAAAAAAAACTGGGATCCCTGCAAGGTCATCAGCCTAGAAATCAACACTGACACTGCACAATCCATCACCACAGGGACAGCCCTTCTTTCCACTTACTGGGGCACAGTGATCCTGGTCCTCCCTCCATCATGAAGCAGCAGCAGCAGCAGGGAGGGACCTGTTCATGAGATGGCAGCACACGCTGAGGGCCCAGGCTCTGAGGAACAAGGTCAGGGTTCTGGTGGCTTCTTCTTCCTTGACACTGGCAAGGCTGGGAGACTGGTGGTGATCCTGATTTCACTGACCTTTTTCACAGAAAACAACACACAGTCACCACTGACAGCAGCAGGACACACATCCCCACCAGGAAATGACAAAGAGGCGGGACAGGGCAAGGAAGAGCCTAGGGTTCAGAGTCGCTGCACTCAGATTCTGACCGGCTCAGGATTGAGCCACCACGGAGGCAACAGTGTCAGGGGATTTTACCCTGGAGTTCACATCAGTGCTGACTCCACTCCCTTCAAAGTCCTTCAGATGAGACTAGAAACTGAGGCCCCATGTGCTAACACACGCAGAGCATCTTGCATGCATAAAAACTTGTTCCACTTTTCAGAAGAGTAGGCCATTTTGTGCGAATAGGAATGGGTGACTTTTTAAAAACCAAACACTTGCACTCACGTGTCATGTTTAGACACCATTCCTGGAGTCGAAATACAGCTACCTTAAAAATAAAAAAAGGTTGCATACGCCAAATCTCCCCCTTGGTGAACCTGCGATCTCGAGATGAGGAACATCAACCCACACACACAGAGTCCTACTACCCATGAACACAGTTCCCCCTGTGGGGATGCCGGGGTCCTGTCATTAAGAAAAGCAACCCCACCTTCTGCACATCTGTGTAGCAATCCCTCTTTCTTTTTTTAAATCCTTCTCTTTGTTTCTCTGCCTTTTTTCCATTTCTTCCTGACACCTCCTACTTGTCTGTTTTTCTGCCTCTTGGTCCATTCTCCAGCCCTTATTTCCAAAAGACGGAAAGAGAACAATTCTCTACCACACAAAGTCAAAACATCTGGGCCTGGCTTGTCAGGCACTTCACTTCAGCGCGAAGCATTTTCACTCCCGTCAAAAGACAGACAACAACAGTCACTGTCTTGAGCGATGGACAAAGAAGATCAACACTGCATGGTCCCAGAGTTTTATGGGACCGCATGGGTTCTGCCTTTTCACTGGCTTGCACTGACATAACAATTCACATTGCCACATTAAATTACACAATTAAATCAGCAACAACAACAAAATGTTTTTTTGCACATCTGAGGACATAAACTAATGCAATGAAGTAGATCTTGGAATTCTGATTTTCAGTCTGCCTAAATTTGGGGCAGCCAAAACTCACAGTGATCATTTTTGATAAACAAATCTCTGCAGCAATAAAGGCAACATGCATTTAAGCTTTCCAGTGCTGTCCTTGGCAAAAGGGGCCTGTGTCATCCACATCAATGACTCCATTTGAATCACACTCTCCACATCGTGGGTTGTTTACATTTTGCAACATGCGGTGAGATTTTTTTTCTGCCACTTTATACATTTTCGGACCATTGACCATTGTGTTTTGCTGTTACAACACAAACAAACAACACATCACTCTTTTTCATCACAGCTTTCTATCTTGATTCTCATCCTCGGTTCTTGGTTCTCAGTACCTACGCAATGTCAGCTTTTTCTATGACCCTGAGACCATAGTCTTACCTGTAGACATCAACTACCAGGCTAGAACTCATTCCAAACCCTGTACATCGGGAGTACAGGCCTAGGCCCTAAGAGGAGCATGGTGTAGAAACTGTAAGGGAAGGGGGGTGGGGGGGAGCCAAGTGGCAAAGCCCTCAGTCTCCACTTCTACCTTCCCCTCCATTTGTTTTTCCTGCTACTACTATCAATGACAGAAAGCAACTTGACATTTACTGATGAACATCTTTTACAAAAAACTGGAGCTTTCAAAATGGGTAAGTTTAAATAAAAAACAAGAACCAATAATTTGATTTTCCGCTGGAAAACACTGACAGTCTGTGAACTGATCAGAGGTGCCCCCTAAAGCTAACTGGTGAACGGAAATGGTTGCCACAACGATGAATGTCGCATCTTTCCACATGGTCCACATATGTGTGGACCAGGAACATTTCTCTTTCCAATGTCATCACTCAATCAACATTTACTACCACTCTCCTGTTGTCATGGCCTTTTCATTCATGAAAAACGACTAAGGATTTTCTGCCTTGATTTACAATCCTTTACCTCTGAAAACACGAGTTTTTCGAGGGCACCCACAGTTGCACACTCAAACAGCACGAAGAAAGAGTCATTGAAAATATTAGAATATCTGTCAACAGCGACAAAAAACTTTTCCTACAGAAAATTAGTCGGAGTCCTCCAAAAATCGAAGAGAACAGTTCACCAGCCGATGTACACCATAACAAAAAATAGAAACAGAGCAAAATTTTCCCCCATGAAAGTTACTTTCCTATCCTTCTAGCTAAAAAAAGACTTCCTATACCGTATTTCTGGTTTTGAGCATTCACCTTGGTGTATACAATGACAGCCTCCTACGAATAGGTTTTGTCTTCACTTTTCCCGATCTTTTTCAAGCAAGCACACACATCATCTCTTTATGATCACTACTGCTGGGCTAGTTGTGCATTCCAAGATCGATTCCATTCATTTTGCATGTCAAGCAAAAAGCCGTACAAAGCTAATATTCCATAAATTTCCTCCAAACTAAAAAGTGTTGCAGTCAAATTGCCTGCTTCTGAGTCTCGTTTAAGCCAAATCTCATGTTTTCAACTACGTTTAAACGGTGTCAGTCCACCAAAGTGGTCAACCTATCCCAAACTTGTGTTTTGGCCAGAAAAAGCAGCAAATCAGCTGCTACTGAATCTTGATAAAATAGCTTTTTTTCTTGGGATTTACAAGACACTGTGCACTACAGGTAAAGTGTGTCTGGATAAAATAGGCTTTCTTCGGATTTTACAAGACACTGTGTATTGTAAAGTGTGTCTGGATAAAATAGGCTTTTCTTCGGATTTTACAAGACACTGTGCATTGGAAAAGTGTGTCTGGAACAACCAATACCTGACACAACGACTGCTACTGGATGGCTAATTCAATAGTCCTGTTGCTTTGCACTTTTTCATCTTGCGGATAAAAGCCTGCACATGGTTTTGAAATCATTTTTGGGGAATTTTTGTTCTACAACTCGTGTGCTGCGGCTTAGAAAACAGTGCTCCTGCTTACTAACCCAGAAAATAACGGAATCCCATGCACAACATTGAGTATCACACAAAGACTTACGCACGTCATTTCCCTATTAAGAGAAACACATCCGTGTCTAAACTGGAACAGAGGTGAGTTGGCAGTATCAGCTCAGTCAAACACAGCTCACTCAGGCTAGGTCGATGTGTATTACGTTTAGTGACAATCTGCAGTCACTCATCGGGGCCAAGGCATGTGTCATCGCTTTGTCTATGTCGTGAGGCGTTTCCGTGGCTCTCCAGTTCATTAAAACCTGGTTATAACCCCCATTCTCCTGCACGTCTTTCGGATTGGCTACAAAGCAAGATCCTTGTGTTGAACACACACACACCATCACACACACACGCACGTTTGAAATCCATCTGTCATGAAGAGTAGCCCATGGTGAGAACATTTCTGGCACATGTTGGGCATTCCAGAAGGGTCCGTGTATGTACTTGCCACCCACCTCACACCTATTCACCTGTGTCATCCTCGAATTTCAGACACTCTATAAATTATAGTGCCTACATTCCTGATCTTACACTTCCTCCCACCAAGAAAACCCCATACCTACCACAAGATGAAATAGCAGGCATGTATGTGGAGAGAACGTGATGACTCCCCCAAAAAATGCAAGAAATAATGGGATGGAATCCAGGAGCCAACAGGCCCGGTGAGCCGTTCAAAAGGTTGGGTGGGATGTGGCAAATTACAAGGCGAACTGGAAGTATTATCACTACTGCGTCTCTTCATAAATTGTGACAAGTTCATAGCTGTCTCCTTATATAAATCAATCGACTTCCTGTTAAATAAGAATAAAAAAGCTTCATGTAATCTTTCCATTGCTATATTTTTACTAACTTCTGTGGAGAAGGCTAGTTAACAAAAATACAAAAAAAAATAATTTTAATCGTCAGGTATCTCTTACTCCCATTCTAAATTTACTAATGTCTGTTAACAGTTAACAAAAAATATTTGTGTTTTTTTACTCTGTTAACTCAACAGACAAAAGGGGAATGTTTCTGCCTTCTGTTAAATAGTCAAACTTCCCACTGAGATGAAAATCCAAAAGTCCTGAAATTTTTATGATTAGTTTTTGGGTGTAAAAGCCAGCACTTCAAAATAATGCAATAAGCTGCACATTTGAACAGTTATCACAACGCTATCATACAGATTACCTCCCTTAAGCTTTCTCCCATTTCATTTCTTCCTTTCTTCATCTGACCTAGTCTGGTGTAGTGCAAACTGATAAATCTCCATCAGTATTTTGTATGATCTTATTTCTCTTTGTGTTTTCATTTATGGATATCTCAAGTAATCAGAATACAATGTGCAGTTTCTTCAGTCTTTCTCACACAACTGAGGAGCTCGGCTTTCAGCTTCATGCAAAACTTTACTTCAGAGTAGGAACAGATTATAAAACATTCCACAAGACTTCACAAGGTATATGGATATGCTGCTTTTTCAGACCGGACCACAAACATTATACTTTTTGCCCTTGTTCAAAAAAACGGATGCAAGTCCCCATCCAATGTCTATGTGGAGTGAAAAGTAAAATTTGATAAAAGCCACAACATTGTTAGACCTCCTCAACTTCACTTTGCAGTTGTACTTTTTCATGACTGTGAACACGATCATCCTGTCATCTCTTTGGCCTGTGGATGCTCATCTGACGGCTCACCAAGCAAATTTAACGCAAAGAAAATAAATTCACCTTTACACCAATCTTTCCTCGCACAGTCCAACCCTCTTGGTAACAGAAATCCTGATTGCCAGATGAAATTTACTCCAAATGAATCAAAGCCTAAAAGGTAATGAATCCTTTCAGAGTTTGCAAACTGACCACTGCCATCTCAGAGAAATGGACTTCATCCTTGGTAACTTTCTGTGTTTTTGTTGGTCACTTTTTCTGAGAGAAAATTATGAAGATGAATGTTTCTGCTATCCACCCCTGTTTATTACACACAGCCATTTCTAAACAAGTATCTTCAAAATGCCCATTGTTGATGAGGAAGGGGGACTAGAGTGAATTTAACAGAAACAGGGAACTCCGCGCTGAAGCGAACAGTTTCAACCCATGCACGTGAACTTCTCTATCCCTTACTGTCACAGCTCTCCACTGCTTTCCCAAACTCTCATCATCTGCCTGTGGTGATATCAGTGCAATGCTGTGATCCTCAATGCTGAAGAGGGTGGAGGAATTCTCAGCATTTATCTGCAAACAGACCAAAACACCTTTTATGAATCCTCGTTCTGTCAATAGAACTGTGGAGGTTCATTATTCTCAAATCACTGCGCATACAACCATCTTTAACTTCACCAAGAGGCAGCCACACTGCATCACTGGGATTATGTCCTACACATGATCATGATGCCAGTGTGCTTTACTGTCATTTCATGTCCATCAGAAACGTTTTCTTTATAAAGAAAAAAAAGTGGCAGCGCTCTTGTGGCAACGATGCTCTCCCAAAGAGAGAGCATCCCAATTACCCTGTCAAGAGAGAAATCTACTGTGACTGAAAGCAGTAGATAATGATACAATACAACGGATCTCTACTGAAATGCAATACACACAGGGACTGGATGTGAAAAAGCACATGTGCTTATTCCATTATCTTCGAAATAAAATAAAAAATGAAAGGTTTTCTGCTGTCATGATGTCAAGACTGATGAAAAATTCAATAACATTTCCCCCAAACTAAAGCAAAATGCCGATTCAATGACACTGCAGTGTTGATTCTAGGATTTGTAAAAAGGGGCCCTAGAATTTGTTTTTAAAAACTATTAATTGTTATTGGTTGCATGACTGTGTAAGAATAGGTTTAATGCAAGTGCTTTGATTTGTCCTTTGCAAGATCCAGCACTATATAAATTCCATTCATTATTATTACAATATTACTGTGACCAAATCAGTAATGGTTTTAAACAAAATGTGAATTTCAAAGGTTTTGCTAAATAAATCATGTCACGGCAATGGTTAGGATGTCCTGCTGAGAGAGGATTTGGACGCCTATAGAGCAGCAGAGTAAAGGCTTTTTCCACTGTAATATTGTTTCAGCCGTTTCATTTATTTTTTATGCTTCCCTGTAACCGCAGGAATAAAAGTGCTTTGATTTGTTGCTTTACAGATTCACAACTTTACAATTCCATACGATATCTTTATATCATTTCAGACTGACGAGCAGATGGGGAAGAGTGGCCTAGAACTGTTGTTTACAAGTTGATAGAGAGATCGGATCGCCATACCCATAGCAAAAAATGACGAGGGTGTCATATCTGAGGTTTTGTGGTAAACAACTGCATGAAAGCAAAAAACACCTGGCCCAGTGTGTACTTTATCTAATCAGAATGCAGGAAATATTATTCTTGCATTAAAAAAAAAAGATAGTATAAAATATATTTAAAAAAGGTTTTTTGTGTGTAGTGACTATTTGAAAAGTGTAAGAAAACAATACATCCCTGACAAGTATTAGTGGACAAACGATGTACCGGGTTGACCTTCAGGGTGATCAGGTTAAAAGTGCTGTACTGTAATCAGCGCATCCTCCCTTTAGTGAAGGCCTTGTTCATTCCGTGTTTGATAAAACAGCCGATATCTACATCACAGGGCATCATCCGTTACTCAAGTCAGGCCACTTTCAAATACACGCTGTCAATGATTTGTCTTAAATTCGCCTTTAAAAACATGTATATTATCAGTGTACTGACCCGAATCAGTCCAGAGAACTATGTTACATATTTTGACAGTATTTATAATAAGCATGTCTCCACTTCAAACCAAAAGAGTCAACTACCAATCAAAACCTCCATGTCTGACAAAAGAAATACAAAAACATATTTACAAAAGAGATTATCTTTGAAAAAAGGAAGGAATCAAGAATAAAAAAGCAAAAAAATATGTAACCTACCACCTACGCGCTGAAAAAAGAAATACTTGGAAGATCTTATCAACAAAAAAAAGACAGCAAGTCTGTATGGAAAGCTGTAACCATCTTAACCAAAAAGAATCGTAAATAAAACAGAAAGTGTTTTAGATGAAATCTCTGCAGATGACTTAAACAACCACTTTGCAACTAGCCTCATATCGAATAATAACCCAAAGAATAACTCAAAAACTAATGACTTGAATGACTTAGAAGCCTTCTGCAGCCACAAAAGATATTAACTCGAAGTCTAAAAATTCCATGTATGAGTTTGCATGAAGTAATTTACTTTCTTTAACACCAGTATGAAGCAAACAGCACCTTGTGGCCTAGATGTCTGAATGGTAACATCCTGAAATAAGCTGCACCAGTTATAGCTTGAGACACACTCCACATACATCTTTAATCTTTGTATAAGGAAAAATACATTTCCGAAATAATGTTTAAGCAAGATAATTATTCCTTTGTATAAAACAGGAGATCGAACAGACCCCTCTAACTAATAGACCCATCTGAATTCTATCTGTCCTTTCAAAACCATTAGAGAAACACATTAATAAATGCTACATACTCATTTAAAAGAAAACAGCCATTATTCACCCCAATCATCTGGGTTCAGAGCAAACACTCATGCCACACTGCCCTATGTAAAACTTATAGACAGATGGTTAGTTAATGTGAATAAAATGAATTTTACTGGAGTTCTTTTCATAGATTTTTTGCAAAAGCTTTTGATGTTATATCGACCACAATCCTGCTAATACGGAAACTTGTGATGAAAACATTAGAAAAGATCATAAAATCTCTCCTCTTTCCTCCGCTACCGAGAAAGACCATGACCCACCTAGCAGTTGCCTACAGAACAGGACGAGGTGTTGAAGATGCCAAACAGTTCATTTTGAACAAGTTTTGCAACCATTGTCCTGGGCCCTGGTTCTCTTACTCTCTACACTGACCACTTCTCACATATAATAAACCACCACCTTATTGATCAATCATTTCTTTGCCGAGATACTCAGCTCAGTGCAGTTATACTGTTGAAAACTTGCCTTCCCTCCTGACAAATTTGTCCTACAGCCTTCAAGACATTCAAAACCGGATGACTCAAGAACAAGTTAAAACTTAATGCCGATAAAAACCGAAGCCATGCCATAGGGACCCAACATCAACTTTCTTCTAATCGCAAAACTTTCAATAATAATAATAATAATAAATGGAATTTATATAGCGCTGAATCTTGCAACAGACAAATCAAAGCGCTTGCACTCAACTCATTCTTACACAGTCATGCAACCAATAGCGAGTAATAGTTCTAACAAGTCCAAGAATGCACACACACACACACACACACGACACTTTATACACTTTGGCAGGGTGATGGAATATTTGCTGTTGAAAAGCAGGGATAGCTATGAAATGAAACAGGCGAGGAAATTCTTAGTTTGAAACAAATATGTATTGAGGCCAGATTTAAAAGAGCAACAAGAAGGCCTTTGCGCAGAGAGATCGGGAGGCATTCCAGATCGATGTACCGAAACAGAGAAAGAGCCGACGGCCAACATGACAGGTTTGAATCTAGGTGTTTGTAAGCACAAGGAATCTGCAGCAGAGCGAAGGGAACTGAGAAGGGGTGTACAGGTGGAGACATTCACAGAGGTTAGGAGGGTGATGTATTGTGGAGACATTTGAAACAGATAGTACTGATCTTAATAGTTTATTCTTTGTGTCACAGCAGCCAGTGGAGAGATCGCAAAGAGAGGGGTAATGTGCTCATATTTTTTCTTTCTGAGGACTAGTCGAAGCTGCAGAGTTTTGAATACGTTGAAGGAGTGGATAGATAATGCTGGCAGACAACAAAAGAGAATTGCAATAGTCCCAGACATGAAAGAATGAGATATGCCACGAGTTTTGATGTTGCGTCAGTGAGCAGCACTTTCGAATTGCACTAATACGCCCTTAATTATAGAAGCACGACTTGCAGGTCTGGGTGATGAATTTTTGCATACAGAGTGTGTGTCAAATGCACCCTCGATACTTTACAGCATGGATAGAGGGACGCGCATTGCAATAGAATTCGGCAATACGTCATATCCTTTGTCCAACTCAGTGAAGTTTTAGGAGATAGTTCTTGACCAACACACACTCTATGAAAAATTACTCGCCCAGACCTGCCAGTCTTGCTACTATCAATAACGGCCGCATAATAAGCGCAATTCGCAAGTATCTTCCACTGATGCAACTTCAAGCATGTCACATCTCTCATTCTTTCACGTTTAGACTACTGTAATTTCTCTTTGGCTGGCCCTACCACACATCTATCCACTCTCTTCAACGCATACAAAACTCTGCAGCTCGACTGGTCCTAGAGGAGAAAAAAATCTGAACACATCCTCCTCTTCTGTGATCTCTTCACTGGCTGCCTGTCTCACAAAGACGTGGAGCTAAAATCAATAACCCTCTGTTTCAATATGTCTCTACAAATCTGCACCCCCTACATCTCTGTAACTGTCTTCATCTGTACACTCCATCCCGTTCCCTTCGTTCAGACCGCAGAAACTTTGTGCCTTTCCAGAACACCCAGATCAAACAAACCACCGTTGGCCATCGCTCCTTCTCTATTTCGGTCCGTCCACCTGAATGACCTCCCTCTTTCACTTCGCCAAAAGCCTTCACTTGATACCTTCAAATCCAGCCTCAAAACACACTTATTTCCTACCTGAGACTTCCCCCCCAATATCTGTCACTACTTTTCAACCACATTTTCACACTTCTAAATTGGTTTGTTCCGAGTGTGTGTGTGTTGCGTGTGTGTGTGTGCGTGTGTGTGTGAGCGGCGTGTTTGGCCGTGCATAATCGTGCATACTGCATCTCGCATGGTTTTTGAAATCTGTTGTTCATTATGTTTAAGGAGATTGCATGCCTTGTAAATGATTGAGTCAAGCAC
The DNA here is from genome assembly GCA_028751875.1 of Rapana venosa. Lineage (NCBI taxonomy): Eukaryota > Metazoa > Mollusca > Gastropoda > Neogastropoda > Muricidae > Rapana > Rapana venosa. Next base: position 27,291,444 of record CM054165.1, on the reverse strand, counting down.
TTCGATTTGTTGTTTTTTTACAAGATTCAGCGCTATATAAATTCCAATATATTATTAATTATTATTATTACTTAGAAGGCACCTGACTCTCCATGCCTAGAATATTGTTTGCTGACTTTAGTTCAGCTTTCAATACAATGCAGCCTCATGTTTCTTCTTTTCCCAAAATACCTTTCAAAATATTGATGTAGACTTATCAACTGACTGATTGATTTTTAACTACTAACAGACCGCAGTGTGTTTTTGCCAATAAGATATCTCATCGGTTAGATTTGAAAAATTTTTTTTTTTTTTTATTTTTTTTATTTTTTTTAAAATTTTTTTTTTTTTTTTTTTTTTTTTTTTTTTTTTTTTTTTTTTTTTTTTTTTTTTAAATTTTTTTTTTTTTTTTTTAACCTTTACAGTTTCTCCACAGGGATGCGTTCCTCTCGCCACTTTCTGTAACATCTATACACAGATGATTGCAGAAGCAGCTATGAAAATTCCTTTCTTGTAAAATTTGCCCAATGACATGGCTTCTTTTGTCTACTCTTCATCTGGATCTGGTCCAAAATCCATGGTCCAGCCCTCACTGATTTCGTCAATTGGTGTGATGAGGCATATCTGGAGCTAAATGTATCTAAAACTAAAGATCTTCCTATCGATTTTCAGAAAGATCGGTCACACATTCTGAGCATGTTACCATCCATAGTCAAGAAGTTGAAAAGTTTTCGAAGTACAAGTATCTTGGAACTATTTTTTGATGACAATAAAACTGAGAACTAACACTGACGCTATTTTGTCAAAAAGGGGACATCAACGTATGTATTTCTGAGGAAAGCTTAACTCATTATTTTGTGTCAAAAAGATCCTTTCCTTGTTCTACAAGTCCTACAAAGAGATTGTTCTAAGTTTTTTGCTTTCATCTGTTGGTATACATACAACCCTAGGTTAAAAACAAGAAATAGTCTTTTCGAGAATTGTTAGAATCTGCTCAGAAAATAATTGGAAAGAACAATGAGTTCTCAAGAGCCGTACTGCGATCACAGCTTGTGCACAAAGCGACTGCCATCTTGGCTGATCCTTTCATGCTATGTCATCGGATTTCAGTTGTCGCCTTCAGACCTGTTTTTTCTTCGGTGCCTACGCACAGTAAAACAAATTAGAAAAGAAATTCTTTTGTTCCAGTAGTCTTCGAATTTAAATTCCCAAACAGCACTGACCAAAACAGTTTTACATTTCTCTGATATACCTCCTTAGTGTCGTGTGCGAGGGTGTTTGTGTGTGAGTGGTGTGTAATGAAAATAAGTACACCTGTTATCCTTGCTTTAGGCTTTCAAGAATGAATTTCTAAATTGTGTATGTGTGTGTTTTAATGTCTTTTACTAGATAAAGGTGCATGGGTGACATGTGTGTGTATTTGTGATTAAACTGCGTTCAAAATATTGGTGTGTATGGGGGAGTGCATGTTGTGTGAATGCGCACGTGCTGCACGCTTTTAAAAAAAAAAAGTTATATCTTTTTCCAATCAATGGTAATTTACAACATTGTATTCCTACATTGGTGTGTGTGTGTTGTGTGTGGTGTGGTTAATGAGTGTGTGTGTGTGTGTGTGTGTGTGTGTGTGTACACGGTGTGTTTGTGTTTGTGTGTGTGTACACGTGGTGTGTTTGTGCGCGCACCTGGGTTTGTGTTTGTGATGATAATATTTTAAGCTATCCTTGGAATGCTTATAACAATCTGAAATGTATATTTCTTGTGTCCTTGTGAGACAGATTAAAGTAATCAATGTGCCTGACAGTATTGTAACATGCCCTTCATGGGATGATTAAAGTGGTTTGACTTGACTTGACTTGTATATTCCAAACTATCCTCTGGTGCCTTAAATACTGACATCTTTTCTTTCAAACAGACAACAACAAGTTTATGGTCAAATAAATATTTTTCGACCTTTCTACCCAATACATTTAGAGTCCCACAGGGTTCTATTCTGGGGGTCCCCCTATTATATACTATTGACATTAATGATCTTCCCTTATTTACAAAGGCTCCTGTGGTTTATTTGCAGATCGACACCACTATTGATGTTAAACCATGTAACTCGTGTGGAATCTTTTGTATGCAATGAGAGGCAGGATGACAACCACTATGAGTCGTGTTAACCCATGTACCTCGTGTGAAGTCTTTGGCAATTTGCAGATGACACCACTAATGATGTGAACCATGTTAACCGTCGTGTGACGTCTTTGCAAAGTGCAATGTACTGTGGACACACGCTACACTTTATCTCAGATTAGTAACATCGAGACCATTACTGGCTTTTGTGGTCAATATATGGTCCAGTTTTTCTCACCCTCTATGCACGCTGTCCAGTATTATGTTTTACTTATCTTTAGATTAGGATAACAGTGAACCATTACTGGCTTTGTGGTCAATATATAAGCATTTTCTTTCTCCACCCTCTATGCAACTGCAGTATTAATGTTTACGATGTTTTTGCAATTTTATATTAGTTAGTATAATTATTCTAAATATGTTGTCTTTTCCAATATTCTGATATAGCTAATTTTAAATTACTTTGTATTTTATCTACTGTTTGTTATTTTTAATGTTTTGCCTACATGAAATGTCTTAACGATTCTTTCAGTTATTCAATAGTACGGCCCGAGTTATCTCCCTTAAAAGTAGCATTGGTCTGATCTAGGAAGAAAATCAATAGAATAACTTATTAATCATATTGTTTGCTCATATTCCATGGATAAGATTTTGAGATACTGATCTGACTTGATTCTTATGGTCTGATCTAGGCAAGAAATCAATAAGATTAACATTATTAAGTCAAATTGTCTGCTCATATTCATGATATGATTGTTTGAAATACTGATCAAGACTTGATTCATTTCACCACAAGGAAGTTCTCAATTTTTGTTGTAAATCAATATTTTCGTCTATTGCATCATATAGAAAGAGGCAGAGTATGTACCCTAATATTAACCGATAAAATGAATTTTCTAATTCTTATTTTAACAAATCTTTAATAAAGCATAATTATTGTGCGATTGAAGAACATGTGAAATAAACTCTATTTAGATCAATAAAACAGTTCACATGAAGTAGTAGTAGATTGTAAGGTGTAGAGGATAGATCAATAAAACAGTTCACATGAAGTAGAAGTAGATTGTAAGTGTAGAGGATAGATCAATAAAACAGTTCACATGAAGTAGTAGTAATGTAAGCGTAAGGGGTATAGGATATATTCAATAAAAACAGTTCACATTAAGTAGTAGTAACTAGTAAGGCTTAAGTGTAGAGGAAGATCAATAAAACAGTTCACATGAAGTAGTAGTAGAATTTGTAATGCGGTAAGGTGTAGAGGATAGATCATAAAACAGTTCACGATGAAGTTAGAAGTAGATGTAAGGTTGTAAGGTGTAGAGGATAGATCAATAAAACAGTTCACATTAAGTAGTAGTTATAGATTGTAAGGTGTAGAGGATAGATCAATAAAACAGTTCACATGAAGTATTAGTAGATTGTAAGGTGTAGAGGATAGAATCAATAAAAACAGTTCACATGAAGTAGTTAGTAGATTGTAAAGGTGTAAGGTGTAGAGGATAGATCAATAAAACAGTTCACATCGAAGTAGTAATGATTGTAAGGTTAAGGATAGATCAATAAAACAGTTTCACAATGAATAGTAGTAGATTGGTAAGGGTAAGTGTAGAGGATAGATCAATAAATCAGTTTCACATGAAGTAGTAGTAGATTGTAAAGGTGTATGAGGATAGATCAATAAAACAGTTTCACATGAGAGTAGTAGTAAATTGTAAGGGTGTAAGGATAGATCATAAAACAGTTTCACAAAAAGTAGAAGTAATTGAAAGGTGTAGAGGATAGATCATTAAAAACAGTCACCATGAAAAGTAGTAGTAGATGTGAAGGCTAAGGTGTATGAGGATAGATCAATAAAACAGTTCACATGAATTAGTAGTAAATTGTACGGCGTAAGTGTAGAGGAATAGATCATAAAACAGTTCACATGAAGTATCTAGTAAGATTGAAGGTGTAGAGGATAGATCACTAAAAAACAGTTCACATTAAGTAGTAAGTAGAGTGTAAGTTGTAAGGATGTAGAGGATGTGGTGAGTTCTAGAAGTTAGCTAACTGCCCTCCTTGTTTGTAAAATCAAGTTAGAATTATCAACTAAATTCTACCAAATGCAGAACATAAAAATGTAAATGTATGGTATGTTTTTGGGTTTCGTTATGGAATTAATATAAGATCAGAAGATGTTAGTAGGTTAATTTCGTAGTATTATAGATAGTTAAAAATTTTCGCTCATACAACAGCTATAAGAAGCTTGCTTGGGTGCAGCAGGACCAGAAAACTGTGTTTTCGCACCACTGATAATTAGGAATACTCCTCTCACGGACAGCTGGGGTTAATAATATGTATATGTAATACAAAACTGTGGTGCATATCTTCTTTTTTCTAGTCGTAACACGTAATTAAGTTTTGTTGAAGTTTTTAAATGTTTTTATACCGAAAGTTATAGGGTGCAGGCTGGTTAAAAAGTGTATCTAGTCAGAGGCTTTAAATCCGCCCAATAGTTTTGCAGCCAAATGATTTTTGAGCAAAAATGCAATAATGCATCTTACGCTTGTACTTTCCAGTTTTATTTTTGATATATAAGTTTTCTAGTTTCGTTACACGACAGCAAGATAATCACCACTGAAGCTGTCAATGAGAAAACACAAAATCTCCTTCATCTTGGGCCAATCGGCGAAACGCTCACAGTGTGTGGTGCTGTCTTTGCAGTTCGCTGGCGTGTATATATAGGAGGGGTCGGTCAGGGTTGCTAATAGAGACCATCCACCCACAAGCATTAGAATTGTACTGGAGGCTGAATAAAGTGACAACCTAAAGCTGCTGTCTTCGCCTGAGTCTTCTTTTGCCTGGTTGCTGTACACACATGTTGCCATGAATGCTGTGCTAGAATTGCGTGTGTTTCCGCACTTTCCCTACCCTGCCTCTACCTTGCCTCTCGTCACGGTCCCACAGCAAGGATATATCAATGTACTTCAGGCATGGACTCACTTGAACACCATATGGGCCCTTCAATCCAAAGAAAACAAATGTATGCTTATTTCCACAAAGACAATAACGACAGAACCTTAATAGAAATCTACGCATTTCTCTACATTGGCAATGGAAAAATTGGAAGAAAGCTCAAATCACAAAATTTTAGGAATAACTATTGACAACAACCTATTATGGTCTGCCACCTCCAAAACCTGCAAAGAACATTGCCTCAAAAGTATACCAACTCCATAACGATAAGAAAACTTCCTAACTCTGCATGCCAGAAAATATTCTTTTATTCTACATTCAAACAACAATAGATTATGCATCTACACTGTGGGATATGGTCCCCGCACTAATTTACAGACATTAATAGTGAGGTGCAAATAAACGCGCCCTAAAGCTTATCCTAACAAAATCATCATTTTCTTAACAGTTGCTGACCGGTCAGATAATTAACATTCTTCACCTTAAGACCAGAGCTTCTCTTCAGTAAGGAGTTTTTGATGCATAAGATCTTTGCATGAAATGCCCATCTTTATTCCAAAGCATCTTCAACAGTAAATGATTTTAGACACTCTCATTGGATCAATCTGCTCTAACCTAAGAGAAACCTTCAAATCAAGTCTAGTCATATTCTGGGGGCTGGCTGTGGAATAGGCTTCCCCTCCCTCCCAACTAAAAAATGACACTAATCTGAAAAAATGTAAAAAACAATGTATCAAAGATCATTAGATGAAACAATGTGATTCAACATAACTCCTTCCAAATGTATCATGCAACATTTATAGCAGATTCCATACTTCTTGTTCCTCTCTCTGTCTTGCCTGTCTGCTGACTCAACTGTCTATCTGCCTGCCTGCCTGCCTGCCTGCCTGCCTGCCTGACTGCCTGCCAGTCCCTGCCTGTCTGTCTGTCTGTCTGTCTCTGTCTCCTCTTGTGCATCTGTTTGATAATCCATGTCTGTGTATTATTCATATGTATATATAATTATGCTTTGATTTTTATTCTAGCAGCTTTTTCCTTTTCTCCATTTATTAGGGCTGGATGAAAAAAAAGTCTTGTACTAAATCTATCACCACCTCTTGAAAATAAAAATGCGTTAGCGTTTGTTTTTTTTTTTCCCTGCGTCCATTAGGGCTCATTGCTCACATAGTTTTGCGCCAAAATTAAAAATTAAAAAAAAACTGGGATCCCTGCAAGGTCATCAGCCTAGAAATCAACACTGACACTGCACAATCCATCACCACAGGGACAGCCCTTCTTTCCACTTACTGGGGCACAGTGATCCTGGTCCTCCCTCCATCATGAAGCAGCAGCAGCAGCAGGGAGGGACCTGTTCATGAGATGGCAGCACACGCTGAGGGCCCAGGCTCTGAGGAACAAGGTCAGGGTTCTGGTGGCTTCTTCTTCCTTGACACTGGCAAGGCTGGGAGACTGGTGGTGATCCTGATTTCACTGACCTTTTTCACAGAAAACAACACACAGTCACCACTGACAGCAGCAGGACACACATCCCCACCAGGAAATGACAAAGAGGCGGGACAGGGCAAGGAAGAGCCTAGGGTTCAGAGTCGCTGCACTCAGATTCTGACCGGCTCAGGATTGAGCCACCACGGAGGCAACAGTGTCAGGGGATTTTACCCTGGAGTTCACATCAGTGCTGACTCCACTCCCCTAAAAGTCCTTCAGACAAGACTAGAAACTGAGGCCCCATGTGCTAACACACGCAGAGCATCTTGCATGCATAAAAACTTGTTCCACTTTTCAGAAGAGTAGGCCATTTTGTGCGAATAGGAATGGGTGACTTTTTAAAAACCAAACACTTGCACTCACGTGTCATGTTTAGACACCATTCCTCGAGTCGAAATACAGCTACCTTAAAAAATAAAAAAGTTGCATACGCCAAATCTCCCCTTGGTGAACCTGCGATCTCGAGATGAGGAACATCAACCCACACACACAGAGTCCTACTACCCATGAACACAGTTCCCCCTGTGGGGATGCCGGGGTCCTGTCATTAAGAAAAGCAACCCCACCTTCTGCACATCTGTGTAGCAATCCCTCTTTCTTTTTTTAAATCCTTCTCTTTGTTTCTCTGCCTTTTTTCCATTTCTTCCTGACACCTCCTACTTGTCTGTTTTTCTGCCTCTTGGTCCATTCTCCAGCCCTTATTTCCAAAAGACGGAAAGAGAACAATTCTCTACCACACCAAAGTCGAATGCACTGGGCCTGGCTTGTCAGGCACTTCACGTCAGCGCGAAGCATTTTCACTCCGTCAAATGACAGACAACAACAGTCACTGTCTGAGCGTTGGACAAAGAAGATCAACACTGCATGGCCCAGAGTTTTATGGGACCGTCATGGGTTCTGGCTTTTCACTGGCTTGCACTGACAGTACATTTCACATTGCCACATTTTATACACAATTAAATTCAGCAACAACAACAAAATGGTTTTTTGCACATCTGTGGACATAACTAATGCATGAAGTAGATCTGGAAATTCTGATTTTCAGTCTGCCTATATTTGGGGCAGCCAAACTCACAAGTGATCATTTTTGATAAACAGAATCTCTGCAGCAATAAAGCAACATGCTTTTAAGCTTTCCAGTGCTGTCATTGGCAAGAAGGGGGCCTGTGTCATCCACAGAAATGACGTCCATTTGAAGTCACACTCTCCACATTCGTGGGGTGGTTGACATTTTGCAACATGCGGTGAGATTTTTTTCTGCCACTTTATACATTTTCGGACCATTGACCATTGTGTGTTGCTGATTTACAACACAAACAAACAACACAATTCAACAGAGGAAAGATCATTATTTATTGTAATGATAACAAGGTTAATTAATATCATTCCTATTCCTAGGCAAGAGCAGTTAGTTCTTCAGTTTAACATCCTTCCACTAAATAGTGATATGAGACGTGTGAGTGTGTATGGGGGTGGAGGGGGGGTGTATGTGTGTGTGCATGTATGTATGTATGTATGTACGTGTGTGAGTATGCATGCGTGTGTGTGTATGAGTGTGTGTGTGCGTGTACATGAGTTTGTATGTGTGTGTGTGTAGGTGCGTGTGAGTGAGTGTGTGTATGAGTGTGCGTGCGTGCATGCGTGTGTGTGTGACAGAGAGAATGTGTGTGAAATAGTAAGCGCGTGAGCATCAGTGCATGCGGTGTGTGAATGTCTGTGCGTGTGTGTGTGCGTGCACTAGCGAGCGTGTGAGTGTGTGCATGCCTGCCTGCCTGCTTGCGTGTGTGTGCGTATGTTCATGTATGTGTGAGCGTGAGTGTGCGTATGTGTGCACGCGCACGTGTGTATGCCTATATGTGAGTGTGAGTGTGTGTGTGTGTGTGAGTTAACAGCCTATGAAACAAACTGCTAAGGAGAACTGAGGGAGAAAACAACTTAACGTGTAGTATGATGTTAGACTACAGGGGTGAAACATCAAGAACAGTTTTCACAATCTATGACAAGTCAATAATAACAACTAGAATAGAACTCTGCAATTAACTAACAATGGAACTATAACACGCAGAAAGATTTGGACTATGGATATGATTACACAAAATATTGTGGATATGTGCGCAAAGTGGAAGAAAAGGCAATTGGAGAGGTATGCAGAACAAGTCATAAATGACTGACTTTAAAACAGAATGATCAATCACAGGAAGATTTCAGATTCAGATTCAGATTCAGAATATTTTATTGCCATTTAACTCATGTAGACTTACTTGACACAACAAAAACATCAATTATAATTATTATCTATTTGGGCTAAAGTGATGTACACTA
>CM054165.1:27260235-27277735 GCA_028751875.1 Rapana venosa | reverse complement strand
GACAAACGAAAGAAGCAAACAGATAGACGATGACAGAGAGCGAGAGAGAGAGAGAGAGAGACGGGAGAGGGGAGAGAGAAGAGGAGAGAGAGAGAGGAGAGAGAGAGAGGCGCGAGGCGCGATAGTGTTAGGTCGAGCCCTTACCGAAAGTAAACTCAGTGTGGTGGGGTGACTTGTGTGGTTTTCCGCTGAAGGTGATAAACAGCTAGTCATCATGTACGTCAGTCAGTACTACTGCCCACAGCAAAACCTTGGTTTGGGGGTAGATTTTTTCGAGGATTGAACATTTGGCTTCGATGGTGTTGTGTGTTGTGTGTGTGTGTGTGTTGGGGGTGTGTGTGTTGTGTGTGTGGTGTTGGGCAAAAAAAACTACTTGAGTTGGGGAGAGGGAAGTGGGTAGGAGGGGGGAAAGATGAGGAAGAGGAGAGGGAGGTTGAGGGCAGGAGGAGGGTGGGAGAGGGGAGAGGTGGAGGAGGGAGTGAGGGAGGAGAGGAACTTGAATCTGAATGTTTAATTTTCATCGGCCTTAGGCGGGAGAGAGGGGGAGAGGAGAGATTGAGGGGGAGAGATGAGAATGATGGAGGAGAGGGGAGGAGGAGGAAGGGAGGAGAGTGGGGGAGAGATGAGAGAGGATTGGAGAGGAGAGAGGCAGATAGGCTAAAAAAGCAGAAAACCCCAATGGCACACGAAAAACACCCCACCCCCACACACAGGAATGCACAACACAACACTCATCCCTCTTCCCCCCCCCCCCCCCCCACAAAAAACGCGCGCGCGCGCGCGCGCCCACACACACACACACAAAACACACACACCACACACTCTTCTCTCTCTTCTCTCTCTCTCTCTCTCTTACACACAACACACAACACACACACCACAACACACACACACACCACACACACGAAACAACAGAGGCAGAGAAAGAGAGGGACGGAGGGGACAGAGAAGATCAGAGAGAGACAGAGAGAGACGGACGTTCGAACAAAACCCGAAAACAGGTTTTAAAGGGAAAAAGCAACCCCCTTTTCCTTCATTTCCGTACATATACAGACTCTTTCCCTTCTCTCTCTCTTCTCTCTCTCCTCTCTCTTCTCTTCGCTCTCGTCTCTGTCTTTTTCCTTTAATTCTCTCTCTCTCTTCCTTCCCCCCATCTTCTCCCCCTTTCTCTCTTAACTCTTCCCTTTTCTTCTCCCTCCCTTCCTCCCTCTGCCCCCCCCCTCTCCCTCGCCCCCCCCCCCCCTCTCCCTCTCTCTCCCCCTCTCTTCTTATCGTTATATATACACAGACAAGACACACACACGGACACCATACCGCGCGCGCACGCTCGCACGCACACACTACACACTCACACACGCACACACAACACACCTCTCTTTTCCCCACCAAAAACACACACACCACCACACCCCAAAACCACACACCACACAACCCACAAAACACCACATCCCCCAAAACACACCACACTCTCTCTCTTTCTCACACGCACACACAAGAGGACGACAGAAGACGGGGACGGGACAGGACGGGACGAATACAGGCGAAAAAAGGATTTCAGACAAAAGAAATCCCCTCTTTCTTGCTTTTCCGTAGTCCCTATACAGACAGACATCGTTTGCTTTTTCATAACAAAACAGGGTGCCAACTGCTGTAAGTCAATCTCCACGCAGACACACAACGGAAGTCGAAGGAACTTTCCTTGTTGTGTGTGTTTTTGTTGTTTTTGTGTGTGTGTGTGTGTGTTGTGTGTTGGTGTGTGTATGTTTTTTTGGTGGTGTGTGTGTGTTGGTGTGTTGTTGGTTGTGTGTGTGTTGGTGGTGTGTTGGTTTGTGTTGTTTGTGTTCGGTGTGTGTTGGTGTGTGTGTGTGTTTTTTCGGGTTGTGTGTGTTGTGTTTTTTTGTGTGTGTGTGAGTGTGTTTTGGGGGTTTGGGGGGTTTTTTTTGGGGGGGGGGGGGTGGGGGTTGTTTTGTGTATGTGTGTGGTGTGTTTGTGTGTGGTTGGTTGGTTTTTTGTGTGTTGGTTTTGTGTTGGTTGTATGTGTGTGTAAAGCAAGTCAAGTCAAAAACACTTTAATCATCCCATGAAGGGCAATTACAGTACTGACAGGCAGATGATACGTTTATTATCTGAAAAAGACACAAAAAAAAACTTTAAATTGTTTATGAACATTCCAAGATAGTTTTTTTTTTTAAAAAATCACGCACATACCCCGGGTGGTGTGTTTTGGTGTTTTTTTTTTGGTTTTTGTTTTGGTGTGTTTTTTTTGGGGTGGTTTTTTTTGTGTTGTGTGGTGTTTGAGAATGGTGGGGGGAGGAGAGAGAGGTGGGGGTAAAAAGAGAGAGAGGAGAGAGGGGGGGTGGGGGGGTGGGGGGGGAGAGAAAAAGAAGGCAGACAGAAGACAGACAAAAGACGACAGTGGGCAGTGTATTTTGCGCGCCCGCTTGCGGGCGTACGGTGTTTGTTTGGTGTGTTGTGTTATCTAGAGAGAGAGGAAGGGGGAGGGATACAGACAGACAGCAGAACACGAACCAGACGACAGAGACAGACAGAGAGAGAACAGAGACAAGGAAGGAAATAGAGAGAAACAGGGAAAAAGAAGAGACGGACAGAGGAAGAGAAATAGAGAGAAAAAAGACAGCAGACGACAGAGAAAAGGAAAATAAAACACAAACAGACGAGACAAACGAGGAAAACCTGGAAGAAAAAAAACACACCAAAAAAACCACCAACAACAAAAACCCATCAGTGGGTTCGGGAATTCCCGAAGCATTTCCATCTGCGTCATTGTGCCCGCTGCATGCAACCCACGCACACACATATTATATGTACGTGCGTGCGTGGTATAAAGCCAAAGGAGAAACAACAGACGAAGGAAGAGAGGACTATATATATATAGAAGTAGAAACAGAGACACCATCCAGTCTGATGGTAGGATGTATATTATAGGATAGGGCATGTGGTTAAAGAGTGTGCCTGTGTTTATAGAGAGATAGAGATACCAGCTAGAGACAATGACAATGACCAATTCTTTTTATTTCGAGGATAAGGAATAAGCCCCATTTTATAGAGAGAGAAAGGGGAGAGAGAGAGAGAGAGAGAGAGGGGGGGGGGGGGGAGAGAGAATTGTGTGTGTGTGTGAGAGAGAGAGAGTGGGGAGAGAGGAGAGAGAGAGAGAAGAGAGAGAGAGAGAAGAGAGAGAGTGAGAGAGAGAGGAAAAAAAGAGAGAGAGAGGGGACGGAGAGAGAGAGAGAGAAGAGAGAGAGAGGAGAGAGGAAAGAGAGAGAGAGAGGAGAGAGGAGAGGGGAGAGTGTGTGTAAAAAAAAAAAAGTAACTTAAAAAGCCCGCACCAAACAAAATCAAGAAAAAGTATGTATGTGTATGTGTGTACGTGGTGAGCAGGTTGTGGTCGCAGCGTGTGCGTGTATGTGTGTGTGTGTGTGTGTGTGTGCGCACTCGCGCGCGTGCGTGAGACTGAGACACAGACACAGACACACAAACACACAACAGATAAACTTGTTGCTGTTGTGATCAAATCTAAGCCCCAGCGGAGATTTCCGATTTTAGGGACTGTGTGAGTAGGAGGCGTAGAGCCTGGAAAGGCATATAAAAGGTAAAGGTGTCCCCATAACCTATAAGGTCATAGAGGAGCGAGGCGTCAGAGACCTCAACTTCTCAAGGAGCCAGCTTATTGAGGGCAGCGGCGCCCGTCTCCTCTCTCTCCCTCGCTGCTTTACCTTCCCTGACCCTAAAGAGGGCAGGTACCCATTTACAGCTGGGTGAACTGTTTCTGAAGCCAAGACGCCAAAACGGTCACCCATCCAAGTGGTAACCCCGCTCGATACTGCTTTAACCTTAGCTGGGGGGGGGGGGGGGGGGGGGGGAGCGAGTGCTGCCACTGAGCTATCCCCGTCCCATAGGAGTAGTGGGGAGAAAAAGAAAAAAAGCAAAATAACCCAGGTTGGGAAAACGAACGAATTCAGAAAAGCCCGTCCCATCACGTCACGACGTCAGTCGTGCTTTGCAGTCAAGGAGTACGCGTTGACACGAATAGTCATGCAGAAAAACAACACAAACAACAGTAGTAGAATATATTTTAATACCGGTTTCGTTTTGGGGATTAAGTTGTTGTTTTTAAAGCAAGAAAAGTCTTTGGTCTGAAGGAAATGGGTATGAGTCACAGAGAGAGAGAGAGAGAGGAGAGAGAGAGAGGAGACTGATGGAGAGGAGAGAGAGAGAGGAGAGAGAGAGAGGAGGGAGAGAGAGGGATGGAGGGAGAGAGCTAGAGAGACAGAGTAATGATTTACAGTAAAAATGCATTGCACTGGACCCCAGAAGGAAGGAGAAAGGAAGACCAAAAGCAACGTGGAGGAGAACTGTAGAAAGTGAGATGAAGGCCATGCAGCAGCACTCTTGGGGGATCAGTGACTAGGTTGGCCCAGGATAACAGGCAGGAGTGGAAGCGCTTTGTTGCTGCCCTACACACACCACTGGGTGTAATGGCTAATGATGATGATGTGTTTATAGAAGTGGTATTAGCATCAGAAGCCACGCAGCAGCAGCAGCAACAACAACAACAGCAGTAGCAGCAGCAGCAGCAGTAGCAGCAGCAGCAGCAGCAGTAGTAGTAGTAGTAGTAGTAGTGGAAGTAATAGATGTGATTATAGTAGTACTAGTAGTGTAAGAAGAAGAAGATGGATGAAGAAGAAAAACCAGAAGAGGAAGAAGCAGTAGAAGAAAAATTGCAAAGAAGAAGAATTGCGAAGGAGGAGAAGAAGAAGAAGAGAAAGAAGAAGAAGAAGAAGAAGAAGAAGAAGAAGAGAAGAAGAAGAAGAAGAAATTGCGAAGAAAACAGACGAACAAGTAGAGAAAGAAGACGAAGAAGACGACAAGATGAAGAAAAAAAATCCCAACGACAAAAAATGGCACAAATCAAAAACACACGACAAGAACGAAAAGGAAAGAAAAAAAGAAAGAAAAACACCCTTCACCCATCCACAGCCTACCCTTTCAACCACGCGCAAGTAATATCCCCCATAAAAGTGGAGAGGATGGACTAGGCTATCGGGGAACGTGAAAAAAATGCTGCCACTGTTTAGAATCTTCCCCCCCAACCCCATACAAGGCTAAGAAAAAGAGTAAGTGAGTAAGTAGAGTAGGTGATAGAGTAGGGTAGGGTGGGGTTTGGGTGGGGGGTGGGTGAATAGGGGTAAGTGGGTAGAGTAGGGTAGATAGAGTAGAGAAATAGGGTGGGTTAGGGTAGATGGGGGGTAGGTAGGAGTAGGGTAGGGTAGAGTGGGAGAGTAGAGTAAAAGTAGGGTAGAGTAGAGTAGGGTAAGTTGGGGTAGGGTAGGGTAGTGTAGGTAGGGTAGGTAGGGTAGGTTAGGTAGGGTGGGGTTTTGGGGTTTTTAGTGTGGGGTAGGGTAGGGTGGGGTAAGTAATTTGGGAGAGTGGTGGGGGTAGAGTAGAGTAGGGTGAGTCGGTAGGGAGAGTGGGGTGGAGTAGAGGGGGTGGGGTTTGAGTAGGGAAATTTAGGGTAGGTAGAGTAGGGTGGGGAGAGTAGAGTAGATTGGGTGGGGAGAGTGGGTAGGGTAGAGTAGGAAGAAAGAGTATGTAGGGTAGGTAGATAGAGTAGGGTAGAGTAAGTAGAGTAGAGTAGGAAGGAGGCATCTTTGATTAACTGCATTGCGTCAAAAATTTTACGGCAGTTTCAAGCTCTCTGGGTGTTTTTTTTCCGGATTTGTATGAGTTTTCTTTTTCTTCTTTTTTCTTCTTTTTTCTTCTTCTTCTTTTTCTTCTTTTTCTTCTTTTTCTTCTTCTTTTTTCCCTTTTCTTCTTCTTTTCTCCTTCTTCTTCTTTTCTTCTTTTCTTCTTCTTCTTCTTCTTTTCTTCTTCTTCTTCTTCTTCTTCTTCTTCTCCCCCTCCCCCCCTTCCCCCTCCTCCCCTCTCCTCCTCTTTTCTTCTTGTTTTCTCTTTTTTCTTCTTCTTTTCTCCTCCTCCCCCTCCTCCTCCTCCTCCTTTCCTCCTCCCTCTCCTCCTCCCCCCCCCCCTCCTCTTCCTCCCCCTCCTCTTTTTTTCCCCTCCTTATCTTCTTCTTCTTCTTCTCTTTTTCCCTTCTTTTCTTCTTCTTTTCTTCTTTTTTTTCTTCTTCTTTTCTTCTTCTTCTCCCCCTCCTCCTCCTCCTCACCCCCTCCTCCCCCTCCCCCTCCTCCCCCCCCCCCTCCTCTTCCTCCCCCCCTCTTTTTTCTCCTCCTTTTTCTTTTTCTTCTTCTTCTTTTTCTTCTTCCTTCTTCTTCTTTTTTCTTCTTCTTCTTCTTCTTTTTTTTAAAGGGCCAACATTAAAGATGTGGGGAATGTATAACTTTCTTTTAGAAGGAAAGGAAGATCCCTTTGGTTGCAGGTTTCTGCTTTCTTCTTTTTTATTCTTTTTCCTCCTCTCCCCTCATTCTTCCTCTTCCTTCTCCCCCTCTCCTCCTCCTCCTTCTTCTTCTTCTCCCCCCTCCCCTTTTTTCTTTTCTTCTTCTTCTTCTTCTTCTTCTGTCTTTAAAGGGGCCCCCAGACTTAATATGGGGAAATGTCTTAAAAACATTCTTTGACGGGAAAGGAAGACCCGTGGTTAGCATTTTTTGGTTTTTTTGTTTTTCCTCCCCTCCTCCTCCTCCTTCCTTTCCTCCCCCTCTTCCTCCCTCCCCCTCCTTTTTTGCAATTTCCTCCTTCCTCCTCGTCCTGTTTTCCTCCTCCTCCTTTTGCCCCTCCCCTCCCCCTCCTCCTCCTCCTCCTCCTTCTTCTTCTTCTTTTCTTCTTTTTCTTTTTTCCTTTTTCTTCCCCCTCGTCCTCCTCCTCCCCTCTTCCTCCTCCCCCCCCCCTTTCTCCACCCCCACTTCCTCCACCTTATTTTTTAAAAAAAAAAACCAAAGGGCGACATAAAAAAAAAAAAAAATTGTACGGATGCGGAATAGTATACAAATTTTGTAGAAGGGCGGACAGGACAGAATACCGGGAGGCTGGGACCTTCTAATGTTGTCCTGGGGCAGTGGTTTTATGGGGTTGTTTTAAAAAAAAATCCTATCTGGGTTAAAAGGAATGGAAGGGGAGGAGAGAAGGGGAGAGAGAGAGGGAGAGGAGGGGGAGAGGAGAGAGAGAGAGAGGAAAAAATGTCCAAATTAGAAAAGATTGTGGTGGAGTGTGTTTTTTGAAGGGGGGGGGGGGGTGGGGTGGGGGGTGGGGGAGGGAAAGGGCATTGTGAGGTTATTTTCGATTTTTGGGGGGATGTAAATGATGGGTGAAGCATTCTTGCCCCGGGTGAGTGTTTCGTTTTCGTTTTCATTCATTATTAGTTCTTCATTCATTCATTCCTTCATTATGCATGCAGATGCATGCTGCATAGATACATACTTACATACTACATACTAATACATCATACATACCACAAACCCTACTACATACATAATACATACAACAAAATACATACAACATACATACATACATACACAACATACATATACATACATACATACAAAAATACATAGATTACACACATAAATTACCACATACATTACACCTAAATTTCCACATACATTAACACATACAGTATAATACATACTAATGCATACCACATTACAACAAACAACACATACATCTACTACACCCCACGTCAGTCAGTCGTTCTTTTCTTTATTTTTCATTCATATCATTTCTTTTTCCCCTCTCTCTCTCACCTCCATTCCTACTCTCTCTCTCTCAGACAGTTAAAAGTTAGGTAGGCAGGGAGAAGGGGAGGGAAGGCAGACAGAGGCAGGAAGAATAGTTATTTAAAGTGCACCCAAATTGTATCTATCTCACTAAGAGAGATTATAATTACATAAACATGCCAGTCAGAGGACTGGCAAACATTTTTTTTTGGCTCTGTTGCTTTTAAAAACCCCATTTTAACTCAAAGAGGTGTGTGCTTGAAAAACACAATATAAATTTAGGATGTCGGAAAAACCCTGGGGGTGTTGTTTTTTTTTTTTACGGAAAAAAATAAAGCAGTCTTCGATTAATATTTTCACTTTTTTTTTCTCCATACCTTACACACTCCCTGCTCTCTTTTTTACTCTGTCTGCTGACTGACTGCTGCTGCTCCTGTGTGGCTGTGTGTGTATGATGTATTTTCTGTCTGTCTTTGTCTCCTCTCTCTCTTTTTCTCTTCTCATTCCCCCCCTTTCCCCTTTCTTTCTTTCTCTTTTTTAAAAACAACACATCTCATACCACACACACACACACCACAACACACCACTCTCTCTCCTCTCTCACACACACACCACACACACACACACACAACACACTCTCTCTCTCCACGCACACACACAAGCACCACACACACCAACCAAACAACACACACCACTCCCCATCCTCTTTTTTTACCACATTAAAAAAAAGATCAGGTGTTGACTGAAAATTTTTGACTTCTATATCTAGGGTTTAAAATCTCAGTATTAACATCTGAAATTGAAAAGTGAAGAGGAGACAGAGGGAGAGGAGAGAGAGAGAAGAGAGAGGAGAGAGAGAGGAAGAGCAAGGCAAAGGGAAGGCAAGGCAAGGGAAGGCAAAAACAAGGCTAAAGTCTTTATTTTGAGGTAATGTTAAGCCTCGGGGTGTTTCACACACACAATCAACACACAAACCCCCACACACACACCACAAAAGACAAGGGGGGTGAGGGGAGAAGAGAAACAGAGAGACAGAGACAGACAGAAGACATACCAGACGACGAGAAAAAGTAACCAACCCCCTGTGTGTGTGTGGGTGTGTGTGTGTGTGGGGTGTGAAAAAACCGCTATAACCTGTCACTGATCGCTTTCTCTCATACACACACTACACACACAACACACTCTGCACCCCCTTCCTCCCCCTTCCCCCCTCCCCCCCCCAAACCCCCCCCACAAAACCCCAAATGGAACAAAATCCTTTGTCAGACAAGTCCTAAGGAACAGGAACACCCCACCCCCCCCCCCCCTAAACTGGCGCCAATTTTACGTAGAGGGCGTTCTCTCCCTCATTGGACGACGGTAAAACCCGGAAGTTGCCCAAGGGGGGGAAAAACAAACATTTGCAAATCCTTTACAGCAAACCCCCCACCCCCCCCCCCCCAAAAAAAAAAAAAAAAAAAAAAAAAAAAAAAAAAGGGAAGTTGGGTCTGGGGGTATTGAGTCAGGGGTGATGAATCATATTGATAAGATTTCGGGTGCTTTTAGTGCTAATTCTCTTTTATTTTTTGTTTTTGTTCTGAAAGATATTCTTTCTTTTTTTCTTTCTATGTCTTGCCCCCTCCTCTGTCTTGGTGTTTTCCCTCTCTTTCTGTCTGTCTCTGTCATCTCTCCCCCCTCTCTTTCTGTCTGTCTCTGGGTGTCTCTCCCCCTCTCTCCCCCTTTCTCTTCTCTTCTCTTTCTCTTTTTCTATCTCTTTTCTTTTTTGTCTTTTTTTTCTCTCTTCCTTTTTTTCTTTCTTTCGTTCTTCTTCTCTCCTTTTCATTCTCACTCTCTCTTCTCTTTGTCTCTCTCTCTCCTCCTTTTTTCTTTCTTAATTTCTTTCTTTTTTTTTTTTTTCTTTTTTTTTCACTCTCTTCTCTATCTTCCACTCTCTCCGGGGCTTTTCTCTCTCTTTTTCTTTCTTTCTTTCTTTTCCTCCTCTCTCTTCATTGTTCTCAAAATAAAAGATTTCATTTGATTTATTTTGATTTCATTTTCTTTTTTTCTTTCCTTTCACCCTCTCTGTCTCTCTCTCTTACTCTCTCTGTGTCTCTGTCTCTCTCTGTGTCTCTCTCTCACTCTGTCTCTCTCTGTCTCGCTCTTTCTCTCTCTGTGACTCTCTCTCACTCTCTCTTTCTGTCTCTCTCGATATAAAAGAATGATAATAATAATAATAATCTCTCTCTGTCTGTCTGCCTCTGTCTCTCTCTCCATGTTTCTTTCTCTGTCTCTGTCTCTCTCCCCCCTATCTCTTTCTCTCAGTCTGTCTCTGTCGCTTTCTCCCCTCTCTCTTTTTCTCTGTCTCTCTCCCCCCCCCTCTCTTTTTCTGTCTGTCTGTCTGTCTCTGTCTCTCTCTCCCCTCTCTTTTTGTCTGTCTGTCTCTGTCTCTCTCCATCCCTCTCTCTTTCTTTCATTCTCTGTCTCTCTCTCTCTTCCTCCCCCTCTCCCTCCCTCCCCCCTCCTCTTTTTCTCTCTTCACTCTTCCTCTCTCTCACTCTCTTCCTCTCTCTACTCCCTCTCCCTCCCTCTCTCTCCTCCCTCCTCCCCCCTCCCCCCACCCTCTCTCTCTCTGCTTTACAAGAAGGAAGCTGCTGGAAGGTGTGTATGATGATGGCGACGATGGCAAGACGCTTACACTGCAGGAAACGAGATGCATGCTGTATTTTTTGTCAGTTCATTTAAAAGTCCCATCTAATCAATCACTTTTGAAACCCGACCGTTAGTTCATTGCCAAGGGTTGTATGTCGTAATTGAGCAAGGCAGACAGACACCTCTGCTCTCCCTTCTTTCTCCCTACAACTCGTGAGAGGAGGGGAGAGAGAGAGGGGGGGAGGGAGAGACGAGAGGGGGGAGGGAGAGAGGGGGAGAGAGAGAGAGGAGAAAGAGAGAGAAAGAGAGAGAGAGAGAGAGAGAGAGAGAGAAGAGAGAGAGAGAGAGAGAGAGAGAGACAATGACAATGACAAATTCTTTTATTTCGAGGATAATGAATAAGCACATATGTGCTTTTTTACATCCAGTCCCCGCCCGTTAGGGATACATCTTAATAATAATAACCCAATACTTATACAGTTTTACAATAAAACAAGGGAAAATAACCCTTTTCAAAAACAGCTCCCCCCCCAAAACAACCACCCCCCCCCCCCCCCCCAAAAGCAAGCAAATAAAAGAAAACCCTAAAATACCCACCCCCCACCCCCCAAAAAAACCCTAACCAAAACAAACAAACAAACAAAAGAGAAAGAAAAACCAAACCAACAGAAGAAGATAAAAAAGAGAAAAAACAGACAAACAACAACAACAAGAACAACAACAGAGTCAAGAAAAATAACACAACCAAACTTAATAAGTCATAAAGATAAACATCTACAGAGAGAGAGAGAGAGAGAGAGAGAGAGAGAGAGAGAGAGAGAGAGAGAGAGAGGAGAGCGACAGACAGACAGAGAGAGGAGGGAGGGGCGAGAAAGAGAGAGGGAGAGAGAGGGGGATTTTCCTTGGTATCATTTGACATCATCACCGATTTGATGACTGGGTTCACAATTTTTTTTTTTTTTTTTAAAAACCTGGAGTAAAAATCTGCCTGAATCCGCTCTACTGGAAAATTGCTGATATAATTCACGGGGAGTACACTCAGACTGAGTCCCATTAGAACAACTAAACTCCTCAATTCAGATGCATTCTCATTGATGCGGATAGACTTTTTGATTAGTACAAAATTAATACATTCTCATGAATACAAATTTACACGTTAATACAGAAATACCATCAAAGTCACGAGTTTGCCACACTAGCTAAATCAAGAACGGGAGGGGACGGGAAAGCCTAGTGGTTAGGATATTGCGCTCGCAATCTGACGACCCGGGTTCGATTCCCGTTCAAGGGGATATTTTCCCCTGGAGTTAACATCAGTGCTGACTCCACTCTCCCCAAAAGTCCTTCGGATGAGACTATAAACCGAGGCCCCTTGTGCGAACGCGCGCAGAACATCTTGCGCACACGTTAAATCCTGTTCCGCTTTTCGTTAAGAGTATAGGCCATTGTGTTCCGGTGGGAACAGATGACAGATTTCACAAAACCGCATATACACACGGGGACTAGATGTAAAAAAGCACATAAGTGCTTATTCCATTATCCTCGATATAAAAGAATTTTTAAAAAATGATGTATACTCGTTTTAAACTTATTTCACGTGCGCGCATGCACACACATATTATACGCACGCACACATGCACGCACGCACGCACGCACACGCACACACACACACACAACACACACAATATTATATATATATATATATATATATATATATATATATATATATATATATATATATATATATATGTATATATATATATATATATATATATATATATATATATATTATACACGCACGCACGCACTCGCGCACATACACGTACCCGTCTAAAATCACTAAATGTGAATAGACGTTAAACTGAAGATATCACACACATACACACACACACGATTCCAGATTCAAGATTCAAAATTCCTTTCACCCCTTTTGAGGTATGGAGGATTACAAACGAATTGAACAGGAGAATAAACCTGACAGCAATACCGCCCCGCCCCCCCCCCCCCCCCCCCCTACACACACACACACACTCACTTGTATAACGTGTATATGTTAAGGTATTGCGTTTCTTGTACAACATGCACAATGAAGATAATAATTGTAACGCAAAAACAAAAGACTAAAGAGATCACCTTGTCAGAATTTCAATGAAATGAAGATTTGATTTGATTTGATTTTGCATTTTGTTCGTAAAGCCTATTCATTCTTAGTAATATCAGACTAAAAAGAAAAGAAAAGGAAAAAAATGTATAAAAAAAGATAAACAAAAGGGGGACGATAGGGAAAAGGGTCTTAAGTTGAATCAACGTGTGACTGACTGATTACGAAATAAATTGATAGATAAATACATCACATTTTTTAGATTTTTGTGTGTACAGAAGTTGAGGGCACGGGATAGCTCAGTGGTCAGAGCACTCCCTTGTCCTAAGCAGGATTGAGCGTGGTTACCACTTGGATGGGTGGCCGTTTTACTCGCCTTGGCTTCAGCATAGTCCCCCAGTTCGCCCAGCTGTAAATGGGTACCTTGCCCTTTTTAGGGTCAGGGAAGGTAAAAGCAGCGAGGGAGAGGAGATGGGCACCGCTGCCCTCAGTATGCTGGCCCCTGGAGAAGTTGAGGTCTCTGATGCCTCGCTCCTCTACGACCAAGATTATGGGGACACCTTTACCTTTTCTGAAGAAGATGAATAAGGCTTGTATGACGGACATTTTTGTGTGTGGTACACACATGGGATATCTCTTTTTTTTGTTGGGGGGGGGGGGGGGAGTTATTTTTGGCTTTGTTGTTGTTAAAAATATGTGTTTAAACATGTTAGGAAATATCATTTTATATTATGTGTCCTAAAATAGACCAGGGCGAGTCGTTTGTTATGCAGTGTCAGTTGTAAAATACGCACGGAATTATTCATGAGGGCGTGTGTGTGTTGTGTGTTGTGTGTGTGTGTGTAGTTTCCATTTTTGAAAGGGATATTTCCACGCATCGCATACATTCCGTTTTGTGTGACACATTTTACGTTGGGTCAGTATGTCAGTGAGTGAGTGAGTGAGTGAGTGAGTTTGTGTGTGTGTGTGTGTGTGTGTGTGTGTGTGTGTGTGTGTGTGTAGAGAGAGAGAGAGGAGAGAGAGAGAGAGAGAGAGAGAGAGAGAGAGAGAGAGAGAGAGAGAGAGAGAGAGAGAAGAGAGAGAAGAGAGAGAGAGAGGAGAGAGAGAGAGAGAGAGAGTGTGTGTGTGTGTGTGTGTTTAAGGTACAACGTTTTACCATGTATAAAACTGACTGTGAAGTTTTCTCTGACTGTCTCTCTTTCTCTATGTCTCTCTCTATCTGTCTCTCTGTCTTTCTCTCTCTCCCTCTCTTTTGTCTGGCTGGCTGGCTCTTTCTCTGTCTCTCTCTATCTCTGTCTCTGTCTGTCTGTCTCTTTCTCTCTTTTCTTTCTCATTCTCTCTATCTCTCTATTTCTTTCTCTTTCTCTCTCATTCTCTCATTCTCTCTCTCTCTCTCTCTCTCTCTCTCTCTCTCTCTCTCTCTCTCTCTCTCTCTCTCTCTTTCTCTCTCTTTCTCATTCTCTCTCTCTCTTTATCTCTTTCTTTCTCATTCTCTCTACTCTCTCTCTCTTCCTCTTTCTCTCTCATTCTCTCTCTCTCTCTTTCTCTCTCTCTACCTCTCCCTCCCTCTCTCTCCCTCCCTCTCTCTCTCCCCCTCTCTCCCTCCCTCCCTCTCTCTCTCCCTCCCTCCCTATTCTCTCTCTCTCTCTCTTCCTCTCTCTCTCTCTCTCTCTCTCTCTCTCTCTCTTCTCTCTCTTCCCTCTCTCTCTCTCTCTCTCTCTCTCTCTCTCTCTCTCTCTCTCTCTCTCTCTCTCTCTCTCTCTCTCTTCCAGATATATGATATATGCATTCATGTGTCTGTAGACATTTATGTACCCCATGAAAATGGGCAGAGGCCTAAATTCATTAAACATTGTCATTGTCATTGTCTCTCTTCCAGACAGCACTGTTATAACAGGTACTGTGATGTGATGTGTGTGCAACGGGTACTGTGATGTGCTGTGATGTGATGTGTGTGTGTGTTCCACAGGTGCAACACCTGCCATGCATCATTCTCACTGTCAAGGTCCTGCAAGGACGAAACATCACCAATGGATGGGCGCAGGATTTGGGTAAGTCTCTGATTCAGAGAGTGAGAGAGAGAGAGAGAGAGGGGGGTGAGAGAAGGGGAGAGAGAGGGGGTAAAGAGAGAGAGGATGGGAGGGAGAGAAGGGGAGATGGAGGGGAGGGAGGGAGAGAGGGGGAGGGCAAGGGAAAGAGGGAGAGAGTTTGTGTGTGTGTTTGTGTGTGTATAGGTTATAGGGAACACCTTTACCTTTAGAGAAGCTGAGATCTGACGCCTCGCTCCCCTACGACCACATAGGTCATGGGATACCTTTACCGTTACCTTTAGAGAAGCTGAGGTCTCTGACGCCTCGCACCCCTTACGACCTTATAGGTCATGGGCAACACCTTTACCTCTAGAGAAGCTGAGGTCTTGAAAAGCTGAGGTCTCTGACGCCTCGCTCTCCTACGACCTTATAGATCATGGGCAACACAGAGAAGCTGAGATCTCTGACGCCTCGCTCCCCTTACGACCACATAGATTATGGAGAACACCTTTAGAGAAGCTGAGGGCTCTGACGCCTCCCCCTTCGACCTTATAGGTTATGGGCAACACCTTTACCTTAAGATAGGTCTCTGACGCCTCGCTCCCCTTACGACCACATAATTATGTTATGGGGAACACCCTTAGAAAAGCTGAGGTCTCTGACGCTCGCTCTCCTAACATAGGTCATGGGGACACCTTTACCGTATCTGAGGTCTCTGACGCCTCACTCTCCTACGACCACATAGGTTATGGGGAACACCTTTAGAAAAGCTGAGGTCTCTGACGCCTCGCTCCCCTTACGACCTTATAGGTCATGGGCAACACAGAGAAGCTGAGGTCTCTGACGCCTCGCTCCCTACGACTTATAGGTCATGGGAACCACAGAGAACTGAGGTCTCTGACGCCTCGCTCCCCTTACGACCACATAGGTGTCATGGGGAAGGCAAAACAGGTCTGACCGTCTACGTCTGTTGTCCTGTGCACTGTGCAGTGACCTCCAACCCCTACACCATAGTCTGAGGATCAAAGACGGTCCTGAGGCGGCAAGACCAGGACGTGCGCCAACACGACCACCGTGATGGAAGGGAAGATTCACCTTACTTACCTGGCTTCTGAAAGACAATCAAGTTTTGGGTGACGCTAAGGCGAGAGACGGACCGTGGGACGTGTGGACGGAGTTACCTAGGTTGGAAGGGTTTTGGGAGGTGAGGGTGGAGGGTGTGGGGGTGGTGGGTGTGGGGGGGTGGGGTGGGTTGTGGGGGTGGGGGGGAGGGGTTGGGGGGTGTGTGGGTGGGGTGGTGGGGGGGTTTGTGTGTGTTGGTGTGTGTGTGGTGGGAGTGGTGGTGCGGGGGGGGTGTGTGTGTGTGTTGTGAGGGTGGTGGTGATGGTGGTGCGTGTGCGGTGTGCTGTGTGTGTTGTGTGTGTGTGTGTGGTGGTGAGTGAGTGAGGGTGGTGGTGTGTGCGTGTGTGTGTGTGTGTGTGTGGTGTGTAGGAGGTGGGTGGTGAGGGGGTGGGTGGGGTATGTGTGTGTTTGTGTGTGTGGTGTGTAGTGGTGGGTGAGGGTGGTGGTGGTGGTGTTTGGTGGTGGTGGTGTGTGTGGGGGTTGGTGGTGTGTGGTGGTGGTGGTGTTGGTGGTGGTGGTGTGGGGGTGTTGGTGTGTGTGTTGTGTGTGTGTGTGTGTGTGTGTGTGGTGTGTCGGTCTCTCTCTCTCTCTCTCTGTCTGTCTGTCTGTCTGTCTGTCTTTCCTTAATCGTCAGTTAAGATGTTGACAAAAGGAACGAACGCTTGATTTCCAGTTTAAAATTTTTTTATTTTAAAAACCAAACCATCCACAAGTTTTGAGTTTGAAGTTTCTACGAAATGACAAGCTTGATATAATTATGGTGTTTGTAGTCAACTAAGTTATGAAACATCATGCTAGCTTCACGAAGCAATTGGTTGGCCGATTGATTGAGTGATTGATGGGTTGATTGAGTTGTTCCATGCTTGATTGGGTTGCTGATCGATGAATGAATTGATTGACTGATGGATTGATTTGTTGATTGATTGGTTGGTTGGTTTGTTGATTGAATGGTGGATTGATTGGTTGGTTGATTGGTTGTTTGATTGAGTGATTATACTTGCTTGATTGGGTTGCTGATGGATGAATGAATTGACTCTGTGTGTGTGTGTGTGTGTAAATGTGTGTTTGCGTGTGTATGTGTGTATGTATGTGTGTGTAAATGTATATGCATTTGTGTATGTGTGTTTGTCTGTACGTGCGTATGTATACAATGGATACGTGTGTGTGTATTCAGAACTGACACTGATGGAGGAAAACCCTCTGATGGACCAAGAAACCGGAACGATCTATTTCAACGTCCACGACCGCATCCGTGAGTTTGACATCTGGCAGACCGAAATCTTCAACTTTAACGGGGTAAGCAAGGCTGGGCATTGGCTGGTCATGGGAAGGCTTGTAGGTTTTGGGTTGTTGTGGTTGGGTTTGGTTGGTTGGTTGGCTTGTGGATTGTTTTGTGTTTGTTTGTGTTTGTGTGTGTGTGTGTGAGTGTGTGTGTCTGGAAGTCTGTTTATTTTTTTAATATTAAAAAAAAAATTCTTTTATATCGAGGATAATGGAATGAGCACTTATGTGCTTTTTTACATCCAGTCCCCGTGTATATGCGGTTTTGTAAATTCTGTCATCTGTTCCCACCGGCACACAATGGCCTACTCTTACGAAAAGCGGAACAGGATTTAACGTGTGCGTAAGATGTCTTGCGTTTTTAAAATTTAAAAATTTTAATTTTATTTTATTCTTTTATATCGACGATAATGGAATAAGCACTTGTGTGCTTTTTTTACACCAAGTCCCCGTGTGCATGCAGTTGTTTTGTGAATTTTGCCATCTGTTCCCACCGGCACACAATGGCCTACTCTTCCGAAAAGCAGAGCAGGATTTAACGTGTGCGCAAAATGTTCTGCATGCGTTCACACCCGGGGCCTCGGTTTATAGTCTCATCCGAAGGACTTTTGGGGAGAGTGGAGTCTGCACTGATGTTAACTCCAGGGGAA
>CM054165.1:27217735-27255235 GCA_028751875.1 Rapana venosa | reverse complement strand
GAAGGAGAGAGGGAAGAGAGAGAGAGAGAGAGAGAAACACTGAAAAAGTTTAATCCTGTTAGAGAGAAGAGAGAGGTGTGGGGGGGGGGGGGGGGGGGGGGGGGAGGGGGGGGGGAGGACAGAAAAGTGGGGAGTTGGAGGGGAAAGGGGAGAAGGGAGAGGAAGAAAGGATTAAGAGGGTTTTTTCCGGGGGTGTGGGGTTTTTAATTTTGGGAAAGAAGAGGAGAGAGAGAGGGGGGGGGGGGTGGGGGGGGGGGGGGGAAGGGGGGGGGGAAGAGGGAGGGGGGATAGGGGGGGAAATGAAAAGTGATTTTTTGAGGATAGAAGAGAAGGAGTTTAAATTTTTTTCCCAAAAAGGTTGCCCTTGTCCATTGGGGTGTGTGTGGGTAAAAAGGGGTTGGTCTTTTAACTCCCACAAAAGAAAAGAAAAATAAGGGAGAGAGAGAAAGAGAAAGAGAGAGGGAGAGAGAAAAGGGAGAGAAAGAGAGAAGGAGAGCGGAGAAAAAAGAGAGAGAAGGGGAGAAAGAGAGGGATGAGAGAGAGAGAGAAGGGAGAGGAAGAAATCAAAAATTGTGTTGAGTGGGGGGGGGGGAAAAAAGGGGAAAAAGTGGCCAACAGGACAAAAATAGACAAAAAGAAAAAAAACTGGGGAGAGAGAAAAAGAAAAGAGAAAAGGGGGGGGGGGCAGGGAGAGAAGGAGAGAGGAAGGGGGGAGAGACAGAAGAAAGCAGACAGAAAAAGAGAAAAAAAGGGGGAAATAGGGGGAGGGAAAGAAAGGGGAGAGAGAAAAAAAGGGGGACAGGGAGAAAAAGAGAAAGAGAGAGAGAGAGAGAGAAGAGAAGGGGGGGGGATGGAGAGAGAGGGGGACAGGAGAGAAGACAGACAACAACAAAAAAAAGAAAAGGGGGATCAGGGGGAAAGAAAGAGGGAAAGGGAGGACGGGGAAAGAGAGAGAAGAGGAGAAGGGAAAGAAAGAACAGGAAAAGGATAAGGGAGCCGGAGAAACAAAACCACACCACCACCCACGCCCCAAACGGAAACACCAAAACAAAACAAAAACAAGCAACACCCAAAGCATAGACCACACAAGGCACACCACGCATAAATTTCATTCCAGAAACACACAACACCACAGGCCCGCCCCGCACACACACACCACACACACACACCAACACCCCCACACATGCACGACGCACGCACACACTCCAGAATAAGAAATCACTCCTCCACACAAAACACACGGCGCGCGCCGCACACACACCACACAAACACACCACCCCAACACACATTGCCCACCACCCCCTCACCATTTTTTTGTCTCTCTCTCTAAACACCTCCCCCCCCCCCCCCCCCCCCCACCCCCCCCCCCCCCCCCCCTCCTCCCCCACCCCCCCCCCCCCCCCCCCCCCCCCCCCCCCCCCCCCCCCCCCCCCCCCCCCCCGACACACACACCACTACTACTAAAAACGAGGGACTACTACTACTACTACCATACTACTACAACGACTACTATACTACTGCTACTACTACTACTATACTCCCACTACCACCACTACTACTACTACTACCACCTCAAACTACTACACACATCATTCACAATATCTTTCTTCCCATAAACAAAAATACGTAGATAATTCTCTCTCTCTCTCTTCTCTCTCTCTCTCTCTCTCTCTCTCTCTCTCTCTCTCTCTCTCAATTTCAGCCAATCAGCGAAGACCTTTCTCGTGTGTTCCGGACTTGTAATTTGGTGCGTTCCTTGGAAACTGAACCCTAAACCGGAGCTAGACTTAAGCAGTTTCCGGTCTAATATGAGAGAAGCAATTTTGTAGACTATGTACTGTGACTGTGATGATCGACTGAGACTCTGTGTGTGTGTGTGTGTGTGTGTGTGTGTGTGTGTGTGTGTGTGTGTTCGTTCATTCTTGTATTTAACGTCTGTTCACTGATAAGTGATATTAGACGGTTGTGTGTGTGTAAGAGTAAAAGTGTGTTTGTGTGTGTGTGTGTGTGTGTGTGGTGTGTGTGTGTGTTGTGTGGTAGAGAGAGAGAGAGAGGAGGAGAGATGGATGAGAGAGAGAGAGAGAGAGAGAGAGAGAGAAGTTTGATAAGAAACAAGGACATCAATATGCCAATATAATTTTTAAAAAACTCAAAATTCTTTGACGAATTCATCTCTGTGTATATGTTTTGTGTGTGTGTGCGCGTGTGTGTGTGTCTTGAGTTTGTGTGTCTGTGTATATTTGTGTGTGTACGCGCGGGCGCGCGCGGGCGTGCACGTGCGCGTGCAAAACGTATACGTCAGTTGCGGAGATGGACATTCCTTCCCCTGATATAAACCCGGAACCATTCATTCGGAATTTCCCCCCAACAATTACTACTGCATAACACACGCGCGCGCGCACACACACACACACACACACACACACACACACACACACACACACACACACACACCCTACACACTTTCTCTCTCTCTCTCTCTCTAACTCTCACTCATGAATGGTATATGAGAACCTAGATCGTGACTGTACAGTCATTCCATTAATTAAACACATACATACATACATAGACAGACAGACAGACAGATAAACAGATAGATAAGCAGACAGATAGAGAGACCGATTGAGAGACAGACAGAGTTCCTGGACATAGCATTACATGAAGCATCTCGTTCAATCTTGCTCCTACAAACACACACACACACACTTCCACACACGCACACCACACACTTACACACACACACCTACACACACTTACACACACACCTACACACACTCACATACTCACACACACATCTACACACACCTACACTCACACACGTACACACACTCACATACATCTACACTCACACTCCCACACCCACACACACACCTACACTCACACACACCCCAGCCCCCCCCTCCCCACACAGGCACGCACACACATACACACACTCACATACACTCACACACCCACGCCTACACACCTACACACACAGAGGGACGGACTGATAGACAGACAGAAAAGACAGGTAGACAGACTGGCTGGGACAGACATAATTTCTGGACATGGCATTGCATGAAGCATCTCCTTCAATTTTTCATGCACACACACATACACACACACAAACACACACACATATAAACACACACACCTACACACATATACAAACACACACATATAAACACACACACCTACACACATATACAAACACACACATATAAACACACACACCTACATAAACACACACACATACACACACGAACACACACATACACACATATACACACACTCACACACACATACACACATGTATAAACACACACGCCTACACATATACACAAACACACACATATAAACACACACACACCTACATAAAACACACACACACACAAACTTAGACACACACATACATACACACACGAACACACACATAAAACATATATACACACATATAAACACACACACACACACCTACATAAACACACACACACAAACTTACACATACACACACGAACACACACGTATACACACACACTCACTCACACACACGAACACACACACACTCACTCACTCACACACACATACACACACTCACACACATACATACACACACACATACACACACACATTTACCCACCCACCCACACCTACACCACACACACACACACACACACACACACACACACACCTACACCTACACATACACACCTACACATACATCCCCCACACACACACTCACCTACACACGCGCGCACACGCACGCACGCAGAGAAAGCAGACACAATGTCTGTGTGGACACGGAACTAGGAAGTGTTTGTCCCTAACAGCATCTTGGAACGGAAGGGAGTAGGTGAAAGGATGGAGAGGAGAGACAATGACAATGACAAATTCTTTTATTTCGAGGATAATGAATAAGCACATATGTGCTTTTTTACATCCAGTCCCCGCCCGTTAGGGATACATCTTAATAATAATAACCCAATACTTATACAGTCTCACAATAAAAACAAGGGGAAATAACCCTTTTCGAAACAGCTCCCCCCAACGAGAGAGAGAGAGAGAGAGAGAGGGAGGAGGGAGAGAGAGAGGAGAGAGAGGAGAGAGAGAGAGAGAGATAGGGAGAGAGAGAGAGAAAGAGAGAGAGGAGAGAGAGAGAGAGGAGAGAGAGAGAGGGAGAGAGAGAGAGAGAGAGAGAGAGGGAGAGAGAGAGGAGGAGACAGAGAGAGGAGAGAGAAAGAGAGGGAGAGAGAAAGAGAGGGAGAGAGATTCGGATTCGTAAGGAAGAGGGGAGAGAGAGGGGGGGGGGGAGGAGAGAGAGAGGAGAGAGAGAGGAGAGAGAAAGAGAGGGAGAGAGAAAGAGATCGGATTCGTAGAGAGAGAGGGAGAGATGAGAGAGGAGAGAGAGAGAGAGAGAGAGGAGGAGAGAGGAGAAGAGAGAGAGAGAGAGAGAGAGAGAGAGAGAGGAGAGAGGAAGAGAGAGGAGGAGAAGAGAGAGAGAGAGAGAGAGAACTCAGAACTCAGAACTCAGAAATTTAATGTATCTCGGCCTTAGGCCATAATACATGGTTGGCGTAGGAGAAATTGACAATGCCACAGAGTGGGCAAAAACGGATAACATACACAATACCAAGCTCAGAGAGGAGAGAGAAGAGAGGAGATGAGGAGAGAGAGAGGAGAGAGAGAGAGAGAGAGAGGAGGGGAGGGGAGGGAGGGACTGACGTAGAGACAATTTTGACAATTATTTGACAATTATTTATTTGTGATAAGCTTTACACCCATTCATCAAGGGGACAGGGGGATGGGGACTGGGCACAACACACATAAATTTGAAAAATAAAAACATACAGTCAACGACAGCCCAAATAGACAACATGGCATGGAAAGCCATATGTGTGTATGTGTTTGTGTATGTTAGTGAGTGTGTGTGTATGTTAGTGTGTGTGTGTGAGTGAGTGAGTGTGTGTGTAAGTGAGTTTGTAATAACTGAATAGTATGAATACTATTCCTGTGATACAAACTATCATTTATTCATTTGCTTATGTTTTATGCTTATCCTAGACAACACGGTCTCTCATGAAACACTTTCACGCTGTCATCAGCCATTACAGGAGTAGTTAGGACACATCTCTACAAACAAATTGTTCTCCAGCAGTCTGGCCAGTTGTTGTCATTTCTTTTAGATCATTGCGGAGATTGTCCATGTTATTTCTAAACTGGTCGTGGAACTCTTTTAAGCAGTTCATATTATCCCTGGTCGTAATTTCTGATCTCTCACACATCAGCCCTTCCAGACATTCACCTGAATATTCTGCCACACCCTCCGCACATTCAGAACCAGATACACTCACTTCTTCCTCCCTATCTGCTTTTTCTCTCTCTCACACATCTCTTCCACACTGACTTCTACACCCATTTCATGGCTATCACATTATTTCGCTCCGTTTCCAACTTTACCACACAACTGATCACTTTCTATGTCATCAAAGTTGACTGTCACCGTCTGTCTGTCTATGTCACGTTGCGTCAAGTCAATCTGCTGATTATCATAACAGCTATTGGAAGATGGAGGGCAAGAATCATACATAAACACATCAGTGGGACCATCACTCTCTGCACAGTTTGCAAGCATACACTTGACTGGGCGGGGTGGGTAAAAATAGACCAGAGGGAGACGGAGCCTGTTCCTTCACTTTTTCATCACGGTTTGCTCTGTGTGCTTCTGCTCGTTTTCTGTCACGGGATACCTGGCTAAAACATTTCTTGCGGTATGACCTTTGACCTGGGGTGACAGGGAAATGGCTGTCAGCTTTGCTTGTTAAGTCTTAGAATGATAACATTCTGGTCACCTCTGCCGTCCACTTTGAAAGAGGACAGTGTCTGCTCTTGTAGTGCAGAGTTCAGCATACACTCCGACATCGCTGAGAGTCCTGTGACTGGCATTTTGATGCACGAAAAAGGAAAAAACAACAACACTTAACACACAGCTCACACAAAAGCGTCTTGCTGGTAGCCAAGCAAGGGAAGCGACTCGACGTAGAGAGAGAGGAGGAGAGAGAGAGAGAGAAGGAGAGCGAGATGGAGGAGAGAGAAGGAGAGACAGAGAGACAGAGTGAAGAGACGAGAGAGAGCAGCTAGTAGAGAAGAGGAAGAGGAAGGAGAGAAACAGAGAGAGAAAGAACGAGAGAGAGAGAGAGAGAGAGAGAGAGAGAGGAGAGAGAGAGAGAGGAGAGAGAGAGAGAGAGAGAGAGTAACAGACAGACAGACTGACGTAGAGAGAGAGGACTGACGTAGGGAGAGACAGAGAGAGAGAGAGAGAGAGAGATGACGAGAAGAGGAGAGAGAGAGAGAGAGAGAGAGAAGGAGAGAGAGAGGAGAGAGAGAGTGACACAGAGATAGTGAGAGAGAGAGTGACAATGACCGAGAGAGAGAGAGAGAGAGAGATACAGACACACAGACAGACATAGAGACAGACAGACAGACAGAGGCAAAGAGGGAAAGCGTGAAAGACAGACTGAGATAGACCATTATATATACACCGTCCCCTCTTCTCTCTTCTCCAAACTCTCTCTCCCTCTCTGTCTCTGTCTCTGTCTCTCTCTCTGTCTCTCTCTGTCTATCTATCTATATCCTCTCCCTTTCTCTCTCACTCACCGTTATGTCAGCGCACGTAAAAGAACCCACGGCAACAAGAAAGTTATCCCTGGCAAAATTCTTAGAAAAAGCCACTCTAATAGGGAAACAAATACAGACCCCCAAAAAACCGCCCCCAAAAGGTGGCGCTGCTCTTGTGGCGAAGCACTCTCCCCGGGGAGAGCAGCCCGAATATCACGCAGAGAAATTTCGTGACTTAAAATATAAATAAATAGATAAATATTAAAAAAACTCTCTATATCTGTCTGTCTGTCTGTCTGTCTGTCTCTCTATCTCCACTCTCCCTTTCTCTCTCACTCACCATCCCTCTCTTTCTCCTACCCCTCCCTACCTCCCTCCCTCCCTCTCTTCTCCCTGCCTCCCTCCCCCCCTCTCTCTCTCTTTTCCTCCCTCCCTCTCCTCACTCCTCTTCTCTGTCAGTCAAGTCAGTCAGTCAGTTTGTCTGTCTGTCTGTCTGTCTGTCTCTCTGTCTGTCTGTCTATCTGTCTCTCTGTCTGTCTATCTGTCTCTCTGTCTGTCTGTCTGTCTCTCTCTCTCTCTCTATATATATCTCTCTCTCTCTGTCCCCTATCCCTTTCTCTCTCACTCACCATCCCTCTCTTTCTCCTTCCCCATCCCTCCCTCTCTCTCTCTTTTCCTCCCTCCCTCTCCTCACTCCTCTTCTCTGCCAGTCAGTCAGTCTGTCTATCTGTCTGTCTGTCTGTCTCTCTATCTCCCCTCTCCCTTTCTCACTCACCATCCCTCTCTTTCTCCTTCCCTCTCTCCCTCACTCTCTCTTTCTCCCTGCCTCTCCCCCCCTCTCCCCCTCTCTCTTTTCCTCCCTCCCTCTCCTCACTCGTCTTCTCTGTCAGTCAGTCAGTCTGCCTGTCTGTCTGTCTGTCTGCCTGTCTGTCTCTATCTCCCCTCTCCCCTCTCCCTTTCTCTCCTCTCTTCTCTCCCTCCCTCCCTCCCCCCTCTCTCTCCCTTTTCCTCCCTGCCTCTCCTCACTCGTCTTCTCTGTCAGTCAGTCTGTCTGTCTGCCTGTCTGTCTGTCTGTCAGTCTGTTTGTCTGTCTGTCTGTCTGTCTGTCTGTGAGGGAGGGACCTACATTCTTCAGGCGTTTTCCTCATCAGGACACAAACTGACGTACAGAAGCAGACACTCAAGGCGTACAATGACCTAGTATAGATATAGTACCATCCTTGGTGATTATAGGAATGAAGAGAGACAGACAGACAGACTGACAGACAGACAGAGAGATATGGTGAGAGAGAGAGAGAGAGGAGAGAGAGAGAGAGAGAGAGAGAGAGAGAGAGAGAGAGAGAGAGAGAGAGAGAGAGAGAGAGAGAGAGAACGGAGGGAGGGAGGGAAAGAGAGAGGGGGAAGCGAGTGAGAGAGAGGGAAGAGAGGGGGACGAGAGAGAAAGGGAGGGAGAAAGACAGACAGACAGACAGAGACAGAGAGATATGGTGAGGGAGATAGAGGGAGAGAGGACGGAGGGAGGGAAGGACAAAGATGGAGAGAGAATGAGAGGGGGCACACTGAGTGAGAGAGGGGCGAGAGAGAAAGGGAGGTAGTAAGAGAGAGGGAGAGAGAGAGGACTCGAATGATTTATTTTTTAAAAAAGGTCATTGGCCCATACATGAAGGGGGTTGCCGAACTGCTTAGTATTTTGGTGGGGGTATAAGCAATAATGACGACAAAATGTTACTGTATAACAAAAAGTCAGTTACAAACATATGACTTAGGATAACAATATCTCTCTTATTCTGAAAGCTTTACACAAATATAAAGTGAGGCTGTGCACAACCTCAGGATGACTTGATGCCAGGAGTAAACAGAGTGTAAATAAATAAGTCTGTCTACTATATTTAACAGGGATGTAATTCTGCCTAACATCCTCTAATACTGGACAGCACAAAACAAAATGTACTTCACCCTCCTCTGCTTGCTTGCATAATGGGCATAGCAGCCTGAGGTCGTCAGTATCATGGAGAGAGAGAGAGAGAGAGAGAGGAGAGAGAGAGAGAGATTAAGTGTGAGAGAGAGAAAGAGTGACACACAGACACGCGGACGCAGAGAGGGAGGAAGAGAGAGAGAGAGAGACACACACACACACACACACACACACACACACACACACACACACACACACACACACACACACACACACACACATAAATACAGGAAAGGGTCTGGGGTTGTTTTTTTGGAGAACGGTCATTGACCTAATTTTGAAACGAACACGCACAATAATGACCCACTTTAACACAATTGAACTAAGTAAATCATTTTTTCCCTTTTATTTTCTGAACAAATGGACCCCCTTACCAAAATTGACACACCGAAGAAAAGTAAATCCTCCTCTCATTTCATGGCTGGCTACTCACTAGGTCGTGTGGTGGCTTCAGGCAAAATAATATGAGAGAGAGAGAGAGAATGACAGAGAGAGAGGGACAGACAGACAGACAGGAGAGAGAGAGAGAGAGAGAGAGAGAGAGAGAGAGAGAGAGAGAGAATGACAGAGAGAATGACACAGAGAGAGAATGACAGAGAGAATGACAGAGAGAGAGAGAGAGAGAGAGAGAGAGAGAGAGAGAGAATGAATGACACAGAGAGAGAATGACAGAGAGAGAGAGAATGACAGAGAGAGAGAGAGAGAGAGAGAGAGAGAGAGAGAGAGAGAGGATGAGAGAGAGAGAGAGAGAGAGGAATGACAGAGAGAGAGAGAGAGAGATAGAGAGAATGACAGAGAGAGAGAGAGAGAGAGAGAGAGAGAGAAGAGAGACAGACAGACAGACAGAGAGAGAATGACAGAGAGAGAGAATGACAGAGAAAGAGAATGACAGAGAGAGTGAGAATGACAGAGAGAGAGAGAGAATGACAGAGAGAGAGAGAGAGAATGACAGAGAGAGAGAGAGAGAGAGAGAGAGAGAGAGAGAGAGAGAGAATGACAGAGAGAGAGAGAATGACAGAGAGAGAGAGAATGACAGAGAGAGAGAGAATGACAGAGAGAGAGAATGACAGAGAGAGAGAGACACACACTGAGACAGACAAACAGAGAGAGAGAGAGAGAGAGAGAGAGAGAGAGAGAGAGAGAGAGAGAGAGAGAGAGATTAGGTTTATATTTTTAACTGATTTTTCTTGGCATGTTATTCTGCCGAAAAAAAAAGTTCAACTTACCAAAGACTCTCTCTCTCCAAAAAAAAAAGTCCAACTTATCAAAAGCTCTCTCTCTCTCTCTCTTCTCTCTCTCTCTCTCTCTCTCTCCTCTCTCTCTCTCTCTCTCTCTCTCTCTCTCTCTCTCTCTCTCTCTCTCGATCGATCGATGATGGTGATGACGTAGATGATGATAGTAATGACGGTGATGTTGAAATACTTGCTGCAGCTGCCGCTATAGATAATGAAGGAGCTGATGACGATGATGATGTAGATGCTGAAGATGATGATGGGGATGATGATGACTAGAAAGATTTTGGGTGTGATTCTGTATGCTTGCAGAATTGGAAATGTGAAATGGAGATAACTGTTTTCTGCTTATTTTGTCTACCTTCCCCCTGCCCGAAACATGTTTTGTATAGTGGCCTAAGGCCGAAGTACAATAAAACTTTTCAGTGTTTTCTCTCTCTCTCTCTCTCTCTCTCTCTCTCTCTCTCTCTCTCTCTCTCTCTCTCTCTCTCTCTCTCTCTCTCTCTCTCTCTCTTTCTCTTTCTCTCTCTCGTTCTCCCCCTGTTCCCGTTTTAAAAGATGGGAATTCTTGTCTGTAAGTGTAACCCTCCCTTGGGAATAAGGATTATCATCGCCACACTCATCAACATCGCCATCATCACCATCATCATCATCGTCATCGTCGTCGTCGTCATCATCATCTGTGTATGTATGTTTGTTTGTTTGTTTTAGTGTGTGTGTGTGTGTGTGTGTGTGCGCGCGCGCGCACCTTTGTGTGTTTGTTTTTGTCTTTGTGTGTGACGCATATGCTTTTTTATATATAAAAACATTGTGTTCACAATTGGTGTGTGTGTGTATGTGTGCGTGTGTGTATGCACATGCGCGCGTGTGTGTTTGTTTGTGTGTGTGTTCGTGACATTTTTATTTGAAGTCATTTTAGAATGTTTTAACCAATTATGAAATATAGCTTTTTTTAAATGTCTTTTTGAGATTTTTGATGCGTATCAATCTGCCTGTCAGTATTGTGTAATTTGCCCTTCATGGGATGATTAACGTGTTTGTGACTTTGACTTGACTTGACTTCTTGTGTGCACTTTTTCATTTCATTTTTTTCCCCATTTTATTCTTTTATATCGAGGATAATGGAATAAACACTTATGTGCTTTTTTTTTTTACATCCAGTCCCCGTGTGTATGCGGTTTTGTAAATTGTGTCATCTCCTTCCACAAGCACACAATGGCCTACTCTTACGAAAAGCGGAACAGGATTTAACGTGTGCGCAAGATGTTCTGCGTGGGTTCGCACACGGGGCCTCGGTTTTATAGTCTCATCCGTCTCATCATGGGATGATTAAAGTGGTTTTGACTTTGACTTGACTTGACTTGACTTCTTGACTTATGGAAGCGTGCACGTTTTTTCATTCATACCTTTACTTACTTGTGTGTCCGAATCCACAGACCCCCACTATCGCAGTGATCGGCTCAGGAGGCGGGTTTCGCGCCATGACGGGATACAGTGGCGTGTTCAAAGCTCTGGCAGACTCCGGGATCCTGGACTGTGCTACGTACGCCTGTGGGCTGTCTGGATCCTCGTGGTAAGATTAGAAAGAGTTTAGCTTCAAAGAAGAAGTCTCGGGTAACATTCGCAGGTTGGTTGTTGGGTTTTTTTGTTGTTTGTTGTCGTTCGTGTGTTTTGTGTGTGTGTTGTGTGGGGGGGGGGGGGTGAAATGTTGTCCAGTGCGCTATATCTGTGTGTGGTTTAAACAGAATGTATTCAAGAAAAGTGTCACAAAAATACAAGCATACCCGTGTCTGTTTCTCTCTCTCTCTCTCTCTCTTCTCTCTCTCTCTCTCTCTCTCTCTCTCTCTCTCTCTCTCTCTCTCTCTCTCTTTTTCTCTCTCTCCCTTTCTCTCTCTACTACTACTACTACTACTACTACTACTACTACTACTACTACCACCACTACTACTACTACTACTACTACTACTACTACTACTACTACTACTACTGCTGCTGCTGCTGCTACTGCTGCTACTACTACTACTACTACTACTGCTGCTACTACTGCTGCTGCCGCTGCTGCTACTACTACTACTGCTACTACTACTACTGCTACTACTTCTCCTGCTGCTACTACTACTACTACTACTACTACTACTGGTACTATCATCGTCATCATCATCATCGTTATAATTAGTAGTAGTAGTCGTAGTAGAGCAATATCATAATTATTATTGTTATCATTATTATTAACATCATCACCACCATCACCACCCTCCCCCTCTCACCACCACCACCACCATCACCACCCTCTTCCTCCTCCTCACCACCACCACCACCATCATTACCCACTCACCATCTTACCCCCCCTCTCTCTCTCTCGCTCTCGCTCTCTCTAATTTTGTAAAGCATTTCTGTCTCACTGAAATGTTTTGGTAAGTGCATTATATTTCTGCTATGTGATGAAAACTTGTATTCTCATGTGTATGATTTTGTTCATTTGATATTTTAGGTGTTTTAACTTGCATAAATTGTAATTCTGATTGTTTCCATGTTCCTTCCCCTTTCCTCCTCCTTCAACTTTTTCATTCTTCTCTGCTTCCTCCTCTTGTCCTCTTCCTGTTCTGTTTTCTCCATCCCTTTTGTCTTATCCTCTACATAAACTAATAATGATAAATACTGCACACACCCCCCCTTCTCTCTCAAATAAAGATCATTCATTCATTCATTCATTCATTCATTCATTCATTCATTCATTCATTCATCCCTCTCTCATTCATTCATTCATTCATTCATTCATCCCCTCTCTCCATCTATCTCTCTCCCTCCCTCTCTCTTGTATCTGTCCTGTGTATATAACTATCTCTATTCTGTTTGTTTATGCAAGTTTACATTTTACCTAATTCTTTGACATGTCACTATTGTTTGTTTACTTGAATGCTTGGTTGATTGATTTACCTTTTGGACTGAGGGCTGGACGGGGGGGAAAAAAAGCCACCATTGTGCTTATTCTTTTCCCTCAATAAAAATGGTCATTCATAAAAATGTTCATTCATTCTCTCTCTCCCTCTCCCCCTCCACCTCCCCTCTCTCTCACCCCCCTTCCTCTAGGTACCTCTCCACCCTGTACTCGCACGAGCGATGGCCGGGGATGAACCCGGGAGAGCTGCAGCAGGAGCTGATGGGCAACATCGACAAGAGCCTGGTTCGGCTGCTGGGACCCCAGAGCCTGTACCGCTACGTCCGGAGCGTCGTCAGCAAGCGGCGCGAAGGACAGCCCGTCAGCTTCACTGACTTCTTCGGCCACATGGTCGGAGAGACGCTGCTGAAGGGGGTGAGTGTGAGGGATGGGGAGGGTTGGGGGGGGGGGGGTGTGGTAGGGTGGGTGAGGGGGGTGGTGTGAGTGAGGTTGAGGTGAGGGGAGGTGGTTTCACTGACTTTTTCGGCCACATGGTCGGAGAAAACTCTGCTGAAAGGGGTGAGGGATGGTGGGTGAGGGTGGGGTGGTGTGGGGAGGTGGGGTGGTGGAGGGGGGATGGGAGGGGGTGAGGGTGGTGGGGTGAGGGGGGGTGGTGTGGGTGAGGGGTGGGGTGGTGAGGACAGCCCGTCAGCTTCACTGATTTTCGGCCACGTGGTCGGAGAGACGCTACTGAAGGGGTGAGGGATTGGGTGGGTGAGGGTGTGGGGGGGGGGGGGGGTTGGGGAGGGAGGGTGAGGGTGTGGGGGGGGGGGGTGGTTGGGGAGGGAGGGTGAGGGTGGTGGTGGGGTGAGGGTGTGGGGGGGGGGGGGGGGGGGGTTGGGGAGGGAGGGGGGAGGGTGTGGGGGGGGGGGGGGTTGGGGAGGGAGGGTGAGGGTGGTGGTGGGGTGAGGGTTGTGGGGGGGGGGGGGTTGGGGAGGGAGGGTGAGGGTGGTGGTGGGGTGAGGGTGTGTGTGTGGGGGGGGGGGGTTGGGGAGGGAGGGTGAGGGTGGTGGTGGGGTGGGGGGGGGGGGGGTTGGGGAGGGGGGGTTTGAGGGTGTGGGGGGGGGGGTTGGGGAGGGAGGGGTGAGGGTGGTGGTGGGGTGAGGGTGTGTGTGGGGGGGGGGGGGGGTTGGGGAGGGAGGGTGAGGGTGGTGGTGGGGTGAGGGTGGGGGGGGGGGTTGGGGAGGGAGGGTGAGGGGGGGTGGTGGGGTGAGGGTGTGGGGGGGGGGAGGGAGGGGGAGGGGGGTGGTGGGGTGAGGGTGTGGGGGGGGGGGGAGGGAGGGTGAGGGGGGTGGTGGGGTGAGGGTGTGGGGAGGGGTGGGGGTTGGGGAGGGAGGTGAGGGGGGTGGTGGGGTGAGGGTTTGGGGGGGGGGTTGGGGAGGGAGGGTGAGGGGGTGGTGGTGGGGTGAGGGTGTGGGGGGGGGGTTGGGGAGGGAGGGTGAGGGGGGTGGGGGGGTGAGGGTGTGGGGGGGGGTTGGGGAGGGAGGATGAGGGGGTGGTGGGGTGAGGGTGTGGGGGGGGGGGTTGGGGAGGGAGGGTGAGGGGGGTGGTGGGGTGAGGGTGTGGGGGGGGGGGGGTTGGGGAGGGAGGGTGAGGGGGGTGGGGGGGGGGGGGTTGGGGGGGAGGGTGGTGGGGTTGGGGGTGTGAGGGAGGTGGCTTCACTGGACTTCTTCGGCCACATGGTCGGAGAAACTCTGCTGAAAGGGGTGAGTGATTGGGTGGGGAGGGTGTGGAGGGGTGGGTGAGGGGTTGGGGTGGGAGGGGTTGGGGGAGGGTGGGAGGGGAGGTGGGGGTGGTGGAGGGGTGAGGGTGGTGGGTGGGGGTGGGTGGGTGGTGGTGAGGGAGGGGTGGGTGGTGGGTGGGGTGGTGGAGGGAGGGTGGGTGGGGGGGTGAGGGGGTTGTAGGGTGGGTGAGGGGGGTGGGGTGGTGGGGGTGGGAGAGGGGGTGGGGTGGTGGGGGTGGGAGAGGGGTGGAGGGAGGTGAGGGGAGGTGGCTTCACCGACTTCTTTGGCTTCTTTTCTTTGGTTTGAGGGGGGGGGGGGGAGGTGGGGGAGGGTGGTAGCGTGGTGGAGGGGGAGGGTGGGGGTGAGAGGGTGGGTGAGGGAGGGGGTGGGGGTGGGGGGGGGTGGAGAGAGGGAGGTGGGGTGTTGAGGGAGGGGTGGGAGAGGGTGTGTGGTGGAGGTGGGGAGGGGTGGGGGTTGGTGAGGTGGGGGATGGGGATGAGGTGGGGGAGGGTGAGGGAGGGAGTGAAGTAGGAAGGGTGTGAGAGGGAGGGGGTGAAGGAGGGTGGGGGTGGAGGAAGGAGGGAGGGTGGGAGAGAGAGTGCTGAAAGATTTGAGGGAGAGAGAGAGAGGGGGGGGGGGGGAGAGAGACAGAGAGGAGAGGAGAGAGAGAGAGAGAATCATACAACACATGCAAGTGCGCCTGCACACACACACACACACACACACACACACACACACACACACACACACACGCGCACACGCGTGCTGGGAGAGGGAGAGACAGAATCTTTATTCCCAAGGGTTACAGATAAGTATTGACTACTTCGTTTCATCCGGGGGGAGAGAGAGATCCCCGAAGTCGGAATGTGGCTACCTAAATGGTGCTGGATCCAAACGGTCGCATATGCAAGAACATCACCATTCTGGTGAGCCTCGGAACGCTAGCTGAGGAACGAAAACAAAGTGAACAAGAAACAGACAATATCACATAATATATTAACCGAAACACGCACGACTCCTTTTTGGCTTTCTCGCTTTGGGAATTCAAATATTCATCTTGCTTCAATGATTATTAAAATAAAATAAAAAGGGTAAAAGGTAACAGGTGTTCCCATAACCTATGCGATCGCAGGGGAGTGAGGCGTCAGAGACCTCAGCTTCTCTAGGGCCAGCATATTGAGGGCGGCGCCCATCTCCTCTCCCTCGCTGCTTTACCTTCCCTGACCCTAAAGAGGACAAGGTACCCATTGACAGCTGGGTGAACTGGGGGAACTGTACTGAAGCCAAGGCGTTGCAAAACAAGTCACCCATCCACCTGGTAACCACGTTCAATGCTGCTTAACCTTAGCTTGGGGGAAAGCGAGTGCTCTGACCACTTTGAGGTATTGATAGCCATACTATATTTTGGGGACGGGGTAGCTCAGTGGTCGGAACACTCGCTTTCCCCCTCAACCAAAGTTAAGCAGCGTCGAGTGTGGTTACCACTTAGATAGGTAGGTGACCGTTTTGCACTGCCTTGGCTTCAAGTACAGTTCTCCCAGTTCACCCAGCTGTGAAATGGGTACCTGCCCCTCTTTTAGGGTCAGGGAAGGTAAAGCAGCGAGGGAGAGGAGATGGGCGCCGCCCTCAATATGCTGACCCCCTAAGAGAAGTGAGGTCTCTGACGCCTCGCTCCCCTACGACCTTATAGGTTATGGGGACTCCTTTACCTTTCACCTTTAAAGAGAAGCTGAGGTCTCTGACGCCTCGCTCCCTCCCCCTACGACCTTATAGGTTATGGGACTCCTTTACCTTTTAAGAGAAGCTGAGGTCTCTGACGCCTCGCTCCACAACGACCTTATAGGGTATGGGGACTCCTTTACCTTTTACCTTTTAAGAGAAGCTAAGGTCTTTGACGCCTCGCTCCCCTACGACCTTTGTAGGTTATGGGACACCTTTACCTTTTACGAGAAGCTGAGGTCTCTGACGCCTCGCTCCCCTCCTACGCCCTTATAGGGTATGGGGACACCTTTACCTTTACCTTTTAAGAGAAGCTGAGGTCTCTGACGCCTCGCTCCACAACGACCTTATAGGTGATGGGACTCCTTTACCTTTTTACCTTTTAAGAGAAGCTGGGGTCTCTGACGCCTCGCTCCCCCCCCCCCCCCCCTACGACCTTATAGGGTATGGGGACACCCATGTGTGTGTGTGTGTGCATTTGGACTTGTTAGAACTATTACTTGCTATTGGTTGCATGACTGTGTAAGAATGAGTTGAGTGCAAGCGCTTTGATTTGTCTGTGCAAGATACAGCGCTATATAAATTCCATTTATTATTATTATTATTATTATTATTATTTTACCTTCTATATTTTCTTTTTTCAGCGGCTGAACAGTCGTCTGACGGACCAGAGGGAGAAGATTGAGAACGCCTGCGTGCCTATGCCCCTGTACACGTGCGTGCACGTGAAGAAGGACGTGCCGGCTCGTTCCTTTCAAGGTCAGTGAGCTGCCTTGGCTTTGTCTGGAAGAGTGGTGGAGAGAGATGGAGTAACAGAGGGGGAGAGATGGAGTGGGAGAGAGAGGGGGAGGGAGAGGGAGGGAGGGGGAGAGAGAGGGAGGGAGGGGGAGAGAGGGAGGGGGAGGAGGGAGAGGAGGGGGAGGGGGGGAGAGAGGGGGGGAAGGGGGGAGGAGGAGAGAGGAGGGGGAGGGAGAGAGGGGGTGGAGAGAGAGGGGGAGAGAGGGGGAAGGGAGGGAGAGAGGGGGAAGGAGGGGAGGGGGTGAGGGAGAGAGAGAGGGGGAGAGAGAGTGGTGGAAGAGGGAGGGAGGGAGGGGGTGGGGGAGAGAGAGAGGAGGGGAGGGAGAGAGAAGGGGGGAGAGGGAGAGAGAGAGAAGGGGAGGGAGGAGAGAGGAGAGGGAGGGAGGGAGGAGAGAGAGATGGTGAGAGAGAGAGACTAGAGGGGGGAGGGAGAGAGAGGAGGGGGGGAGTAGGGAGGGAGAGAGGGGGGAGGGAGATAGAGAGACAGAGAGGGGGGAGGAGAGAGAGAGTAGGGTGGAGAGACAGAGAGGGGGAGGGAGAGAGAGAGACAGGGAGGGAGGGAGGGAGGAGAGAGAGGAGAGAGAGAGAGAGAGAGAGGAGAGAGAGAGAGAGAGAGAGAGAGAGAGAGAGAGAGAGAAGGGAGGGAGAGAGTGGGGAAGGGACAGGGTGTGGTCGTGGTGATGATTCTTTTCTTTCGAGGATAATGCAATAAGCACTCGTGTGCTTTCTTTACCTCCAGTCCCCGTGTTATATGCTAATTTTGTCAATTTTGTCGTCCGTTCCCACCGGCACACAGTGGCCTACTCTTCCGAAAAGCGGAACGGGTTTTCACGTGTGCGCAAGATGTTCTGCGTGAGTTCGCACGCGGGGCTTCGGTTTATAGTCTCATCCGAAAAAGACTTTTGGGGAGAGTGGAGTCTGCACTGATGTTAATTCCAGGGGAAAATATCATCCCCTTGAACGGGAATCGAACCCGGGTCGTCAGATTGCGAGCGGAATGTTCTAACCACTAGGCTATCCCGTCCTCAGCGAGGAGAGAGAGAGAGAGAGAGAGAGAGAGAGAGAGAGAGAAGAGA
The DNA here is from genome assembly GCA_028751875.1 of Rapana venosa. Classification (NCBI taxonomy): domain Eukaryota; kingdom Metazoa; phylum Mollusca; class Gastropoda; order Neogastropoda; family Muricidae; genus Rapana; species Rapana venosa. Next base: position 27,237,179 of record CM054165.1, on the reverse strand, counting down.
GAGGAGAGAGAGAGAGAGACAATGACAATGACAATGACAAATTCTTTTATTTCGAGGATAGTGAATAAGCACACATGTGCTTTTTTACATCCAGTCCCCGAGAGAGAGAGAGAGAATTGAATTGAATTTGAATTGAATTGAATGAATTTTATTTAAAGAGGGTTAGGACAAACATTTTTTTTTTACACAACCAGCCACCTGGGCACAAAAACAAGAGAGCAACAACAAACAGCAAACAAGTAAGCTACATACCAAAACAATAACAATTATATGAATGAAGAAGAAACAAATACGAGAGAGAGAGAGAGTGTGTGTGCGTGTGTGACAATGACAAATTTTTTTTTTTTCTAGTTGCTGCCGAAATACTATTTGTCATTGAGAGAGAGAGAGATAGTGGGGGGTGGAAGAGAGGTAGGAAGAGGGGGGGGGGAGGAGAGATCGTGTAGTAGAGGGGGGATGGTAGTGGTGATGGAGGATGGTGGTGGGAAGGTGTTCGAGGTGGGTGGGAAATGTAGTGAAAGGTGTTGGTGTGTATATGTGTTGGGTTTGGGTTTGTTGTTTTTTTTTTTGGGGGGGGGGGGGGAGTTGAGAGAGAGAGACAGAGAGAAGGTGTGTGAGTGTGGCGATGATGTGGGTATGGGGTAAGTGGGGTGTGTGTGTGTACACCGCGTGCGCCTTTTGTGTGTATGTATGTAGGCATGGGGCGCATGAGAAAGCAAAATGCTTTCATGCGTGCACTCGTGCATACACACGCACACATAGACACACACATAACACACCAACACATACACAACACACACACACACACTTACCACACACCAAACACACACCCCACCACACCCCACACACACCACACACACACACCCCACACACACCCACATACATGCACACATACTCTCACCCCTTTCCCCTCTCTCTCTCTCTACACACACACACACACACACACACACACACCACCCACACACACACACACACAAAACAAACAAAATGACAAAATTTTATAAAACCGCATTACACACGGGGGACTTGAGTGTAAAAAACCCACATAAGTGCTTATTCAATTATCCTCGATATAAAGAATAAATTAAATAAATAAATAAACACACACACACACATACACACTTGTACCCTCTCACTCACCCCCCTTCACCCCTACACACACCCCCCCCCACCCCCACCTTCCTTTTCAACCCCCCCCCCCCCCCCCCAACACCCCAAACCCAAAACTAAAACAAATTAATGAAAATGCCAATTCTATACACACATTCTTCTTCATTCATTCATTCATTCAATCAACAGAGTGGGTGGAGTTTTCACCTTACGAAATCGGCATGCCCAAGTACGGAACGTTTATGGATTCCAAGTATTTCGGCAGCAAGTTCTACATGGGCAAACTGGTGAAATCCTATCAGGAACCCCCTCTGCATTTCCTGCAAGGTAAAGAGTGCCAAGGTTTTTGGGTTGGGGTTGTGTTCTGTTTAATGTATTGTATGTTAGTCCGTCGTTTTCGACGATGACCTCCAAAACAGCAGAGAAGGAAGATGCTGTTTCGGAAACCGGGCAGAAATTTGATTATAGTGGAGATGCCTTGCCCACAGTACATCCCCACTCTCTCGGCCAAGTGGGCATAAGGACAGTCAGCGTTGGAGATGTTATCCAAAGGCCAACTAGCCCCCAGGGCTGCAGCACATAAGGACTGTGCGAGTCAAGCCTATAGTCGATCACTAAAGACTAAGCTGTAAAGTGGAATTCCATGAGTGGGAAAGAAAGCCACTGGTCATACAGCCTCTCACTTTGCTGTTGCCCCCAGCGTCAATGGTTTAATCAAGAACTGTGATAAACCTCAGGCGCTGACGGCCAGATAATAATAATAATGTATGGAATGTATATAGCGCTGAATCTTGCAAAGCAACAAGTCAAAGCGGCTGTTTGTGTTGTGATTATGTTGTGATTAAGTTATGATTTAGTGCTGTGGGGTTTTTTTTTGGTATGTTTTTGTTGGGTTGGTTTGGTTTGGGTTGGGTTGGGTTGGGTGGGTCGGTCGGTGGGTTTGGGGGGTTGGCTTGATGGATGGTTTTGCGACAATATTGCGGTTTATATAGCTTTGTTTTAAAATGTTTAGTTGATTTGTTGGTTGGATGGTTAGTTGGTTGTTTGGATGGTTTGTTTGTTGTCTGGTTGGTTGGTTGATTGTTGGTTGGTTGGGTTTGGGTGTTTGGTTGGTTAGTTGATTGGTTTGGGTGGTAGGTTGATTGGTTGGTTCGTTTTTGTTTTGTTAATTGGTTGCGGGCGGGCGTTGGGGGTGAGGGGAGGGGCCGTGCGTGTGTGCGCGCATGCGAGCACGCGCGTGGTGGTGTGTGTGTGTATATGTGGGTGAGAGGGTATATGCCTCTGTTTTTGGTGTGTATGTGTTGTGTGCGTGCGTGCGCGCGCAACGCGTGTGTGATGTGCATGTGTGTGTTGTGTGCTACCCGCGCGTTAGTGCGTTGCGTTTTTACGCTATTCGTATTTCTCTGTGTAGATGTGTGTTTTTGTCTGTCTTTGTGTACTTTCTAAACATGAAAGCGTGTTTATTTATATTATGTGTGAGGGGAAGTGTATTTTTTCAAGCTGGGTGTATGCTCAGAGTGTCCTAGATTTATTTGTTTTGGTAGGTTGGTTGATGTGAAATACAGACACACACACATACATAAGAGAGAGAGGAGAGGGGGGGAGGAGGTGGATGGAGGGAGAGAGGGAGAGACAAAGAGAGAGCAATATAGAATCGTGGAGGATAAATGTGCATTTTTACATGAATTCGTCACTGTTATTTTGGCAAGGACTGATAAATATGGTTGGGGGGGGGGGGGGGGGGAGGCGGGGTGGAGAGGAGAGCTAGAATGTGGAGGTAAATAAGTGCTTTTAATAAATTCGTCCGTTGTTTTGGCAAGGATGAAAAATGGGGAGGGGAGGGAGGGGGGAGACAGAGAGAGAGAGAGAGAGAGAGAGAGAGAGGAGAGAGAGAGAGAGAAGAGAGGATGCGAGAGAGATGGAGAGAGAGAGAGCAATACAGAATCGTGGTGAGGAATAAATGTGTTTTGTGTTACATAATTCGTCACTCGTTGTTTTGGCAAGAACTGAAAATGGAGGGATGAGGAGATGGAGAGGAGAGAAGAAGAGAGAGAGAGAGAGAGAGAGAGAGAGAGAGAGAGAGAGAGAGAGAGAGAGAGAGAGAGAGAGAGAGAGACAGAGAGAGAGCAATACAGAATCGTGCGTATGGAGAATAAATGTGATTTTTTTTTACAATGAATTCGTCACTGTTATTTTGGCAAGAACTGAAAATGGAGAAAGTGCGAGAGAGAGAGAGAGGGGGGGAAGAGAAAGAAAGAGAGAGAGGGAAAGAGAAAGAAAGAGAGGGAAAGAGAAAGAGAGAGAGAGCAATTCAGAATCGTGCGTTTGGAGGATAAATGGGAATTTTTGTACATGAATTCGTCACTGTTGTTTTGGCAAGGACTAAAAAAATCGAGAGAGAGAAAGAGAGAGAGAGAGCAATTCAGAATCGTGCGTTTGGAGGATAAATGGGAAATTTTTGTACATGAATTCGTCACTGTTGTTTTGGAAAGGACAAAAAATGGAGAGAGAGAGAGTAACGAGAGAGGGGAGAGAGTGGAGAAGGACGAGAGAGAGGGAGAGGAGAGGAGAGGAGAGAGAGGAGAGAGAGAGAGGAGGAGAGAGAGAGGGGATGAGAAGAGAGAGAGAGAGAGAGGATGGGGTGTGTATAAAATAGATGTTTAAGTATAACAGCAGGCGTGGCTGTATCACCGAGTAGCGAAATAGACATTAAATTTTTTTTTTTAAAACACACACATACAGACAGACACACATCATCATTAAAAACCCACCCCACACCATCACACACTCTCAAAACACTACCACCACTAACTAACTAACCCCAACCCACCCACCCACCACCACACCACCACCACCACCATCACCCACCATCCTACCCTCCTATCCATCCAACTCATCCACAGGCATCTGGGGCAGCGCCTTCTGCATCCTCTTCAAGCGCCTGCTGGAGGACAACCGCAACCTGGACCCTGCCGAGATGCTCCGGCGAGAGATGGAGCTCCGCAACGACCTCTCGCACCAACTGCAAGAAGAAGACGACGTCAACGAAAGCAGCGACATCAGCGACGACGACGACGACGACGACGAGGAAGACGAGACGGACGAGACGGACGAAGAACCGACACACGCCGCGACCACCTCGAGGAGAAGGAGATCCTCCTCCACCAGCCTGCTCGTCCCTCCTTCCTCGAAGAAGACCAGCTCGCCCGAAGGAGACTGGAGCAGCGAACTCGATAGCAGCGAGGGAGAGAGCAGCGGGAGCGACGTGCAGCCGCCCGCCTCGTTCTTGGCGCCTCGCCGACAAGACTCTTCGGAAGGCTTCGACGAGGTGGACGACCCCGCTTCTCCAGGCGCCAGGATGGAGGCGTCCTCGCCGCGACCCATCTTCAGGACGACCAGCCCTGGAGGAGGAGGAGGAGGAGGAGGAGGAGGAGGAGGGCTGGTGATGTCGGGCAGCCCGGATGGCCCCAAGAAGGGTGTGAGGTTCTCGCGGCAGGTAGAGCAGCTGGAGAAGCGCAAAGCCCAGCAGCATCAGCATCAGGATGGTGGTGGTGGCGGTGGTGGGCGGAAGAGTGAGCGCAAGCCGTTGTTGAGGAGAACGTCCACAGTCCGCCGCGGGAGAAGCCGTAGTTATTGGAGCAGCATTCTGCGCGGCGTTTTTGAGAGGTAAGGGTTTTTGGTGATTCAGATTCAGATTCAGAATATTTTTGAGATTCAGAATATTTTATTGCCATTTAAGTCATGTAGACTTATTTGACACAACAAAAACATCAATTATAATTATTTATCTATTTTGGCTAAAAGTGAGGTACACTAAAAACATGTTGCATTCTACTTCTCTTTTTTCAAAACACTCATACGCATATCTGATGATATCTGCTTGATATATGTCAACTGTGATTATGTCACTTAATTTATGTACACAGTTTTTGCGTTCTTTGTCTTTCGTTTTGATTTTTAATAACAAATTATTTCTGAGTTCATCATATAAAATACATTCATCGAGTAAATGAAATTCATCTTCTATTTTGTTACAGTATCTACATTTTCTGTCCTCTCTGGATATATTTTGGTGCCTCCCTTTCTCTGTCATTGAATTGTGAGAGCTTGTGCAAAATTTACAATACGTCTTCTTATGGGTTTTGTTTTCATAGTTTATTAAATATGGTTCCAGTCTGTATTCTTTGGTAGCAAAATCATAAAATTTTAGTTTTGCAAACTCTTTCTTCTGGTAGATCCAAAATGTTTTATACATGTCCTCAAACTTTCTTCTAACAGCATAACTCAACCGATGAACATTAAGAGTATTTTTGTTTTTCCAGACATGTTTGAATCCAATTGTGTACAAAATATTTTTCACTTTGTTGATCCATTTATCATATGTATTCGTCTGATACATATAGTCGTATACTATTCTGATATAAGAGTCTGGTTTTGATTCTGTTAAATGAATCCAAAAGGATATTATCTGGCATATGATTTTAAGGGTCAGTGTGTGTGTGTGTGGGTTGTGTGTTTAATGTGTGTTGTGTGTGTGTTTTGAGTTGGGGGTGGTGGTGGCATTTTTTGAATGGAAGGGTTGGATTTTGTGTGTGTGTGTTCATTTTATTTTTATTTTATTTTATTTTATTCTTTTGTATCGAAGATAATGGAATAAGCGATTGTGGGCTTTTTTTTTTACATCTAGTCCCCGTGTGTATGCGGTTTTTGTAAATTTTGTCATCTGTTGCCACCGTGTGTGTTATTTTTGGAGGGGTGGTTTTGAAAAGTAGGGGTTGGGTTTTTGTGTTAGTTTTGAAGGTTTCTTAGGTGGTGGTTTTTTGAAAAGTAGGGTTGGTTAGTTTTTGTGTTATTTTGAGATGGCGATTTTTAAAAAGGTAGTGATTTTTGTGTGTTATTTTACGAGGTAATTCTGTCTGTCTGTGTGTCTATCTGTCTGTCTGTCTCTGTCTGTCTGTCTGTCTCTCTCTCTCGGGATAGCCTGGTGGTTAGAGTGATGTCTTCATGATCTGCTGACCCGGGTTCGAATCTTGTTCCAAGAGGATTTTTCCTCTGAAGTTAACATCAGTGCCGACTCCACTTCCCCAAAAAATCCTTCGGGTGAGACTATAAACCGAGGTCTCGCACGCAGGACATTTTGCGCACACGTTAAAGCCCGTTCCGCTCTTCGGAAGAGTAGGCCATTGTGTGCCGGTGGGAATGGATGACAAAACTGCATACATGCGGGGACTAGATGTAAAACAGCGCATGAGTGTTTATTCCATTATCCTCGAAATGAAAGAATAAAATAGAAATGTGGGGATCTTCGGGATCCTGAAAGACGTAGAGCGCATCTATATGGTCGACGCGGGTCTGACTCTCTGTCTCTCTCTGTGTCTCTGTCTCTGTCTCTGTCTCTGTCTCTCTCTCTCTCTCTCTCTCTCTCTCTCTCTCGCTAAACTCTGAAATGGTTTAATGCACATTAAGGCCTTTGGCCACAATACACATTGAGGGGCAAATACTTGAAGATGAAAAGTGAAAGATGAAAAAAATTTACATAAGTTTGGTAAGACTTTGGCATAATACCCTGTAGTGCACTCATAACTGTATACTCATTGCATAAGCATATTCCAACATCATGACTATAATTATAAAAGCTGTCGTAGGCCAAGAATCAAAACAAAACACAGCTAAAAAAGTTCAGTTCACCTTAACTGCTTCCTAGGATACCACAAAAAGATAATAGACCTGTGAACAAAGTTACTGATGGATTTATACCTGATATGTTAACACTTTCTCACATACAAAATATGAACATCAAGCACTTCATAAATCATAACAGTTGAAATCTTTATTGCTCATGAGGTTTTTTGCATTTTCAGAATAGTTACTATACTCACAAGCTATTGCATTTTCAAAACATTCACCACTCCAGAAAAATGTACCCATCAAATACAACCATGTCAGCTTTCAGAGTTCTCTCTCTCTATCAAATACAACCATGTCAGCTTTCAGAGTTCCTCTCTCTCTCTCTCTCTCTTCCTCCTCTCCTCTCTCTCTCTCTCTCCCTCACTCCTCCTCTCCTCTCTCTCTCTATCTCTTCTTTCTCTCTTTCTCTTCTTCATCTCTTCTTTCATCTCTCTCTTCTCTCTCCTCTCTCTTCTTTCTCTTCTTCTGCCTCCCTCTTCACCTTCTCTCCTCTCCCATCCCTCTCCTACCCTTCATCCCTCACTCCCTCACTCTCATCCTCGCTCACAAGTATGAAAGTGTCATCTGATGGTTGAAGGCGTTCGCCTGCCAACAAGTAAACCGTGAGGTTGTGGGTTCAATTCCCAGCCTCGCCCTTTCTTCCCAGTTCGACAAAAAAATCGAACTGAATGTCAAAGTCCTTCGGATGAGACTATAAACCGAGGCCCCGTGTTCGAACGCATGCAGAACATCTTGCGCACACGTTAAATCCTGTTCCGTTTTTCGGAAGAGTAGGCCATTGTGTGCCGGTGGGAACGCATGACAAAACTGCATTCATGCGGGGACTGGATGAAAAAAAAGCACATGAGTGCTCATTCCATTATCCTCGATATAAAAGAATAAATAAACATAAAAAATGAATCTCTCTCTCTCTCTCTCTCTCTCTCTCTCTCTCTCTCTCTCTCTCTCTCTCTCTCTCTCTCTCTCTCCCCGTCTCTCTTTGCGTAGCAAATAGATTTGTTCAGGTGTATATGTAAGCGCAAAAGTGAGAAGAATATTTGAAGACTGTATTATACTGCCCAAATACGATATTGTTATGTCCCTCCATGTCTACAGAGCTGTAATGCTGAATGGACAATAAAATATCTCTCTCTCTCTCCCTCCACTACCAAACCTGCTCACCCATCCTTCCTCTCCTATCCTCTTCACTTCACTTAATAAATAAATAAATAAATAATAATAAAATCTTTACGCACGCAGTCAAAGCTGCGAGCTGCTCAGCACTCGCGCGGGGCGAGCAGCGGTGATCCCCAAGTTCATGCGAGGGCTGAACCTCCAGCAGACTTTGTCATCTATTTCCTGGAAATGATTGCAGTGCAAGCCGCTTCCATTTGTTTGTTGGTTGCTACAAGATTCAGCGGCTATATATATAAATTCCACATATTGTTATTATTATCTCCCTTTCCCTCCCTATCTCCCTCTTCCTCCTCACTCTCCCTCCCTCCCTCCTCCCTCACTCTCTCTCCCTCACGCTCCCTCCTCTCTCCCTCCCTCCCTTCTCTCCCTCCCTCCTCCCTCTCCTCTCTCCCTCTCCCTCTCTCTCCCTCACTCTCCTTCCTCCCCCTCCCTCCCTCTCCCTCCCTCCTCTCTCCCTCCCTCCCTCCTTCTCTCCCTCCCTCCACCTCTCTCTCCCTCCACCTCTCCCTCTCCCTCCTTCTCTCTTCCCCTCTCTCCCCCCTCTCTCCCTCCCTCCTCCCCTCTCGCTCCCTCCTCTCCCTCACTCTCTCTCTCCTCTCTCCCTCCCTCCCTCTCCCTCCTCCTCTCCCTCACTCTCTCTCCCTCTCCCTCCCCCTCTCTCCCTCCCCCCTCCCCTTCTCTCCATCTCCCCTCCCTCCCTCCCTCTCTCCCTCTCCCTCCCTCCCCCTCTCCTCCCTCCCTCCCTCTCTCCCCTCTCTCCCTCCCTCTTCTCTCCCTCCCCCTCACTCCCTCTCTCCCTCTGTCTCTCCCTCCCTCACTCCCTCCCCCCTCCCTCACTCTCCCCCTTCCTTCCTCTACCTCCCCTACCAAACCTGCTCACCCACCCACACCCTCACCCACCCTCACCCTTCCTCACCACCCTCACCTCTCCTCTTCACTCTCACTTTTACTTAAATGAATAATACTTTCTTTACGCAGTCAAAGCTGCGAGCTGCTCAGCACGCGCGCGGGGCGAGCGGCGGTGATCCACAACTTCATGCGAGGCTTGAACCTCCAGCAGACCTACCCGCTCTCGCCCTTCACCCCGCTCAGCCAGCGGGTGCGCCAAGGGGACGAGTTCGACGGCATCTTCGACCTGCACCCGACCCACATCAAGCACATCTACATGGTGGACGCCGGCTTGACCTTCAACTCGCCCTACCCTTTGGTGCTCAGACCCCAGCGTGGCGTGGACGTCATCCTCTCTTTCGACTTCAGCGCCCGAGGACAGTGACGGGACCCCGCCGTTTAAGGTGAGGAGAGGAGGAGAGGGAGAGGGGTGTGGGGGGGGGGGGGTGGGTGGGGTTGGGGGGGTTGGGGGAGGGGAGGGGGTGGGTTGGGGGGTGGGGTGGTTGGGGGGGGGTGTTGGGGGTTGGGGGTGGTGTTGGGGTGGTGGGTGTGGAGGGGGGGAGGGTTGGGGGAGGTGTGGGGGGGTGGGTGTGGTGGGGAGGGTTGGGGGGGTGGTGGGTGGTGGTTTGGGGGGTGGGGTGGGGGAGGGGTGGGGGAGGGGGGGTGTTGGGGTGGGTGGATTTGGGGGGAGGGGGGGTTGGGGGATGGGTTTGGGTTTTTGTTTGTTTTAAAGGGGTTTGTTTGAGTTTTTGTTGGGGGGGGGGGGGGGGGGAGTTGTTGGGTGGTGTTGTTGTTGTTTGTTTTTTTTTGGGGGGGGGGGTTGTGTGGATGGAATGGGTTTTTTTTGGTTTTGGGGTGGATTTTTCCCCTTGGCGGGGGTGGGGAGGGTTTGTTGAGGTGGAGCTTTTGGGGTTTTTTGAGTGGAGGGAGGGAAAGAGAGAAGGAAGAGAGAGAGAGAGAAAGAGAGAGAGAGAGAGAAATGGGCAGACAGACAGAGAGGGAGAGACATAGAGAGGAGATAGAGAGCGAGACAGAGAGAGAGAGGCAGACAGACAGACAGACAGGCAGACTGAGAGAAAGAGAGGGAGACAGATTGACAGAGCCCCCCCCCCCCCCCGAAAAAATAAAAGAAAAACAACCACCCACAAAAAACCAACACCAAAGAAACAAACAAGCAAACATACACACTAATCAAACTCTAAAACACCACAAAAATACACACTCGTCTCAAAAACAAAAAAAATCTCACTTCCTCGCTCAACAACCACCACAACAATTTTAGAAAAGAATCAAAACAACAACCCCCCCAAAAAACAACAACAAAAAACAACCAACAAAACCAAACAACAACAACAAAACAACAAACAAACACCCCACCCAAAACAAAGCAACAAACAAACATCACAAAAAACCGCCAACCAACCAACCAATCAAACAAACAAACAAACCCACCAACAGAGCACTCACCACAACGCTGTACAGTTTGTAATCAATCCTCCATCCCCCCCAAAAAAGAACCACACCACCAAACAACAACAACACAACAACAACAACAACAAAAACGGGGTGAAAGGAATCAAAATCTGTCGAATCTGACCCTCCAACCCCAAAATGTCCTTACACGAAAAACCTGTCCTTAACAATACCAGGAGCTCCTGCTGGCGGAGAAATGGGCCAAGATCAACCGGCTGCCCTTCCCACCCATCGATCCCGGGGTGGTGGACAGGGAGGGGTTGAAGGAGCTGTACGTCTTTCAGGATCCCGAGGATCCCCACTGTCCCGTCGTCCTTCACTTCCCCCTCGTCAACATCCACTTCCGAGACTTCAAGGCCCCTGGTGAGTAGAGTAGAGTAGAGGGCTTTGTGTGTGGTTGGTTGTGGGTGTGGGTGGTGGTTGGTGGATGGTGGGGGTTGGTGGGTTGTGGGGGTGATGGTGGTGGTTTGGGTGATGGTGGGTGGTGGTGGTGGATGGGGTTGTGGGTGGTGGTGGGGTTGGTGGTGGGTTGTTGGTGGTGGTTGGTGGTGGTTGGTGGTGGTTGTGGTTGGGGTGGTTGGTGGTGGTGGTGGTGATGATGGTTGGTGGTGTATGTGGTGGTGATGGTGGTGGGTGGGTGGTGGTTGGTGGGGTTGGTGGGGGTGGTTATTGGTGGGTGATGGTAGGTGGTTGTGTGGTGGTGATGGTGGTGGTGTGTTGGGTGGGGGGTGGTGGGGTGGTGGTTGTGGGGGTGGTTGTTGTGGATGGTGGTGGTGATGGTTGGTGGTGGTGGATGTGGTGGTGATGGTGGTGGTGGTGGTGATAGTATCATATTGTGTTGTATTGTATTGTATTTTTTATGATTTTTATTTCATTCTTTTATATAGAGGATAATAGAATAAGCACTTATGTGCTTTTTTACATCCTGTCTCCGTGTGTATGCGGTTTTTTAAATTCTGTCATCTGTTCCCACCGGCACACAACGGCCTACTCTTACGAAAAGCGGAACAGGATTTAACGTATGCGCAAGATGTTCTGCGTGCGTTCGCAAACGGGGCCTCGGTTTATAGTCTCATCCGAAGGACTCTTGGGGAGAGTGGAGTCTGCACTGATGTTAACTCCAGGGGAAAATATTCCCCTTGAACGGGAATCGAATCCGGGTCGTCAGATTGCGAGCGCAATGTTCTAACCACTAAGCTATCCCGTCCCCCATGTGTTGTGATGTATTGTAAGTCACGGCATAGTTCTCTGCATGAAATTCAGGCTGCTCTCCCCGGGGAGAGCACGTCGCCACAAGAGCAGTGACGATGATGGTGGTTGTGGTGGTGGTGGTGGTGGGGGTGGTTGTGGTGGGTGGTGGTGATGGTGGTGGTTGGTGAAGGTGGTGGTGAGGGTGGTGGTGGTTATGCTGGTGGAAGTGATGGTGGGGGTGATGGTTGGTGGTGATGGTTGGTGGTGATGGTTGGTGGTGGTGGTTGTGGTGGAGATGGTGGTGGTTGTGGTGGTGATGGTATTATATTGTGTTGTATTGCATCGTATTGTATACCATACTAAGTCACGGCAGAGTTCTCAGCATGAGATTCGGGCTGCTCTGCCTGGGGAGAAGTATCATATTGGAAAGTATCAAACAATTACTATACTACCTAGCACCTAGGCATTGTCCATCCATTGCAAGAATGTATATATCTATTTATTTATTTTACTTTATTCTTTTATTTCAAGGATAATGGAAGAACCACTGACGTGTGTTTTGTTTTCACATCCCAGTCCCCATGTGACTGATTTTTTGTTTTTTGGCAAGATATAGCGCTAGATAAATTCCATTTATCATTATCATTATGTGTACGCGGTTTTTATAAATTCTGTCATCTATTCCCACCGACACACAATGCCCTACTCTTTTTTTAAAAAAAAATCGGAACAAGTTTTAACATACGCGCATGATGTTCTCCATACCGTTCACACACAGGTACCTCAATTTATAATCTCATCCATTAGCACAACAACCCTCCCACATTTTTTTTATAACACAAAAACAAAAACTGTGTAACGCAACGAAGTTTCCTCTTGATCACGCAAGGGGTGCCGAGAGAAACGAAAGAAGAAAAAGACTTCGCGGACTTCGACATCTTCGACGACCCCACGGCCCCCTTCTCTACCTTCAACTTCACCTACACGGCCCAGAACTTCCAGCGCCTGTCCAAGCTGACCGAGTTCAACACCTTGCACAGCCTTGACCGCGTCAAGGACGTCCTGGCCCAGGTCGTCTCCAGGAAGAGGCAGGCTTCCCCGCGAGCCCCGATCCATACCCGGGACTTCAAGCTCCTCCGGATGAAGAGCGTGCAGGAACGCCGCGAGCTGAAGAAGTTCCTGAAGAAGATGGAGAGCCGGGGAGGCGGCTCGGTGAGGACGCCCACCCCGACTGGGGGGAGCAACCCGCCCACCCCGTTCTTCACGCCGGGCGGGCCCAGGAACTCTCCTCTTCAGGAGAGGAACCCGTTCGTCTTCGACCTCAAGAACAAGTCGTCCAGTTCCAGCGACTCCTCCCAGGAAGGCCGGAACCCGTTCTTCAGCACCTCCAGGCAGTCCTCGCAGAGCAAGTCCAGGACAGACTCCGGCAGGAGGAGTTCCAAATCTCCGCGGAGGGGCTCCAACCGGAGTCCCCGATCGCCGCGAAAGCGGTTACCCGAAACGGACTTTCGGCGCGAGCTTTCTCGAGGTTCCAGTCAAGAGTTCGTCTCCACCTCCTCCGTCCCTCCCCCGCCCTCCCCGTCCCCGTCGACAGACAGCTACGACGACGTGTTCCACCGCTCCCCATCCACCCCCACCACCACCGCCACCACCGCCAGCCCCTTCCTCCGCCCCAGTTCCTTCCACGAGCCCGCTTCGGCCAAGATCGGCAACCTCCGGCAGAACTCGTCGGCCTCGCTTCGGCAAAGTCCGGGGCTGGCCCGAGCCGTGACGGAGGACGAGGACGAGGAGTTTCACGACGCTGCCGAGGCGTTCACGCGCGACGGGGAAGCGGTGACGGATTCGCAGCGGGCCAAGATGTACTACGAGGGCGCCAAGGAGAGGAGGAAGATGCTGCGGAGGCAGAGCACCATTTCCACGCTGAACAGCATCACCGAGTCCATCTCCTTAGACTCTGAGGTGAGTGAGTGAGTGGGTGTTTTTGTTTTGGGGGGCACACGTGTGTGTGTGTGTGTGTGTGTGTGGTGTTGTGGTGGTTTTTTGTTGTTGAAGTTGTTGTTGTTGCTTGATGGGGAAGGGAATGGTTGGTTTTTGGGGGGAAGTTTTTTGATTTTTGTTTGGAAGGTTGATGATTTTTTGTGTGTGCTGTGTGTATTGTTTTGTGGGGGGTGGGGATGGGGGGGGGGGGGTGGAGGTGTGTGTTGTGGGGGGGGATGGGGGTCAGGTGTGTGTTTGGTTGTGTTGTGTGTGTATTTTTGTTTGCCATCTATCTGTCTATCTATCTATCTATCTATCTATCTATCTATCTATCTATCTATCCATCTATCTTTGATTTGTTGCTTTACAAGATTCAGTGCTATATAAATTCCTTACATTATTATTATTATTATTATTATTACTATCTATCTATCTATCTATCTATCTGTCTGTCTGTCTGTCTGTCTGTCTGTGTATGTATGTATGTATCTGTTTGTCTGTCTGTCTGTCTGTCTATGTATGTATGTATGTATGTATGTATGTATGTATCTATCTATCTATCTATCTATCTATCTATCTATCTATCTAGTCTATCTACATCCATCCATCAATCCTTCCACCCACTGATCCATCCACCCACCCACCCATCCACCCATCATTCCATCCAACCATCTCCCCACCCGTCCATCCACCATCTAACCACCCATCCATCCACCCACCCATCCATCCACCCACCCACCCATCCACCCACCATCTCCCCACCCACCCACCCACCCATCCATCTCCCCACTCATCCACCCACCTACCCACCCACCCATCCACCCACCCACCCATCCTATCCATCCTCTCTCTGTGTCTGTCAACCAGAACCCACCCAGTCGACTGTCCACGGCCACCAGCGAGGCGTCGTCCAGTGGACCTATCAGCATGGACATCGCGGACCTGGAGCAGTTCGAAGGCATCGCTGACGACGGAGAAGACAGCCGCAGCCGCAATGACGTCGGCAACAAGGGTGATGACGACACCGTCGATGACGTCGACGAGCACTGGTATGACGGAGACGAAAGCCCGCAGCATCGGGGGTCGGTGATTTCGTTGGATGGAAGCGGAGGTAGCTAACAGAGAGAGCAATCCTTTCCCCCCTCCTTCACCCTTACCTGTACTGTATACCGGTACTCCCACACAGGTATACCAATTCGAGACCCTTAACGTGGTTCTTCTTTTGGTCGTGTTGAAGATGCCTACCTACCGAGCTTGGCGTTTGTTTTGAAGAGGGTTTCAAACCTTGAAAGCAGAATCCCAAGTTTTTGCAGAATCATCCGTTCTTTGTCGAGAGAGTCCAAAGAACAATGTTTTGCTAGCAAGCGTGTGAAAGTCTGCACACGCCCCTACCCCCCTTCCTCCCCTCCCACCCCCCCAGTTCGTTGTTTAGAGTCAAAGAAGAATAGTTTGTGACCCAACGTGCAAACATTTGCTAAAAAAACAACAACCAACAATAAACACAAAACAAAACAAAAACCAGTTGGTGGTTTGGAATCAAACGAACAAGATTTGATCATCAAGCGAGTGAATGTTTTTGCAAAACCGGTTCTTTGTTGATGTCGAAGAACGACATTTTGTCGTGAAATCTTCAAAACGCTGGCAGATTTACAAAATGCCGAAGCACAAACAAACCAACAAACAAAAAAAACCCAAACCAAAAAACCCAACCAAAAAACCCACCAAGTTGTGAAATTTCTCACGATGAAGATTTTGGGATTTGAATGAACAACGATAATAAAGAAAGAAAAAAAAAGAGTAACAAAAACAGGTATAAGCGTCGTTTTTGTTTTTGGTGGAGGTTTGAGGTTTCGATGTGGTTAAGGGGTGAGTGAATGAACGAACGAATTAAAAGACGTCTGCTTTCCCAGAAGCAAGAAACTTTATCATGAGAGAGGTCTTCATGGTATATACCCAGGTAACTTCGTTTTGAAGAAATGTGCATGAAATTGCTGTCGGCTCCTCTCAGTTAAAAGCTGACTATGTACTTGGTCCTTTGATAGAGAACTTGAAGTGTATATATACCCCGGAAGCCGGAATGCGGCTATCTTAACGGTGGGTTAAAAACGGTCGCATACGCAAACAAAAACCTTGGTGAACTTCAGAGGTTTAGCCGAGTAACTGGGGAAAAAAAATTGTTTATGAAAGTGAAATGTTAAAGTTTTGAATATGGTTTGTGTGGGGTTGGGGGGGGTGTGTTGAAACAGACTACAGTACTTGTGTGAAAGAGTCATGATGTTTGGATTCTGAAAACGCGTGTAGATTGTGTGGATTTAAATCGATGCTTTGAATTTTTTGCGCAGATGTATAATTATTTGACTGTGGACAGTTGAGAAACTGATAAAGGAAAGCGATGGATATTTGTTGAGTTTTAAGAAAAAGTCAGGGTTTAACAAAAAATTGAAAAGGGAGAAAACTTGATTTAGAAAGGACAAATGTGTTACTCTTTTCATAATTATGTCTGATTATATGCTGGTGTGTGCCTCGTCTCATCACACACACGCGTACGCGCGCGCGCACGCACACACACGCACGCGCGCGCGCGCGCGCACACACACACACACACACACACACTCACACACTCACTCACTCACTCACTCACTCACTCACTCACTCACTCACTCACACACTCACTCACTCACTTACTTCTCTTTGCCTATGTCTGTTTCTGTCTAAAACTCTGTCTGTCTTTCTCTCACTTGCTTTTTTAACTTTGTTGTAATCAAAATGGTTTTTTTTTATGTGAGAAGGGTTGACAATGATGTGATAGTATAGCCAGTTTCTTTCTCTCCCAACTCCAAATATTTTTATATCGTGATAAGGTTATAGCCCATTCCCCTTCCCACTGAACAACATTATTTTTTGTTTTTTAAATCGTGTGTGCTTGAACATCAAGTCATTTTGCAGTGGTGCTGTTTTCGTGGTTTCTTAACTGAAATCTACTTACAGTTATATATCAGTTGTTGTATGTCTATTTTTTTTTAAATTTGTACACACTCCTGTACAGTTATGTACTATGTTTTTGTTGTTGAAACTTAGTATTTATTTGTGAACATGTACGATTGCCAACCTGGTTTTTTGTGTGAAGTGATATGAGATTTTATGTACAGATCAACGTAAACAGATTGGCTGTTATGGAGGTAGTGCATACGTGATATATGTATGACTTTATGTAGAAATAAACAACAGAGATTGGCTGTTATGGGAGACTCTTATCGATTGTTCTTATGGTTTGAGAAAATGTTTTGAAAAATATGCAAAAGAAGTCTGATATATATTATTTGTTGTCTTTTTTTTTTTTGGGGGGGGGGGGGGGGGTGGGGGATTGCTTTATGGCTTGAAATAAATCGTACATCAGTGATTTTTTTTCACCCGGTGTAATAGATTGAAACTTCATGCTTGTCTTGATTTATTCTTGCTGTCACTCTGAAGTCGGAATGCGGCTACCTTCACTGTGGGCAAAAAACCAGTCGCATACGCCAAATCTCACCATTGGTGAACCTCGGAGCTCTAGCCGAGAATGGAAAAATAAATCTGGCTGTCAATTCAGAAACAAAAGACTGCCAAGTATTATATCTCTCTCTCTCTCTCTCTCTCTCTCTCTCTTCTCTCTCTCTCTCTCTCTCTCTCTCTCTCTCTCTCTCTCTCTCTCTCTTTTAAGATCTCTCATTGGTCCCTATTTTGGGGAATAATGTTGATAGTAATAGACAACATAACTTTTTTTTAAAGCCAATGTTGGGTTGTTGTTTTTTTTCTTTCTCCAAACGTTTCCTATTTTTTTTAAAAAGTACTTAACATAGTAATACACACACATAATTTTTAAGCCTTTTTTTTTTCTTTTTTAAGCCCAGTTTTATTGTTTATCGCTTTTTTCTTCAGGAAAAAAATCAACATTGCAAAGTACCCTGTGTATCTAAAAACATACTTAGTGCCTTTCACATAACATAGCTTTTACACAAAAAAATAAATTTATTTTTTTATTATTTTCTTTATAGAAAATTTTGATATGCATGATTTCTAACTTTGTCTGCGACTTTTCCCCTTAACTTCTTGAGGAGTGGTATTTTCAGACAGTATGTTGTGGGCAAGTTGAATTTTGTGCAGCCCTGCCATTGCCTGTGAACGTTTGTATAGCATCACTTTAACGCTGGATATCTTATGTTTCACATTCTCTACCTCCTCCTCCTCCTCCACCTCTCTCTCCCTCCCTCCCCACCTAAACATATCAAGGTTATGTGACAGCTTTGTTGTTTTTTGACGATGTGGTTTTTAAAAATGTAACCATATATGAACGAAGAGAAATGACTTAATTCTTGTTGTTGTTTTTTAAAGTGTCACATTGGCTAGATTGATGCAATGTTGTACCAGTGTGTGTGTGTGTGTGTGTGTGTGTGTGTGTGTGTGTGTTGTGTGTGTGTGTGTGTGTGTGTGTGTGTGTGTTTTTAGTGTCAAACTGACTAATTGATGCAATCTTGTACAGGTGTGTGTGTGTGTGTGTGTGTGTGTTGTTGTGTGTGTGTTTGTTTTTTTAAAAGTGTCAAACTGGCTAGATTGATGCAATCTTGTACCGGTGTGTGTGTGTGTGTTTGTGTGTGTGTGTTGTGTGTGTGGTGTGTGTGTGGATTGATTGACAGATTGCTTTTTTTTTATATGAAATACAGAGTGCTTGCTTATTGATGCTTTAAATTTCAGCTATTTTGAAGCGTGTCTAGTATATGTAATAAAAGAATGAAAGACATTTAAATTATTGAAAGAAGTTTGGAAGAAATTGTGTGTGAGTGAGTGTATGTGTGCGCGCGCGTGTGTGTGTATGCATGGGCATACATGCATGCTCATATTGAATTTCGGCTTTAGTAACTGCGAACGCGTTTTATCATTGTTGGTGTTATTTATGATCATTCACGACAAAGGTACAAAAAAATCCTCAAGAACTTGCTCCAGTTGAAAATGATGAATAACCTTCTTAATGTGTAATATGTCTAGTTTTTCTATATTCCAGAAATAAAAATTCGCCAATGATTTGGGGGGAAGGGGGGTGGCTATGTTTACAAGCTGTTTCTATATCAGTGTTATGTCAGCCGCAATGTAGGCAAAGGTGTTTCCATAACCTATGCGGTCATTAAGGAGCTGAGCGAGGCGTCAGAGACCTCAGCTTCTCCAGGGGCCAGCATATTGAGGGCAGCGGCGCCCATCTCCTCTCCCTCGCTGCTTTACCTTCCCTGACCCTAAAAGAAGCAGGTACCAATTTATACAGCTGGGTGAACTGGGGGAACTATACTGAAGCCAAGGCGCGCAAACTGTCACTTATTCAAGTGGTAACCACGCTCATTGCTGCTTAACCTTAGCTTGGGGGGAAGCGAGTGCTCTGACCACTGAGCTATCCCGTCCCCAAATTCTTGGGTAGCGGCTGAGTTATGCGCCGTCATTTGAAAGATGAAGTTCTTTTTCTTCTTCTTCATAGAAGGCTCAGACAGCAACTACTGTTGTCTGTCATATGGAGAGAAAATGAGTTGCGCTGCCGTTAAGCGCCTGACAAGTCAGGCCCAGCCTTGCCGACTTCGGCGTGGGAGAGAATTGTTATCTTTAAGGTCTTTCTGGGGGGGGGGGGGGGGGGGAGGCAGGAGAATGGACCAAGAAGGCAGAAAGTAGACAAGGAAGGAGAAAAGAAAAGATAAGAAGGAGGCGACAGGAAACGGGGCAGAAACAAAGAGAGGGATAGAAAAGAGGAAATTTCTACAACTTACCCACGGGAAGGGGGGGGGGGGAGGAGGAGATAAAGTTATTCGAAATGACAGTAACTGGATTTTTATGTTCATTCTTTCAAGTTTGAAATTTTGTGTCTGATTTGACGCCGTTGTGTGTTTTTTTGTTGTAATTTTCGGATTGATTTCTGTTCAGTTTA
>CM054165.1:27200235-27215235 GCA_028751875.1 Rapana venosa | reverse complement strand
CATATAGTGTTACAACAAAACGGGGTTGTTGTTGTTTTGTTTTTTTCCCTTATAGAAAAGGAAACTTTAAATCCAAACATGCTGTATTATTTTTTTTTTAAATCAATAAAGTGCATGAACGTATAAGCGAATGAATTAGGATACAAAGATACATAAAAAATGCATCGATAGATTGAAAATGTAATATCTTTATGAGTTAAGGATAGGAAAAGAATGGAAAGATATGAGCAAATAAAACAAACAAAAAAACCAACCCCCCAAAACAGCCCAACCTCGAAATGCAGCAAAAGATTAAATATTCAATGGTCTTTTTGAGTGAGGGACAGGGAATGGAATGGACAGATATATGAACAAGTTAAGAAAAACTCTCAAAATGCATCAAGCGATTAAATATAAAATAAATTATCTTTATGAGTGAGGGATAGAGAAAAGAATAGAAAGCTGTGAACAGTTTTTATTTTATTTTTAAAAGCCCTCAAAATGCATCAAACGATTTAATATCAATAATCTTTATCAGTGACGGACAAAAGAAAAGAATAGAAAGATATATGAACAAGTTTTTTAAAAAACCCAACTCAAAATGCATCAAACGATTAAATATTCAAATATCTTTATGAGTGAGGGATAGATAGGGAAATGAATAGAAAGATAATTATATGAACAGTTCAGAAATAAAAATTTCTTTCTAACTTCCTTTTTTTTTAAAATTCCTGAAGTCGGAATGTGGCTACCTCCGTGATTGGGGAGGGGGGGGGGGGGGGGGGGGTAAAAACGGTCGCATACCCAAAATCTCGCTATCAGTAATCCTTGGAACTAGATCTACCCAAAGAAAGAACAAGATTTTTAAAAGATGGGTGGGTTTTTTTTCCACTTGGATCTAGACAAAATTTAGTGCATCGTTTTCCTTCAGTATAGTGAGTCCTTACCAAAAAAACAACCCACAACAATATATGAATAAGTCAACAAAACAACGACAATTTTTTTTCATACGAATCTCAATATTTTATTTACTATTATGATTGTGGTGATGATGATGATGAGTTTGTGTTATTATGTATGTATTCGTATAGTCAAATTGATTGATAGTAATTATGGTTTTATTTTTGTTGTTTGGTGAGTGGATTGTTTGTGAGTTGAAACAAAAGGTGATGTGGGATGTTGTTTGTTGGAATAAATTCTTTGAAAATATTTTTTTAAAAGTGTGGGGGTGGGGGTATGTGTGTGGTGTTTTTGTGTGGGTGTTTGTGTGGGTGTTTGTGTGTGTGTGTGTGTGATGGTGTGTGTGTGGTGTGTGTATGGTGTTGTGTGGGTGTTGTGTGTGTATTTTGTATGTGTTTGTTGTGTGTGTGTGTGGGGGGGGGGGGGGGAGGTGTGTGTGTGTTGTCTGTGGGGGGGGGGGGTGTTGTTGTGTGTGTGTGTGTATGTGGTGTGTGTGTGTTTAAGAAAGAGAGACAAAGATGAATAGGGACTTGGACAAACTCAGACACTGTGACCACACACACCACACACACACACACACATACACACACACACACACACACACACACACACACACACACACACAACACACACACCACACGAACGCACACAACTCGCACGCACGCACACATACTGCATACGTACACACGCACGTACACACACACACACACACACACACACACACGCACGTACACACACACACACACACACACACACACACACACACCACGCACGCACGCGCGCACACACACACACACACGTCCTTCAGATGATACTATAAACCGAGGCTCCGTGTGCGAACGCACGCAGAACATGTTGCGCACACGTTAAAATCCTGTTCCGCTTTTCGTAAGAGTAGGCCATTGTGTGCCGGTGGGAACAGATGACAATTTACAAAACCGCATACACACGGGGACTGGATGTAAAAGAGCACATAAGTGCTTATTCCATTATCCTCGATATAAAAGAATAAAATGAAAATAACAATAAAATTCCATTATCGTCGATATAAAAGAATATAAAACACACGCGACACACACACACACACACACACACACACACACACACACACACACACACACACACACACACACACACACACACACACAATCACTAAATGTGAATAGACGTTAAACTGAAGATGTCACACTTAGAGTAGCACCTTGTTTTAAAGACCTTCCTTCCTTTAGCGCACGTAAAAAAACCCACGGCAACAAGAGAGTTGTCCCTGGCAAAATTCTTAGAAAAAAGCCACTCTGATAGGGAAACAAATACAGCTGCAGAAAAAAAAAAAAAAAAAGGGTGAAAGGGTGGCGCAGCGCTAAGTGGCGACGCGTTCTCCCGCTCTCCCCGGGGAGAGCAGCCCGAATTTCACGGAGAGAAATCTGCCATGACTTAAAGTGGTATGAAATAAAATCTGAGCGCTTTGATTTGTTGCTTTACAAGATTCAGCGCTATATAAATTCCATACATTATTATTATTATTATTATTATCTGACCACCATCTTACATTCTTCTTCCTCAACCGCTCAGACAGCAATTACAGTTGTCTGTCCTATGAACGAAAATGCGTTGCGATGCCGTTAAGCGCCTCACAAGACAGGCCCGGCACATCCGACTTCGGCGTGGGAGAGAAGTGATGTTATCTTTGAAGTCTTTTTCTGGAGAAAAGGGCAGGAGAATGGTCCGAGAAGGCAGAAACTAGACAAGAAGGAGATGACTGGAAGAACGAGAGAGAAACAAAGAGAGGGATAGAAAAGAGGAATTCCTAGCACAGAATTTGTAGAAGGTGGGGATGCTATTTACACTTTCAGGCCCTCGGGCATCCCCAGGGGTGGGGGTGGGGGGGGGGGGGTGATTCCTCAAAAAGACACTGGAAAGTCTTGACCTATTCTAAAGGTGTCCCATTTTGGGGAGCGAGGTGTCAGAGACCTCAACTTCTCTAGGGGGCCAGCATATTGAGGGCAGTGGCGCCCATTTCCTCTCCCTCGCTGCTTTACCTTCCCTGACCCTAAAGAGGGCAGGGACCCATTTCAGAGCTGCGTGAGCTTAAGGACTGTTCTATCTATACTGAAGCCAAGGCGCGCAAACTGTCATTTATCCATTTGGTTAACCACGCTCGACACTGTTTAACCTTAGTTAGGGGAAGCCGAGTGCTCTGACCACTCAAGTCTTTTGTTCCGAGTATAGAACGATGCATTCTATACAGCGACCTGGGGAATGTTGCGTGGCCGACGGAGATAACCCCTGCAAAAACCAAGCTGTACGGACCACGAGAGGAGCTGGCAAGGACTTGTATGCCATTATTTTCCCCAGACATTATCTGACCGTGTAAAGCGAACGAGAGAAGCGAAGAAGAGAAGGACGATGTTAAAACGAAAGCCAGCATTTAGACCAGGTCTGGAAGGAACAGTGAAAGGGATGGACTCTCAGCTGAAATCTTCAAGGTAATAGTATCGGGGTCCTATTCCCTATTCCCATGGACCGTGAGGGCGCCAATGAAGAGTTTGAAGTATCACCAACGCCTGAATCTTTGAAAAATAAACAGGCAAGTGGCAAGCCCAAAGACTTTCAAGATGTCATTTTTTTTTGCCTCTAGCTCTCTGCTCGAGAAAAATGAATGTGAACTCACACTCGCAAGTACCAGATTATCAGGAAGGTGGCAGGATGGTTAAGACGTTTGCCTGCCAACAAGTAAACCGTGAGGTTCTGGGTTCGATTCCCAGCCTCGCCCTTTCTTCCCAGTTTGACCACCAAAAAAAAAATCGAACTGAATGTCAAAGTCCTTCGGATGAGACTATAAACCGAGGCCCCGTGTGCGAACGCATGCAGAACATCTTGCGCACACGTTAAATCCTGTTCCACTTTTCGAAAGAGTAGGCCATTGTGTGTCGGTGGGAACAGATGACAAAATTGACAAAACCGCATAAACACGGAGACGGGATGTAAAAAAGCACATGAGTGCTTATTTCATTATCATCGGGGAAAAAAAGTCATCTGAGCGCTTTGATTTGTTGCTTTACAAGATTCAGCACTATATAAATTCCATACATTATTATTATTATTATTATTATTATTATGATTATTATCATCATCATCATTATCATTATCATTATTATTATCATTATTATTATTATTATTATTATTATTATTATTATTATTATTATTATTATTATTATTATTCCTTTCCCTGCCTGATTAGGAAGATGCTACCTCGTGTTGTCCTCAATTTCCTGATCACCATCGTCCTAGAGGAAAATCTTCCCGAGGTGAAGAGAAGTTTCTGTCCTGGCTGCAGCTCAGTGAAAATGGTTTGCGTTGTTTACAAGGCACGAAGAGGACAGCTCAGTGGTCAGAGCACTCACTTTTCCCCAAGCTAAGGTTCAGCAGCATTGAAAGCAGTTACCAAGTGGATGGGTGACTGTTTGCGCGCCTTGGCTTCAATAAAGTCCCCCAGTTCACCCAGCTGTAATTGGGTACCTGCCTCTTTAGGGTCAATAAAGTCCCCCAGTTCACCCAGCTGTAATTGGGTACCTGCCTCTTTAGGGTCAGGGAAGGTAAAGCAGCGAGGGAGAGGAGATGGGCGCCGCCCTCAAAATGCTGGCCCCTGGAGAAGCTGAGGTCTCTGACGCCTCCCCGCTCTCCAAAGACCGTTTACACAGCTCTTAGTTTCCCCGCATGTTCAGCTGCTCTCAACTGCTATCCATTTCATCCCAGCTGGAGCCAGTCAGTGCTAATTATAGCAGGAACTAACTTTGCTTGGACACAGTTAAAAGGAAGGAGCACGGTCATTTTAGCACTGGGCCCTGGACCCTTGACTGAGTTATGCTGGATTTGTGTGCTATGCAAAGGTTATGGGAATACCTTTAGATCTTACCTTTACCTATAAGGCACGAGAAAAAAAAAGTACCTCCAGGAAAACTTAGATCTCTGCACAGTTTTTGTTGACCTGACAAAGGCATTTGATTCGGTCAACGGAAGTACTTTGGACTATCCTGTGTTTTGAATCTGTCTGAATGATAAAGATACGGTGATCTGATTTGACTTTTCTGTGTCGACATGACTGGTACTTCTACACTCTGATAGGGGGAAAACCTGATCCATTTCAGATCTATAATGGTGTTAAGCAGGGATACGTACAAGTCCCTGTGCTGTTCAACATGCCAGACATCTTGACTTGGGAAGTTACTTGAAGTAAAGGCTTGATAGGCCACTTCAATTCTTGGTGGCTGAATGCCATGGCGAAGACAACTGACAGAATAATTCTTGTTGTTGTTCTTCTTCTTCATCGTCATCGTCGTTGTCGTCGTCTTCAAACGCTCTGACAGCAACTATTGCTGTCTGTCATATGAGCGAAAAATGCCTTGCTCTGCCGTTAAGCGCCTGACAAGTCAGGCCGCCCAGTACATCCGATTTCGGCGTGGAAGAGAATTGTTATGTCTTTTAAGTCTTTCTGGGAAAAAAGGCAGGAGAATGGACCAAGAAGTCAGAAAATAGACAAAAAGGAGGTGACAGGAAGAAAAAGAACAAGGCAGTGAAAGAGAGAGAGAGAGAGAGAGAGAGAGAGAGAGAGAGAGAGAGAGAGAGAGAGAGAGAGAGAGAGAGGAGAGAGGAGAGAGAGAGAGAGAGAGAGAGAGAGAGAGAGAGAGAAGAGGGACTTCCTTGCACAACATTTCCAGAAGGTGGGGATGCTATTTCTACTGACAGGACCACCCCGGCATCTATGGTTTATGGTCTCATAACCAGCCTATTTATTTATTTATTTATATAACTTTAAGTCACGGCAGATTTCTCTGCATGAAATCCAGGGCTGCTCTCCTCGGAGAAAGCGCGTCGCCACAAGAGCAGCGCCACCCATTTTTTTTTCTTTTCCCCCTGTCTGCAACAGTATTTGTTTCCCTATCAGAGTGGCTTTTTCTACAGAATTTTTGCCAGGGACAACTCTCTTGTTGCCGTGGGTTCTTTTACGTGCGCTAGCCTAGGCAAGACAGAGGGCCTGTACCACTCACTTCTTGAGTCTTCTGTCCTTTCTGCCCTCATATCTCCTCTGAAGAACCGAACTGGAAAACGATGGACTGCTTCCAGTATCCTGGCAGAGACGGATAGCCTAGTGGTTAGAACATTGCGCTCGCAATCTGAAGACCAGGGTTCGATTCCCGTTCAAGGAGGATATTTCCCCCCGGAGTTAACATCAGTGCAGACTCCACTCTCCCCAAAAGTCCTTCGGATGAGACTATAAACCTAGGGCCCCGTGTGTGAACGCACGTACGTAGAACATCTTGCGCGCACGTTAAAATCCTGTTCCGCTTTTCGTAAGAGTAGGCCATTGTGTTGCGGTTTGGGAACAAGATGACAGAATTTACAAAACCGCATACACATGGGGACTAGATTGTAAAAGAAAGCACGTAAGTGATTATTCCATTATCCTCGAAATAAAAGAATAAAATAAAATAAAATAAATAAAATTTCCAGCCAACAGTCAGGCTGAACCTGACATCCTGAAACGTCCGTTTGAGGAGGTTGTGGAGACGGACGACCTCAAAGTCAAAGTCAAGTCAACATTTTATTTCCAGATGGTACATTGAATAAGCAATGCATTTGCTTTTTTTTTTTCATCAAGCCATCTATCTAAGAACACATTTCTTAATGATTATACTGAAATACTACATTATTACATCCTTTACCATTAAATTAAACCAGTAAAAAGAGGAAAATCGCTAAGATAATGCACTGAAAAATACAAATTACCACATATACACGCACACACATACTCATCACAAAACCTGCGCGCGTGCGCGCTCACGTACACACACACACACACAACACAAAACACACACACACACACACACACACACACACACACACACACACACACTTAAATAAAGAATGTTTTAAGAATTAAAAAAAAAAAAATCCTCCTTGGTTCCTTTTCACCCTGACAGTTCGGACCGTACACTTCGGGAGGGCTTTATTCATTTATTTCATTTTATGCCACTTTAAGTCACGGCAGATTAATTTCTCTGCGTGAAATTCGGGGCTGCTCTCCTCGGGGAAAGCGCGTCGCCACAAGAGCAGCGCCACCCATTATTATTATTATTATTATTATTTTTTTGCTATCTGCAACTGTATTTGTTTCACCACCAAAGTTAGCTTTTTTTTTCCTACATACTTTCGCCATGTACAACTCTCTTGTTACCGTGGGTTGTTTTACGTGCGCTAAATAATCTTGTGTAACACACGGGACTTCGGTTCATCGTCTCATTCAAAAGACTAGCACCAAGACCACCACTCATGGTGTAATGGATAAGGGGAAAAGTTTCTGGCCCAAACGGGGGATCGAACCACCGCACACTTCCGACCCGGACTTTTCGCTTTCTAGACAGGCGCGTTACCTCTAGACCACCGATCCACTCGTCTGTCGCTTCCTTGAGGAGCTGGTTCCTGCTGCTGAAGCCACTGGGAGACCCCACCAGGTGAGGTGCTAAAAAACACACCGCAGACACCATCGTGGATTCCTAAGGACAACCAGTAGAAGACAGGCACCAAGGAATGTCTTTGCCATTATATAGTACTGGAAGCAGGTAAGGTAAAGGTAAAGGAGTCCCATAACCTATAAGGTCGTAGGGGAGCGAGACGTCAGAGACCTCACTTCTCTAGGGCCAGCATATTGAGGGCGGCGCCCATCTCCTCTCCCTCGCTGCTTTACCTTCCCTGACCCTAAAGAGGGCAGGTACCCATTTACAGCTGGGTGAACTGGGGGAGCTGTACTGAAGCCAAGGCGCGCAAACGGTCACCCATCCAACTGGTAACCACGCTCGACGCTGCTTAACTTGGCTGGGGGAAAGCGAGTGCTCCGACCACTGAGCTATCCCGTCCCGTCCCTGGAAGCAGACAAGTTTCAAAACCTGAGAAGACCAAGTAACAACTATGAGGCTGAGGACTGGACACTGCAGACTCAGACATCACAAGTTCACCAAGTTCCACATTGGTGATTCTGAGGCGTGAGTCTGTGGCACTTCTCCCATGACAGTGGAGGAACACTTCCTCCAGACCTGTCTATCCAACACACCAAAACCTGAGGGTCAATATCTGGCCTACTGACCTGCTGATGAGGGACAAACTTTTCGGACCCCTGGAGGGAGGGCCTTCAGCGAAACACGGCAGCATTTGTCAGGGCCTCAGGAGTTGCTGTCTAAGCTTTAGACGAAGAATACCTGAAATTTTCTCCAGGATAGCCCAGACCGCAGCTGCAATGACCAAACTGAAAGTCCTCTGGAACGACAAGAACATCGCCATCAGCTTCAAGATCACACTGACGCATTCCTTGATCATGTCCCTATTTTTGTAGGCGTGTGAAACGTGGACCATGACTGCAGACATTGAAAGAAGGATACAGGCAATGGAGATAAGGTGCTTTCGCAAACTCCTTGGTATCTCATACAGAGATCACATCACCAATGAGGAAATGAAAACCAGCATTAAAAAGCCATCGGACCATATGAAGAGCTGACTTCAGTAAAAAAAAACAAAAAAACGAAAACTAAAGTGGTACGGGCACGTCACACGAACATCTGGACTGGCCAAGACTGTCCTACAGGGAACAGTACAAGGAGGGAGACGAAGAAGAGGCAGACAGAGAAAACGATGGGAAGACAACATCAGAGAGTGGACTGGTAACCTTGAGTGGAACGATTTGCTACACAAAGCAGAGAACCACGAGGAGTGGAGGAAGCTGGTTGCAAAATCTCCAGTGTTGCCCTAACGGTCTACTAGACTACGGAATAAGTGAATGTGAAGTGAAGCCTTCTTTCTGTCACTTCACACGATGAAAGTATTTTGTTCAGGTTAAAATAAATCTTTCCCTGTGGGGATGCCGGGGTGTCTGTCAGTATAAATAGCATACCTGCCTTATGGAAATTCTGTGCTAGAAATTTCCTCTTTTCTATCACTCTCTTTTGTTTTTGTCTTGTTCCTTTTCTTCCTGTCACCTCCTTCTTGTCTATTGTCTGCCTTCTTGGTCCATTCTCCTGCCTTTTTTTTTTCTCCAGAAAAACAACCCACTTTAAAGAAAACAATTTTCTCACACGCCTAAGTTCACTGCGCTGGGCCTGACTTGTCTGGCAAAATTCTGTAGAAAAAAGCCACTCTGATAGGGGAAACAAATACACACGCAGACAGGAAAAGAATAAAAAAAAAGGGTGGCGCTGCTCTTGTGGCGACGCGCTCTCTCCATGGAGAGAGAGCAGCCTAAATTTCACGCAGAAAAATCTGCCATTACTTAAAGTGATACACGAACGCCATACAATGCGACTAGAAATTATACAGAACACTTTGAATATTACAATATTTTTCCCACATAAATCTATTCCTTCGCTTTTAAACGAAGCACGGCGATTAAGCAATACATAAAAATATGAAAGACCGATATAATAGCAGAACTAGTGCAGAGAGTATTTTTTGAATATGTAGTTTTCCAAGCATTCTGGCCTAGTCTATGGAAAAAGAAATAGAATATATTGTATTTATATGTTTTCCCGTAGCAGAGGAGGCAGGTGTTTTTTTCGGAAATTGGGCAGAAATTTGATTATAGTGGAGATGCCTTGCCCACAGTACATCTCCACTCTCTCGGCCAAGTGGGCATAAGGACAGCAGCGTTGGAGATGTTCTCCAAAGGTCAACCAGCCCCCAGGGCTGCAGCACGATATAAAGGACTATGCAAGTCAAGCCTCCTAAGTCAGAGAGTCATAGTCGATCACTAAAGACTAAGCTGTAAAGTGGAATTCCATGAGTGAGAAAGAAAGCCACTGGTCATACTACAGCCTCTCACTTTGCTGTTGCCCCCAGCGTCAATGGTTTAATCAAGAACTGTTATAAAACCCAGACGATGAAGGCTGATATATATGTACACAATGTTAAACATAAGTTCATGACGGTAAGTTGTTTTTTGGGTCGTCATTTTGACTATGACGTATAAGACCATTACGCAATAATTTATGACGTCTCTGTATCACATGTCAGATATTTGCAGGTCCTACCATTGCACTACTGGAGGTTAGTATGCAGTCAGTTTTCGATGAAGAAGGCAAATATATGCCGAAAACTTCAGCTGTAAAAAATAACACAATAAAAAACAAAACAAAACAAACAACACCCTCCCTCATGAAATCCCAATATATATATATATATATATATATATATAATATAAAATATATATATATAAAAAAATTATAAGAGAGAGAGAAGGGGAAAAGAGAGAGAGAGGAGAGAGAGAAAAAAAATTTTCTTTTTATCTATCAAATTTAAAAATAAACAAAAAATTCAAAAATTAAACTACTAAATGAAATTTTTTTTTCAACAACGAGGACAAATTTTTTAGAACATGATAAAATTTATGGGGGCATGTTTTTTTCTTTTTAAAAAAAAAAAGGCCAGAGCATAGAAAAAAAAAAACACAAAAACTAAAAAAATCAAATTTTTTAAAGGAAAAAAAATTTTGACTACCTTTTTTTTATTTTTGGGGGCAAAAAGTCTTTTCTGCCCTTGTTTTGGGGAAGGACTGCCCCTTTGCGCCCGGGAAGGAAAGAAAGGGGTGTGGGGCCCCGTGTGTGGTGTGATTTTTTTCATGGGGGTTTTCCCAAGCGTTTTTTCCAAAAAAAGGGGTTTTACATCTCGAATCCGTTTTTTTTTTCCAAACAAAAACCGAATGGCCCAAAACATTTTCCCCTTTAATAATTTTATTTTTTTTGAAATCCTTAAAATTTATTTTTTTTCTTTCCTTGTAAATAT
Source organism: Rapana venosa (assembly GCA_028751875.1). Taxonomy (NCBI): domain Eukaryota; kingdom Metazoa; phylum Mollusca; class Gastropoda; order Neogastropoda; family Muricidae; genus Rapana; species Rapana venosa. Next base: position 27,204,471 of record CM054165.1, on the reverse strand, counting down.
TTTTCAAATATTTCAATTAAACCTTTCCATGATTTTTTTTTCCCCACCTTTCAGGGCGGGTCTTTGTCCCCACTGTGCTGAAACCCCCCTTCTGAAAACCTTTGATCTTTTTGAAACTGAAACACGACAGAAAATTTAAACGCCCCCCAGCCCCCCCCCACTAAACCCCCGCCTTTCCCAAACCCAACCATGACAAAAATTTTTCCCCAGTTTAAAAGGGCAGTCTCCCCCCGTGTGAAACCCCCCCTTTAAAAAAAATAAACTCAGACAGCTTTTTTCAAAATTTGGGAATCCCCCCGGGCCGCAAAACCAGACGAGGAACCCCCGCCGGCAAAGGGAAAACGCCGGGTGGCTTGCTTCCCGAAAAAAACTTTTTCCTGCCCCCCCAAAAATAAAACCCCCAAAGACCCCCACTCCCAAACAAACGACCCAAAACCCAAAGAACAACAAACCCCCTTCATTTCCCTCTTTTCCCTCCAGATATTTTTTTTTTCATTTTGTGTGTCCCTCGACATTTTTTCCCAAAACCCAAAAAATTTTGTAGAGATGTGCATAAACCCCAAAATTTTCCCTGACTAAACCCCAGCCCCTCCCCCATCTTGCCCAAACCCATTCGAACTCTGGTCTGCTCTTCCCTGCAAACACTCCTTAAATAAACCTCTTCCCTTTTTCCCCCCCCCTGAAATTAAACCCCAAACCACCATTTGTTCCCCCTTAAACCCCCCCCTCTGCCTCCATCAAACCTTCTCCACATAGTTTCCCCTCAATGCCAACCCACTGTTCCCCAGATATTAAAACCGCAAATTTTGCTGTTTTCTATTCGAACAAAAAACATTGATCTAACCCTTTTTTCACAGAAACCTGGCTTTAACCCAAAAAGGGGCATGAACCTAAAATCAAAAAAACGACACCACCTGGCTACAAAACCTTTTTTTTTTTTCCCCCCCCAAATCCTTCCCCCCTGGAGGTGTATTAAAATGGGGGTTTTCTACAAAGACACCGCAAAACCCGTTCTTTTTTTTCTGCCACCCCCCCCCTTTTCCCTTTTTCACATGAAATTTTGAAGTCGTGAACTCAAACCCCAAAAACCCACCTGGGCATTCTATTACATTTTTTTCTTACTTTAACCGGCCACCTCCCAGCCGTAAAAAAAATCTAACACTTTTATCTTTTTCCCTCAAGATTTCAGTCGCTTCTTGACAAATACACCCTCCCCAAAAAACTTTTCAATTTTTGGGACTTTAACTTTTTAATTTTGATTTTAAACCCGTCTTCTCCCTGATGTCAAGCGTTTTTCCCCCTTTTTCTGTCTAAGGGACCCCTCTTTCCCAGCTGGTGAATTTAAAACCAAAAACACGATTTAGGTCATTTCCTTAACTGGCTCATTACCGAGCTTCCCAAGACCGTCACATCTGTATCGTCACTAAAAGAACCCGGTTTTTTGATCATTTTGCCATTCTTTTTTTTTTTCTCAACACGCAAAGGGCCCACAAAAAAAAAAAAGCGTGGGCACCCTCGCAATCTCAAGGGGCCCTTGACATTCAAAACTTTCCCCCTTTTTCAACAGCTAACGGGCCCAAACACAAATCCTGGAAACACGCTGACCCTTCGAATACTAAAAACACTGCCTTTACCAAAAAGCTTACGAGCAACCCCCTCCCACGACCGTGCCTTCCTATAGGCCCGCCCCCCTGGCCCCTCACATATCCGGGCGCAAAGCGCAAACGCCGAAAAAACGGAGCGGGGAAATTTGGGGAAAAAAAAAAAACGAAATAAAAAAAACAGCTCTTGCGAAAACAAATAAACAAAGGGGCCAAAAACCCCGATTTCTTTTTGCCAAAAACAAACTATTACTCCGCTCAAGTTCTTGATGCCCACCCAAAACCTTTTTTTTTTTTTTCCCCCAAAATCCCCCCTCTGGGGTTTTTCAAAGGCAAACCCAATGCCCCCACTGTTCACAGCACCCCCTGAACTTCCCCCCCCCATATTTTCTTCTTTCCTTTCTGATAAAATCCCAAAAATTCGCCCCCAATTTGGGGTCAACTTTTTTCCCAAAACCCCATGCCTCCCCGATCCCCCAAATTTTCTGGTTAAACCCCCAAACCTTTTTCCCTTTTACCCAACAAGCGAGAAAGAATCAAGACATTCAAAAAAGAAAGACCAAAAAAAATTTATTGATCTTGATCCAAATTTTTCCCCTTTTTCTTTTTACTCATTTCCTTCCCACAGCTTATAAACCCCCCAACACAAAAATGGGTTAAAATCATCACTTCTTTTCAGGAATTGTTTCCCCCAAAAATGCCTCAAAACTGCAATAGGGTTTCACCTCTACTAAAAAAGCAAGACCCCCGATACTAAACACTTTGAAGAATTATAGATCTGATCCAACCTAACCCCTTTATTCTCTAAAGTCCTTTTTTCCAAAAAAGGTTTTTTCTGAAACAACCCAACAACCATCTTCACTCAAATAGTCTCCTTTTCCCCCCTTTTCAGTCCCGGGCCCAAAGCGGTCAAAAAACAGCACCGAAACCACAACCCCTTTTCCACACCCAAAACAAAGCTTTTTCAAACCGGGGTGACCCCCAAGGGAAAAAACTCCCTTCTAAATCTTTTTAAGACCTAACCCGCCCTTCGAAAACTAAAGAAACCCAAATAATTCTTCTTCTCCCCCTTTTCCAAAAAACTTCGGGGATTAAAGGCACGCCCCCCCAAAACCCGGGTTTTGGGTTTAAACCTTACAGGCCGATTCCCCCACAGTTTCAGTAAACAAGATTCAATCAAAAACCTCCCCAAAACCCGGGAATTTTGGGGGGGTCCCCACAGGGAAACAGTTCTGGGCCCTTTTTTTTTCAAAAACCCCCCCCACAACTGCTTTCCCCCCTTTTACATATAATAAATTTGTCAGACGACCCAGATTCTTAGCAGTAACTCCTAAAATCTCCTTTTCCCCCTTTTATTGGGAAATTCCCTTAAAAATGCCTTTTCCAAAATATCCAAAAAATTTGGGTGATACAGAACCCAAACTAAAAGTTAAAAAGCGGAATAAAACCGAAGCCATCTTGTAAGGGGCCCAAACAAACTCCCCTTCCATCACAACAGCTTCAATAGAATTCGGGAATAAAAAATCTGTCCCCCCAAAACCCTGCTGTGAAAAATCTAGGGGTTTATTACGCCAAAAAACTCTCCCTTTCAAAGTTCATCACCCAAAAATTGTTTATCGTTCTACTATCAATTTTCGGCGGCCCCATGCAGTTCGAAAGTACCTGTCCACTGAAAGCAACAAACCAAACTAAATTTCCCCATCCCTCATTTTTCTCACGACTGGCTATTTTTAAATTTTTTTTCTTTTTGGCCGGTTCCCCCGCTTTATCTTTTCCACCCCCTTCCCCCAAAAAGAAAACAAAAATCTGCAGCTCGACTATCCTCAGAAAAAAAAAATCTGAGCAAAATTAAATCCTCACTTACTATCTCTCCACTGGCTGCCCCCGTGCCAAAGAGAGTAAACTATAAAATCAGAACCCCTGTTACAAATCCTCCACAAAAACAGCACCTTTTCCCACCTCGGGAATGTCTTCATTTTGAAAACTCCTTCCCGTTTAAACCCCCACCCCCGCCTGCTGCAGAAAACCCCTTTTGCTTTTAAAAACAAACCCAGATTCAACCCAAACCACCGTTGGCCGTTTGCCCCCTTCCTTTTCCCGTTTCTGGTCCCAAAACGACTGGGAAAGACCTACCTCCCCCTCCCCCTCCGCCAAAAAAACCCTTTTTAAAAAAGCTTTTTAAATTTCCCGGCCCCCAAAAACCATTTATTTTAAACCCAAAATTCCCCCTCCTCTTGGGTTTCCAAACTCCCTTTGTGCCCCCCCCTCAACAAACAAACCCCCCAACCACCCCTGCCGAATTGTATAAAACCTTTTTGTGGGTGCGTGTGAAAAGTATACATTTGAATTTTGGGAAAAACATTGATTGTAACTGGGTTTTATGTGAATGAGTGGGAAAGAAAAGAAAGCGCTAAAGATTTTTGGGGTTTTTTTTTTAAGAAATGGCAATTAAATTTTTTAAATTTTATTAATTATTTTTAATTATTTTTTTATTTTTATTAAATTTTTAATAATAGCGTACAGGTTTTTTATTCTTGATTCTTGAATTTAATTTTTGGTGGTTTTAGATTTTTAAAAGCTTTTGAGCATTCAATTAAAAAGGGAAAAGATTGCTAGCCTCGAAAAATTGGGGAAA
>CM054165.1:27170235-27172735 GCA_028751875.1 Rapana venosa | reverse complement strand
CCACCCCCCAAAAAAAAAACACCCAACAACAACCAAAATTTCTTAACATTTTGTGATATATTCAGAGTATTTGATTTTTTTCATTTCATTTTTACCACTTTAAGTCACAGCAGATTTCTCTGCGTGAAATTCGGGCTGCTCTCTCCCCAGGGAGAGAGCGCGTCGCCACAAGAGCAGCGCCACCCATTTTTTTCCCCTTTTTCCTGTCTGGAACTGTATTTCTTTCCCTATCAGAGTGGCTTTTTTTTCTACAGAATTTTGCCAGGGACAACTCTCTTGTTGCTGTGGGTTCTTTTACGTGCGCTGAATAATATTGTGTAACACACGGGACCTCGGTTTATCGTCTCATCCGAAAGACTAGTGCCCAGACCACCACTCATGATCTAATGGATGGGGAAAAAAATTCGGGCCCAAACGGGATTCGAACCACCGCACACTTCCCACCCGGACCTTTCGCATTCTAGACAGGCGCGTTACCTCTAGACCACCGATCCATGTATGAGTATGGATATCACCTTCCCAAATCAAGATATAGATACTATCAAATATTCCGTCTAATATCACTTAAAGTGAACAGACGTAAAATCGAACACACAGACAGACAGACAGACACACACACACACACGCGCGCACGCAGGCGCGCGCGCGCGCGCACACACACACATTTTCGTCTAATATCACTGTAAGTGAACAGACGTAAAATCGAACACAGACACAGACACACAGACACACAGACACACAGACACACACACACACACACACACACAACACACACACACACACACACACACACACACACACACACACACACACACACACACACAACACGCACGCACGAACACACGCACGCACATACACACACACACACACTCTCTCTCTTTCACTCTCTCTGGTTTAAAAAAAATTATTGTTTATTTTTATGATATATCCCTGATACGAGCGGGGGACAGGATGTAAAAAAAGCACATGCGTGCTTATTCATTATTCTCGAACTGAAAGAATTTGATTTGATCTCTCTCTCATTTAAAGCCTGGAATAATAATAATAATAATAATAATAATAATAATAATAATAAAAAATGAAATTTGTATAGCGCTATATCTTGCAAAGACAAATCAGAGCGCTTGCATTCAACATATTCTTACAGAATCATGCAGCCAATAACTATCAAAAGCTTAAACAAAATTCAAATGTACACACACACACACACACACACACACACACACACACTCACACTCACACTCACACTCACACACACACACACAGACACACACACACAGACACACAGACACACAGACACACACACACGCACGCACGCACGCACGCACGCACACACACACACACACACAGGTTGTAGGCTTTGGCAGGGTAATGGGATTTGGGCTGTTGAAGGCAGGGGCAGTTTTGAGATGAAAGAGGGAAAAAGTTAGGTTTGAAACAAATATGTCTTGAGGCTGGATTTATATGTGTCATATGTAGGCCTCTGTCGAAGAGAGAGAGGAAGGTTGCTCCAGATGGATGGACCAGAAATAGAGAAAGAGCGACGACCAACGGTGGACTGGTTGAATCTAGGTATTCGTAAGCACAAGGTATCTGCAGCAGAGCGGAGGGAACGAGAAGGAGTGTACAGGTGAAGACATTCACAGAGGTAGGAGGGTGCTGTTTGGTGGAGACATTTGTAACAGAGGGTACTGATCTTATAGTTTACTCTCTGTGGCACAGGCAACCAGTGGAGAGATCGCAAGAGAGGAGTAATGTGTTCAGATTTTTTCTTTCTGAGGACTAGGCGAGCTGAAGAGTTTTGTATACGTTGAAGGGAGTGGATAGATGTTGCTGGCAGACCAGCTAAAAGAGAATTGCAATAGTCCAGACGTGAGAGAATGAGAGACGCAACAAGTTTGGATGTTGCATCAGTGGACAGGTACTTTCGAATTGCACTGATACGCCGTAATTGATAGTAGCACGACTGGCAGTCTGGGTGATGAATTTTTGCATAGAGAGTGTGTTGTCGATAACAACTCCTAGATACTTCACAGCAGTGGACAGAGGGACCGATGTATTGCCGAGTTCTATTGAAGCTGTTGTAATGGAAGAGAGTTTATGTTTGGTCCCTACAAGCATGGCTTCGGTTTTATCTGCGTTTAACTGTAACTTGTTTTGTATCATCCAGTTTTGGATATCTTGAAAGCAGTAGGCCATCTTTGTCAAGAGAGAAGGCAGATACCTGAAAATATTTCAGGTGTAACACTACTTTGAATCTGAGAGTCATCTGCATAAAAGTGATAGTTGATATGATGACGGTTTATTATATGTGATAGTGGAGCAGTATAGAGAGTGAAAAGAACAGGGCCGAGAACTGATCCCTGCGGGACACCACATTCCAGTTTGGCAGGTATTGACTGTATCTTGTTTACTGCGATAATGGTTATGTATTTTTAAAAAAAAAAGAAGAAGAATGGCTTAATTAAAGACTGGGTGTATCAGATATAAATTAATGGTC
>CM054165.1:27147735-27165235 GCA_028751875.1 Rapana venosa | reverse complement strand
AAGAAGAAGAAGAAAGAAAGAAGAAGAAGAAGAAGAAGAAGAAGAAGAAGAAGAAGAAGAAGATCAACAACAACAACAACAAGAACAAGAAGAAGAAGAGGAAGAAGAAGAACAACAACATACCCTCAGGATCCTGAAGCCGATAAATTTATGACAGGTGACTGCAGATACTGTACTTCCATACAAGAAGAAGAAGAAGAAGAACAACAACAACAAAAACAGCAACAACAAAAACAACAACAGCAACAACAACAACATACCCTCAGAATCCTGAAGCCGATAGATTTGTGGCTGGTGCCTGCAGTATCACGCGTGTTCTTCCATACAAAAAGAAGAAGAAGAAGAAGAAGAAGAAGAAGAAGAAGAAGAAGAAGAAGAAAGAAGAAGAAGAAGAAGAAGAAGAAGAAGAAGAACAACAACAACAACAACAACAACAGCAACAACATCAACAACATACCTTTAGAATCCTGAAACCGATAGATTTATGACAGGTGCCTGCAGATATTGTTCTTCAATACAAAAAGAAGAAGAATGCAAAGAAGAATGCAAAGAAGAATGCAAAGAAGAATGCAAAGAAGAAGAAGAAGAAGAAGAACAACAACAAGAACAGCAACAACAGCAACAACAACAGCAACAACAACATTAACAACATACCTTCAGAATCCTGAAACCGATAGATTTATGACAGGTGCCTGCAGATATTGTTCTTCAATACAAAAAGAAGAAGAATGCAAAGAAGAATGCAAAGAAGAATGCAAAGAAGAAGAAGAATGCAAAGAAGAAGAAGAAGAACAACAACAACAACAAGAACAGCAACAACAACAGCAACAGCAGCAACAACAAGAACAGCATCAACAACATACCCTCAGAATCTTGAAGCCGATACATTTGTGGCTGGTGCCTGCAGCACCACGCGTGTTCTTCTGCATGAGCTGTATCATGAATTCTTCATCATCGTCCGTCACATCGAAAGCGTACTGCACATGATAAGTAATAATAATGATGATGATAATAATGATGATAACAACAACAACAATAAAGATAATAATAGAGATAAAGATATAATAATAACAATGATAAAAAATAATGATGACAAAGATGACGACGACGATGATGATGATGATGATGATGATGATGATGATCCTTCTCCTCCTCCTCCTCCTCCTACTACTACTGCTGCTGCTGCTGCTGCTGCTGCTACTGCTACTGCTGCTGCTGCTGCTACTACTACTACTACTACTACTACTACTACTACTACTACTACTACTACTACTACTACTACTACTACTACTACTACTACTGCTACTACTACTACTACACACACAGGTTATAAACTTTGGCAGGGTGATGGGGTTTGGGGCAGTTGAAGGTAGGGACAGTTATGAGATGAAACAGGAGGGGAAAGTCTTAGGTTTTAAATAAATATATATTGAGACTGGTTTTAAAAGTGTCATATGTAGGCTTTTGGCGAAGGGAGAGAGGGAGGTCATTCCAGATCACCGGACCAGAAACAGAGAATATCGACGACCAACAGTGGATTGGCTGAATCTAGATACTCTTAAGGACAAGGTATCTGCAGCAGAGCGGAGGGAACGAGAAGGAGTGTACAGGTGAAGACATTCACAGAGGTAGGAGGGTGCTGTTTTATGGAGACATTTGTAACAGAGGGTACTGATCTTGTACTTTACTCTCTGTGGCACAGGCAACCAGTCTACGCCTCTCCCCTTCTTCTGTCTCCCTCCCGCCTCCCTCCCTCTCCCTCCCCTCTCCCTCCCCTCTTCCTCTACTCTCCCCTCCCCTCTCCACTTTCCCTCCCATCTCCCTCCACTGTCCCTTCCCACTCCCTCGCCTCTTTCCTCCCTCTCCCCTCTACTCTCCCTCCCATCTCCCTCCCCTCTCCCTCCACTGTCCCTCCACACTCCCTCCCCTCTCCCTCCCCTCTTTCTCCCTCTCCCCTCTACTCCCCTCCCCTCTTCCTCTACTCTCTCCTCCCTTCTCCCTCCCCTCTCTCTCCACTCTCCATCCCCTCTCCCTCCCTTCTCCCTCCCCTCTCTCCCTCCCCTCCTTCCACTGTCTCTCCACTCTCCCTCCCCTCCACCGTCCCTCCACTCTCCCTCCACTCACCTTCCACTCTCCCTCCACTCTCCCTCCACTCACCTTCCACTCTCCCTCCACCGTCCCTCCACTCTCCCTCCACTCACCTTCCACTCTCCCTCCACTCACCTTCCACTCTCCCTCCACCGTCCCTCCACTCTCCCTCCACTCACCTTCCACTCTCCCCTCCACTCACCTTCCACTCTCTCCTCCACTCTCCCTCCACTCACCTTCCCTCTCCCTCCACTCTCCCTCCACTCACCTTCCACTCTCCCTCCACCTCCCTCCTACTCCCTTCCACTCTCCCTCCACCTCCTCCCCTCCACCGTCCCTCCACTCTCCCTCCACTCACCTTCCACTCTCCCCCCACTCTCCCTCCACTCACCTTCCACCTCCCTCCCACTCTCCCTCCACTCACCTTCCACTCTCCCTCCACTCTCCCTTTCCCCTCCACCGTCCCTCCACTCCCCCTCCACTCACCTTCCACCTCCCTCCACTCTCCCTCCCCTCCACCGTCCCCCCCACTCTCCCTCCACTCACCTTCCACTCTCCCTCCACTCTCCCTCCACTCACCTTCCACTCTCCCTCCACTCACCTTCCACTCTCCTCCACTCTCCCTCCACTCACCTTCCACTCTCCCTCCCCCTCTCCCTCCACTCACCTTCCACGCTCCCTCCACTCTCCCTCCACACTCCCTCCACTCACCTTCCACTCTCCCTCCACTCTCCCTCCACCTCCCTCCACTCTCCCCTCCACTCCCCTCCACTCCCCTCCACTCCTCCCTCCACTCTCCCTCCACTCACCTTCCACTCTCCCTCCACTCACCTTCCACTCTCCTCCACCTCCCCTCCACTCTCTCCTTCCACTCTCCCTCCCTTCTCCCTCCACTCTACCGCCCTTCTCCCTCCCTTCTCCCTCCCCACTCTCCCTCTCCTCTCTCCCTCCCCTCCCCCTCCACCCACCCTCCATCTCCCTCCACGCTCCCTCCACTCACCTTCCACGCTCTCCCTCCACTCTCCCTCCTTCTCCCCCACCTACCTCCCTTCTCCCTCTCCCTCTCCCTCCCCTCTCCCCCTCCACCCACCCTCTCCTTCTCCCTCCACTCTCCCTCCACTCACCTTCCACTCTCTCCCTCCACTCTCCCTCCCTTCTCCCTCCACTCTACCTCCCTTCTCCCTCTCCTCTCTCCCTCCCCTCTCCCCCTCCACCCACCCGCCCTTCTCCCTCCACTCTCCCTCCACTCACCTTCCACTCTCTCCCTCCACTCTCCCTCCCTTCTCCCTCCACTCTACCTCCCTTCTCCCTCTCCTCTCTCCCTCCACTCTCCCTCCACCCACCCTCCACTCTCCCTCCACCCACCCTCCACTCTCCCTCCACTATTACACTCCCTCAACCTCCCCCCACCTCCTTTCTTTTGGTTACTTTCCTTTTCCAACCCCTTCTCTTCCCATCCCTCCCTCCCTCCCTCCCTCCCTCTCTCTCTCCCTCCTCTCTCTACCCTCTCTCTCTCTCTCTCTCCCTCCCTCTCTCTCTCCCTCTCTCCTCTCTCTCCCTCCCCCCTTCTCTCTCCCTCTCTCTCTCCTCTCTCTCTCTCTCTCTCCCCTCCCTCCCCTCTCTTCCTCTCCCTCTCTCTCTCCCTCCCTCCCCCTCCTCTCTCTCTCTCCTCTCTCTCCCCCTCTCTCTCTCTTTCTGTACCTGAGGGTTGTGAAGGAAGGTGGGGTGGTTGGAGCAGCCCCCGGTCCTTTCGGGCGTGGACCATGCTCCGTGTGCTAGTCCTTCGTGCCAGGTTTTGCTGATGGAGAGGATGGAGGTGTTGACCAGACTGCAGACGTCCACGCGGTGGAAGTTCTTGCAGAAGTCATCCCACGTCATCCTTGGTAAAAATGAAATAAAAAAAAAGTTTTTTTAAAAATTAATTTTTAAATTTTATTTATTTATTTTGTTTGTTGGTTGGTTTTAGTGTTTGATTTATCTATTTGTTTTCATTTATATGTTTATGATTTATGTTTATTATTACTGTTGTTGTTGTTGTTATCGTTCTTTGTTGTTGTTGTGTTCTTCTTCCTCCTCCTCCTCCTACTATTACCACCACCACCACCACCACCACCACCACCACCACCACCACCAAACCCCCACCACCACCACCACCACCATCATCATCATCAATTTATTTTATTACTATTTTTATTTATTTATTTTATTTATTTTGTTCTTTTATATCGAGGATGATGGAATAAGCACTCGTGTGTTTTGTTCTTCTTTTACCTCTTGCCCCCGTGTGTATGCGGGTTTGTAAATTCTGTCATCTGTTCCCATCGGCACACAATGGCCTACTCTTTCCAAAATCGGAACAGGATTTAACGTGTGCGCAAGAAGTTCTGCGTGCGTTCGTTCACTTTACCTTCTCTGACCCTAAAGAGGGCAAGAGGGCAAGGTACCCATTTACAGCTGGGTAAACTGGGTGGGGGGGGGGGGGGGGGGGGAAATTGTACTGAAGCCAAGGCGCGCAAATGGTCACCCATCCAAGTGGTAACCACGCTCGATGCTGCTTAACCTTAGCTTTGGGGAAAGCGAGTGCTCTGACCACTGAGCTGTCCCGTCCACTAAGAAATGGATCGCATGGCAAAGATCATGTGATTTCATCTGGAAAAAAATGCGGCATAAAGAAACTGAATGGTTTAAACAAACTTATTTGATTTCATCCTGAGAAATGTAGGCAATGTGTGAAGAAAACGGTTTGGCAAAGAGTTGTATCATCTCTACCTGAAAATATTAACACAGATCCTGAAATATTTAGAGCAAAATGGCAAAAACGGGGTGGGGGGGGGGGGGGGGGGGTTGGGGGGGGGGGGACAGCCTAGTGGTTAGAACATTGCGCTTGCAATCCGACGACCCGGGTTCGATTCCCGTTCAAGAGGGGTATTTTCCCCTGCAGTTAACATCAGTGCAGACTCCACCCTCCCCAAATGTCCTTCGGATGAAGCTATAAACCGAGGTCCCGTGTGCGAACGCTCGCAGAACATCTTGCGCACACGTTAAATCCTGTTCCGCTTTTCGTAAGAGTAGGCCATTGTGTGCCGGTGGGAACAGTTGACAGACTTGACAAAACCGCATACACACGAGGACTGGATGTAAAAAGAAAGCACATAAGTGCTTATTCCATTATCCTCGATATAAAAGAATAAATAAAAATAAAATAAAATAAAATAAATAAAATAAAAATATCATCCCAATTCATCTTGAAATAAAACTGTTAGGAAGGAAAAAACAACAAGAAAATCATATCACGTCAACCTAGAAAAATATAATACAACAAGGTTGAGCGGCCAAAAAAAAAATTCCTTTTGAAAAAAACATGACATAAACAGGATTGAATGCGGACCCCCCTCCCCCCCTTCCCCTCCCCTCTTTAACTAAAATCCCAACCAAAAACAAAAACACAAACAAAAAGAAGAAAAAAAATCATTATCATGATTGTCATCGTCGACATGTTCATAACGATGCTGGTGGTATTGCGATGATGAAGATGATGGTGGTGGTGATGATGATGACGACGATGATGATGATAGTGATGATGATGACGACGACGATGATGATAGTGGTGATGATGATGATGATGGTAATGATTATGACGACGACGATGATGATAGTGGTGATGTTGATGATGATGGTAATGATGATGACGACGACGATGATGATAGTGGTGATGATGATTATGACAATGATGATGACGACGACGATGATGATATTGGTGATGATGATGATGATGATGACGACGATGATGATAGTGGTAATGATGATGGTGACGATGATGACGACGACGACAACGATGACAATGATGGTGATAGTGGTGGTGATGGTGGTGACGACGATGACGACGACGACGACAACAACGATGACAAGGATGGTGATGGTGGAGTGATGACGATGATGACGACGACTACGACGACGATGATGACAACAACGCCGACAACAACGACGACAACGATGAAGGTCAAGCTCGTCATAATAATGACAGATCAACAAGAAGTCTAACAAAGAAACTATCCAAAAACACACACAAAAAAGAAGTGTACTGACCAGAATTCTCCATCATCGTCTTTGGTCAGCCCCATTTTCTTTTTGTCAGAATTGGTAATCTTCTCCCACTCCGGCGCCCTGATTAGTGCAACATTCAACATTCAAGATTTTATTTCAAGAAAAGAAACAACACCATCCCCAAGGGGGTACATGAAATTTAAACACAACCACAACTTGCTGGATATAGGCGTGTGAGAAAACTACTCACAACACAATTAATTCGCTCCAAAAAAATGAAGAGCCAAAATTAATAAAAAATAATGATAATAATAAAATAATAATAAAATACTGGAAATTTAACAGCGCTATTTTGAAAAAAAAAACCAAATCAAAGCGCTCCATTCACCCTAGTTTTTCACATGCAGCCATTTAATTTAAAAGATTTTTTCAAATTCAAATGAAACACACACACCACATGGACACATGGCATGAAAAATGGAAAGAGCATTTCAAACAGGAAAGGTTGATAACAAAATGTTTAATACATGTATCAACTCAATTTCACCTCTCTCTCTCACCCCCCCCCTCTCCCCCTCTTCTCTTTTTCTCTCTCAGATATCACGGGAACGCAAAGGGATCTATAAGCACGCAGCGCGCGCGCACACACAACACCCACACACACAACACAACCCCACACACACACCCCAACACACACACACACAACCAAACACAACACACCCCACACACACACACCACCCAACCACGCCGCAACAAAATACCACGTCGCGTGCGAACATCTTTCGACAAAGAAGAAAGTTCCTTCCCTATACAGAATTTTCATTAGTAGTGAAAAAAACAAACCCCCGTAAAAACAGGGAAACCAAGAGGCTTTTTTAAAACAGAGAGAGAAAGAGAGGGGAGAGAGAGGGAGAGAGAAAGAGGAAGAGAGGATAGGGAGAGAGAAAGGAAAAAGAGAAGGGAGGGGGGGAGGGAGAGAGAGGGAGAGAGATGGGGAGAGGGGGGAGAGAAGGGAGGAGAGAGAGGAGGGGAGGAGAGGAGGAAAGAGAGGGGAGAGAGGGAAGGAGAGGGGAAGTAGAGGGGGAGAGAGAGGGGGGGGGGGAAGAGGAGGGGGAGAGAGAGAGGGGAAGAGAGGAAAGAGGGAGAGAGAGAGGGAGAGAGGGGGAGAGAGAGGGAGAAGAGAGAGAAAAAAGGGGGAGAGGGGGAGAGAGGGGGAGAGGGGAGGGAGAAAGAGGAAGAAGAGAGAGGGGAGGGGGGGGAAAGGGGGAGAAGAAGATGGGAGAGGAAAAGGAGAGAGAGAAGGAGGAGAGAGAGGGAGAGAGAAAAAAAGAAGGGAGGAGAGAGAGAAGAGGAGGAAGAGAGAGAGGGGGGAAAAGAGGAAGAGAAGAGAGAGAGGGAGGGAGGGAGGAGGAGAGAGGAGTGGGAGAGAGAAAAGGAGAGAGAGAAGGAGAGAGAGAGGGGGAAGATAAAGAGAGGGAGGAGAGAGAAGAGAGAGGAAGAGAGAGGGGGAGAAAGAGGAAGAGAGAGAGAGAGGGAGAGAGAGGGAGAGAGAGAGAGGGGAGGAGAGAGAGAGAGGAGAGAGAGAGGGAGAGAGAAAGAGAGAGGAGAGAAGAGGGGAGAGGGGAATTAATTGTGTGTGTGTTTATAATTGATTTTTGTGTGTGTAATTGATTTGTGTGCGAGTGTGTTCATAAGTCCCTTTAATTGTGAGTGTGTGTGTTTTTTTTATAAGTGCTTAGTTGTGTGTATTTGTGTGTGTGTGTGTGTGTGTGTGTGGTGTGTGGTGTGTGTGTGTGTGTGGTGTGTGTGTGTGTGGGTGTGAAGAGCTTCTGACTTCAGTGAAAAAAACACAAACTGAAGTGGTTGGGCACGTCACACGAACATCAGGGACTGGCCAAGACTGTCCTACTACAGGGAACAGTACAAGGAGGGAGACGAAGAGGCAGACAGAGAAAACGATGGAAGATATACACACACACACACACCACACACACACACACACACACACACACACCACACACCCCACAACAAACACACACACACACCACACACAAAACACACCCCACATACACCACAAAACATACACAGAAAATACACACACACCACACACACACACACACACACACACACACACACACACACACACACACACACACATCACACACACACACACACAAACCACACACAAAACACAAAGAAACACACACGGGAAAGACAGCCAGCCAGCCAGCCAGCCAGCCACACACACACGCACACACGCACGCACGCACACACACACACGCACGCACACACACACGCACGCACACATGCACGCACGCACACACACACACACACAACCACCACACGCACGCACACACGCACGCACGCACACGCGCACACACACACACCACACACACAACACACCCCACACGCACACACACACACGCACGCACACACACACACAACACAACACACACACACGCACGCCACACACACCACACACGCACGCACACACAAAACACACACACGCACTCTCTCTCTCGCTCTCTCTCTCTCTCTCTCTCTCTCTCTTTCTCTCTCTTTCTCCCACACACCCACTCTCGCACGATGAACACACACACGCGCGGCGCGCACAACACACTCACCACACTCACATACACACACACACGCGCGCGCACAACACACACACCACACATACACACAATACTCTCATAGTCATACAACAACAATCCCCCCTCCCCCACCCCCCCACCCCCCCCCCCCCCCAAACACCACCAACTCGAACTTCCTCACCACCACCCAACCCCAAACCCAAACCCCAAACCCTCAACTCCCACACCCCCCCCCCCTCCCACCCCCCCTCCCCCCACACCAACCCCCCCCTACCCCCCCCCCACCCCACCACCACCCCCACCCAACCCACCTCCCCCACTCTCACACCCACCCGTCACTAAAGGGCCAGTCCATCTTTAGTGCCCCAAGGATTACGGAGTCGGAATTGTGCAGCTTCTCCCCCCATCCCCTCCCCAAACCCCATCCTCCTCCCTACCCATCTCCACCCCCCCCCACCCCTACCCCACCCCACCCCACCCCCACCCCCCCCCACCCCCACCCACCACTCCACCCCCCCTACCCACCCCTCTCTCACACCCACCCGTCGCTAAAGGCGCCAGTCCACTCTTTGGTGCCCCAAGGATTGCGGAGTCGGATCATGTGCAGCTTCTCACGGTTGAGGAAGGAGAAGAGCCCCGAGCCCTTCAAGCTGACGTTACGTACAGCGGTGATGCCGTAGGCGTGTCCCTTCACTAGGCCCAGGTTAGCTGAGGTCTCCATCTCTTCCGAAGACTTGGCCTAAAAGTCGAAAAAGTCAGTCAAAAAGTCAAAAAGTCAAGTCAAAAAGTTTTTTTTTTTGTAATTTAATTTAATTTTTTAATATTTATTTTTAAGGGGACAGGGATAGCTCAGTGGTCAGAGCATGCTCCTCGCTTTCCCCCAGCCAAGGTTAAGCAGCGTCGAGCGTGGTTACCAGTTGGATGGGTGACCGTTTTGCGCGCGCCTTGGCTTCAGTACAGTTCCCCCAGTTCACCCAGCTGTAAATGGGTACCTTGCCCTCTTTAGGGGTCAGGGAAGGTAAAGCAGCGAGGGAGAGGAGATGGGCGCCGCCCTCAATATGCTGGCCCCTGGAGAAGTTGAGGTCTCTGACGCCTTGCTCCCCTACGACCTTATAGGTTATGGGACTCCTTTACCTCCTTTACCTACTATATTTATTTTTATATACAACTTTTAAGTCACGACAGATTTCTCTGGGCTGCTCTCCCCCTGGGGGGAGAGAGCGTGTCGCCTGCCACAAGACCAGCGCCACCCAAAAGTCAAGGAGGCAAGTTTTGTTTTTTTTAGGTTAAGAAGGCGAGTCTAGATAGGCTAGGTTAGGTAAGGTAAGGTAAGGTAAGGCTTGGCCTAAGTCGAAGTTAAGTCAAAAAGTCAAGGAGGCAAGTTTCAGTTAAGAAGGCAAGGTGAGGTGAGGTAAGGCAAGGCAATGCAAGGCAAGATTTGGCCTAAGTCGAAGTTAAGCCAAAAAGTCAAAAAATCAAGTCAAGGCAAGTTTTTAGTTGAGAAGGCAAGGCAAGGTGAGGTAAGGCAAGGTAAAGCAAGGCAATGAAAGGCAAGATTTGGCCTAAGTCGAAATTAAGTCAAAAAATCAAGTCAAGAAGGCAAGTTTTAGTTAAGAAGGCAAGGTAAGGTGAGGTAAGGTAAGGCAATGAAATGCAAGGCAAGATTTGGCTTAAGCCGAAGTTAAATCAAAAAGTTAAAAAGTCAAGGAGGCAAGTTTTAGTTAGGAAGGCAAGGTAAGGTAAGATTTGGCCTAAGTCGAAGTTAAGTCAAAAAGTTAAAAGTCAAGAAGGCAAGTTTTAGTTAAGAAGGCAAAGCAAGGTGCGGTAAGGTAAGGCAAGACAAGGCAAGGCAAGGCAATATTTGGCCTAAGTCGAAAATTCAAAAAGTCAAGAAGGCAAGTTTTAGTTAAGAAGGGAAGGTAAGACAAGGCAAGGCAAGACTAGGCAAGGAGAGGCGAGGGTAGGTTAGCTGAGGTCTCTTGGAAGACTTGACCTAAGGTCGAAAAAATCAAGTCAAAAAGTCAAAAAGTCAAGAAGGCAAGTTTTAGTTAAGAAGGCAAAGAAAGGTCTAAGCTAGGCAAGACTAGGCGAGGCAAGGCAAGGGTAGCTTAGCTGAGGTCTCTATATCTTCCGAAGACTTGGCCTTAAGTCTAAAAAGTCAAGAAGGCAAGTATTTTTTAGGTTAAGAAGGCGAGTCTAGATAGACTAGGCTAGGTAAGGTTAGGTAAGGTAAGGCAAGGCTTGACCTAAGTCGAAGTTAAGTCAAAAAGTTTGAAAAAATCAAGTCAAGGAGACAAGTTTTATTTAAGAAGGCAAGGTAAGGTGAGGTAAGGCAAGGCTTGGCCTAAGTCGAAGTTACGTTAAAAAGTCAAGGAGGTAAGTTTTAGTTAAGAAGGCAAGGTAAGGTAAGGTAAGGTAAGGCAAGGCAATGCAAGGCAAGATTTGGCCTAAGTCGAAGTTAAGTCAAAAAGTCAAAATGTCAAGGAGGCAAGTTTTAATGAAGAAGGCAAAGTAAGGTGAGGTAAGGCAAAGCAAGGCAAGATTTGGCCTAAGTCGAAGTTAAGTCAAAAAGTAAAAAAATCAAGCCAAGGTAAGTTTTAGTTAAGAAGGCAAGGCAAGGTGAGGTAAGGCAAGGTAAGTCAAAAAATCAAGTCAAGGAGGCAAGTGTTTTAGTTGAGAAGGCAAGGCGAGGTGAGGTAAGGCAAGGCAAGGAAAGGCAATGCAAGGCAAGATTTGGCCTAAGTCGAAAAGTCAAGTCAAGAAGGCAGTTTTAAAAATAAGAAGGCAAGTTAAGGCAAGGCAAGGCAAGACTAGGCAGGCAAGGCAAGGGTAGGTTAGCTGAGGTCTCTTGGAAGACTTGACTTAAGGTCGAAATTAAGTTTAAAAAATCAAGTCAAGGCAAGTTTTAGTTCAGACCAGCCGCCATGGCGCAGTGGTTAGCGCCTTGGGTTACGGACTGGAAGGTCGCGGGTTCGATTCCCATAAGAGTCATAGGGATTTTTCGGACTCCGGCCGGCTCCTACCCAGAGTGAGTGTGCTGTGGCTCAGTGGGAAGACTGGGACCACACAGTCGAGTTTCATCCACTTAACGGATGCGAGTTTGAGAGTTGCTCAAATTACCTGACCAACACTGCAGGTGTCTGTATCTCTCGGGCCCGGTTGACGCCTGGATATATTATGATAGTAAGCGTAGAGTACAGCCCTGTCAAGTAGTCTCAAAGCATATGCACTTCCACAGCAGCATCATTACGTCATCCTCCTCATTGTCATTGATCATCATGCATTAAAAAAAAAATTGCCTCTGATTCGGTGGTCCCGGTTTCTCTGGTCTCATGGTGACCTCAGATTCGGTTTGCCCATACACTTCTGTGCCTGTGGTGAGTTTGTGTCAAAGCCTTTGGGGGTTGGAGGTTCAGGGGGGACGGTCGTTGGAGGGACGTTGTGGTGGTTGCCACCTGGGGTGGACAACTCACTCAGTCTGGCTCCGCGACTGAGCTAATACTGTCGTTAGTAGGGGGCTTAGTAGGTGGTGTCCTGCGTATGTTAGCTCAGAACAGGCACCACTGAACACCACCAAAGTGACCCAGCAGCAGTGCAGGGCCCCTCTGGCTGGTGGCCCCACGGCGGCCTGATAGTGATGGGCTCCCTGTGGACTTCCGACCCTGAGGATGAGACATAACAAATCTGGGTGTGGTTGTGGCGGGGAGATTGGAATGAGCGGCATGGGAACAGTAGGACGGGGGTCGTCAGAAGATGAGGCAGCAAAAAAAAAAAAAAAAGTTTTAGTTCAGAAGGCAAGGCAAGGTGAGGTAAGGCAAGGCAAGTCCATGGTAGCTTAGCTGAGGTCTCCATCTCTTCGGAAGACTTTGCCTTAAGTCGAAATGTCAAGTCAAAAAGTCAATTCAAGGCAAGTTTTCATTTAGAAGGCAAGTTAAGACAAGGCAAGGCAAGGGTAGGGTTAGCTGAGGTCTCTTGCAAGACTTGACGTAAGGTCGAACAAGTCAAGTCAAAAAGTCATGCCAAGAAGGCCAAATCAAATCTGTCCAAACCTGTATGTCCGAGTCAAATCAATTTTAAATAAATAAAAGTTTCACCTTTTATTCACTGGGTAGCAGATGTGGTCTGGGTGCTTGTCTTTCGGATGAGACAATAAACCAAGGTCCAATGTGTTACACAAAATTGTCTTTCGGATGAGACAATAAACCGAGGTCCAATGTGTTACACAAAATTATTTAGCACACGTAAAAGAACCCACCGCAGCGAGAGAGACGTCCCTGGCAAAATTCGGTAAGAAAAAAAGCCACTCTGATAGGGAAACAATTAATACAGTTGCAGACAGGAAAAGAAAAAAAGTAATGGGTGGCGCTGCTCTTGTGGCGACACGACGCGCTCTCCCTAGAAAGAGCATCCCGAATTTCACGCAGAGAAATCTAGAAATCTGCCGGGCAAAAGTGTATAAAATAATATAAAATTTAAATATATAATAATATATATACAGAGAGAGAGAGAGAGAGAGAGAAAGGAGGAAAAGAGAGAGAGAGGAGGGGAAGAGAGAGAGAGAGAGGGGAAGAGAGGAGAAGAAAAAATTTAATCGGGTGTTTTTTACATCATGTAGGGGACGGGATTCGTGGTCAGAGCACTCGTTTTCCCCCCAGCCAAGTTAAGCAGGTCGAGCTGGTTCCAGTTGGGGGGTGCCGTTTGCGCGCGCCTTGGCTTAGTACTTTCCCCCCATTCACCCACTGTAAAGGGTCCCTTCCTTTTTGGGGTCAGGGAAGGTAAGCAGCGGGGGAGAGGGAGGGGCGCCCCCCTCATTGCTGGCCTAGAAAGTGGGGCTCTGAGCCTCGCTACCTAACTTTATATTTTATGGGACACCCCACCCCAATAAATAATGTATGGATTTATATGCGGATTTTAAAGCATTAATAAAAGCGCTGAGTTAAATTTTATTTAATCGAGGATAAAACAAGCCTCATGGCTTTTTCTTTTTTTACTTAGTCCCGTGTGTATGCGGTTTTGTAAATTTTGCATCTTTCCCAGGCCAAAAGGGCCTACTCTTCCGAAAGCGAAACGTTTTAAAACGTGTGCGCAATTTTCTGCGGGTTCGCACAGGGGGCCTCGGTTTATTCTCTCCAAAGGTTTTGACATCAGTTCGTTTTTTGGTGTGTCAAACGGAAAAAAGGGCGAGGGGGAATCGAACCAGAACCTCCGGTTTTTATTTTTGGGTAGGCGAACGTCAAAAACCCCCCTGCCGCTTCTTAACCCAAAACACTCACGGGAATGGGGGGCCATGGGGTTTCCTGTCCATCTCTTTTTCCATGCGGGCGAAGAGGGGTCGCGTGCCGAATCGGGAACCACTTTCAGTGGGCGGTCCAGGTTGGGGGACACCCCCCGGGAAATCCCCAAGAGCTTCCGTCAGTCTTTCCCCCATCCACGCTTTAAGGGCCCCAATTCGAAAGGAACCAAAAAAGAAAAGGTTGAGTCTCTTAAGGGTTTAAAGGGGTTCATAACCAAATCGTTTCCTACCGACGGGTGTTGTCTGGTGTATAGCCTACAGTCTGCTGCTGCGTCTGCTATCTGTCTGTCTCTCTGTTCCTCTATCGCTGTCTGTCGCTCAACAAAATGAAAAATTTTTTATCTTTTTAATGGGGGAATTCCCCTCTCTCTCTCTCTCTCTCTCTCTCCCCCCCCCCCCCCCCCTCTCTCTCTCTCTTTTTTCCTCTTCTCCTCTTCTCTCTCTCTCCTTAAACGAAAAAGTTTGTAACCCCATTACATCTTTTTAAACCCGGCAATGTAAAAAAACAAAAAAACCCAACTTGAAAAAGGTTTCAAAAATAAAAAAATAAAGGATCCATAACCATAAGCATAGGGGAGCGAGGCATCAGAATTCCACTTCTCTAAATTGAAAAAATTTTTTTTTAAAATTAAAAAAAAAACAACCAAACAAATAATAAAAACACAAATTTGGGAAAGTTTTAAATTTTTTTTCAAAAAACCTTTCACTTCTTACGCTTTCTCCAAAAGAGCAGACCAGAACTGTAAAAAAATTTTTTCTACAAATCCTCTCACTTGGCGTAAGCTTTCTCAGACCAAAACTGTAAATTGTTTTTCTTCTACAAAATACTCACTTGGCGCACGCTTTCTCAAAAAAAAGTGCAGACAAAAACTGTAAATTGTTTTTCTTCTACCTACAAATCCTCTCACTTGGTGTAAGCTTTCTCAGACAAAAACTGTAAATTGTTTTTCTTCTACAAATCCTCTATCTTGGCGTAAGCTTTTCTCCCAAAAGAGCAGACCAAAAACTGTAAATGGTTTTTCTTCTACAAATCCCTCACTTGGCCTACGCTTTTTCTCAAAAGAGCAGACCAAAACTGTAAATTGTTTTTTTTCTTCTACATGCCTCTCACTGGGTTGTATGTTTCTCCAAAAGGCAGCAAAAACTGTAAAATGTTTATCTTCTACAAAGTCCTCTCTCTTGGTGTAACTTTCTCCAAAAACGAGCAGACCAAAACTGTAAAATTTTTTTCTTCTCAAATCTCTCACTTTGGGCGTACGCTTTTCTCCAAAAGAGCAGACTATTAAGCCTAGTAACCTTGTTTTTCTTTCTACCTACATCACACTCACTTGGATAAGCTTTCTCAAAGATGCAGACCAGAATTCTCGCAGATTTTGGATCGGATTGAACGTACCAGGTGACGTTGACCGTCGGAAGTAGATGTTCCACCACCACTTCTGTCACTGACCAGGCGCGCAAAACAGGAGCGGAAGATGCCTTGGTACTCTTCCGGTTTTCCTCGTTCCAGTCTTGGTCTTTGAAGTCGGGGATTACCTGTTAAGGACAGGGTAGTTTCAGTTTCGTTAGGGATTTTTGTGGGGGGTATTTTTGTGGTTGTTGTTGGTGGTGGTGGTGGTGATGTTTGTTGTTTGAAAGTTGGTGTTTGAGTGTGTGTGTTTATTTTTTTATTTATTCTATTTTATTCTTTTATATCGAGGATTAATAAGTTTGGTGTGTGTGTGTTTATTTTTATTTACTCTATTTTATTCTTTTATATCAAGGATAATAAGTTTGGTGTGTGTGTGTTTATTTTTATTTATTCTATTTTATTCTTTTATATCGAGGATAATGCAATAAGCACTTATTTGCTTTTTTTTTACATTCAGTCCCCGTGTGTATGCGGTTTTGTCAATTCTCTCATCCGTTCCCACCGGCACACATTGGCCTACTCTTACGAAAAGCGGAACAGGATTTAACGCGTGCGCAAGATGTTCTGCGTGCGTTCGCGCACACGGGACCTCGGTTTATAGTCTCATCCGAAAGACTGTGTGTGTGTGTTTGCATGCGTGTGTGTGTGTGTGTTTCATTTGTGAAGTTGAATTCTTTCTTTTATTAATTGGAATGATCCGCGCCTTTTTTTTTTTTTTTACTGTTCATTTCTATGGATGGTAAAGTGTTTTAAAAAAAATTCTTTTTGGACAAAATATCAGGTATTTTGTGTAATACTGTACAATAATTATGATCTGGTTCTTTCTTTATATATTATTCATGAGGGAATCCAACTAACGGTGAAGACAGACAGACAGACAGAGACAAATAAACAGACATACAGACAGAAAGAAACAAACAGACAAGCAGACAGACACAAAAAACAAACAGATAGAAAAAGACAAACAACAGACATACAAACAGACAGACAGAGTCAGAAAACAAACAAACCAAAACCCCAGACAGGTAGACACACAGACAAACATACAAACAGACATACAGAAAAACAAACAGACAAGCAGACAGACAAAAATAATCCCAAACAGATATAGAGAGACAAACAAACAGACTGACAGACAGACAGACAGAGACAGAAAAACAAACAAAACCAAAACCCAGACAGATAGACACACAGACAAACATACAAACAAACAGACAGACAAACACAAAAAGACAAGCAGACAGAAAAAAAAACAGATACAATAGGAACCAACAAACAGACGACAGAAACAGAAAAACAAACAAAACGAAGCCCCAGACAGATAGACACACAGACAAACATACAAACAAACAGACAGACAGACACACATTATCATTGATTAGGTTTTTTTTTATTCTAAGTCTGCATAATTATATATTATCTGTTTTTCTCTCTCTCTTTTTTCTTTAGATAGATGGCTTGATGAAAAAAAAAGCAAATGCACTGCTTATTCAATGTAGCATCTGAAAATAAAAGTTTGACTTTGACTTTGACTTTGACAGAAACAGATAAGCAAACAGACAGACAGACACAGAAAAACAAACAAAACCAAACCCCAGACAGATAGACACACAGACAAACAGACAAACAAACACACTAACAAACAGACAAGCAAACAGACAAAAAAAAAAACCCAAACAGATATAGAGAGACAAACAAACAAACAGAAGACAGACAACAGAGACAGAAAACAAAACCAAAACCAACCCCCAGACATATAGACACACAGACAAACATACAAACAAACACACACACACAACATATCATAATTATTCAATATTTGATCTTTTCTCTTTTTTTCTTTAGATAGATGCTTGATGAAAAAAAAGCAAATGCACTGCTTA
Source organism: Rapana venosa (assembly GCA_028751875.1). Classification (NCBI taxonomy): domain Eukaryota; kingdom Metazoa; phylum Mollusca; class Gastropoda; order Neogastropoda; family Muricidae; genus Rapana; species Rapana venosa. Next base: position 27,147,928 of record CM054165.1, on the reverse strand, counting down.
TTCATGTACACTGAAAATAAAGCTTGACTTTGACTTTGACTTTGACACACACACAGAAAAAAACAAACAGAACAGACAGAGACAGAAAAACAACAAACGAAACAAAACCCCAGACAGATAGACACAGACAAAACATACAAAACAAACAGACAACACAACACATACAATCATCATTAGGATTGCTTACCAAGCT